>BMAC01000616.1:309441-324706 GCA_014905375.1 Phtheirospermum japonicum | reverse complement strand
GCGTCAAGCCCGCACGCCCAACATTCGGGACGACCAGCGCCGAGTAGGTGCCGAGCCCGCGTGCCAACGCCCGGCCGACCTGGCCCGACCATGGTCGAGCTGGTGCTGAGCCCGCACGCCCACGCCGACCAACCTGGTCGACCGGCATCGAGCAGGCGCCGAGTCCGCGCGCTCGTGTCCGGTTGATCTGGCCCGACCATCGTCGATCAGTCCCCGATATGCTATTTTCGACCGGATTGATATTCATGATGCGAAAACCCGAGGTCCTCGGCGCTGGTCGGCCAGTTCGGTCGGGTGTGGGCGCGACACGTTAAGTTGGTCTCGAATCTTGACCAGTCAATGCGCAATGACCCGTCAACTTAAGATGGTCCGGGTCAACCCGTTATATAACGGGTGGTAACGTGCTTTAATCGGGTAGTTCCTTGTGTATCCTTGGCTTGAGTTTAGCTACGCATAATTCTCATTCTATACGTAGTCGTTCAAGCTAGGTCGACTATCAACAAGCCCCTGAGTGCGGAGTTGGCTACTCGTTTGCCGGGTCGACCCGTTATATAACGGGTGGTAACGTGTCTGAATCGGGTAGTTCCTTGCGTATCCTAGGCTTGAGTTTAGCTACGCGTAATTCTCATTCTGTACGTAGTCGTTCAAGCTAGGTCGACTATCAACAAGCCCCTGAGTGCGGAGTCGGCTACTTGTTTGCCGGGTTCGGACTCACCAGTTTTTAGTGGTGCGTCGACCTTTGAGGCTTGATCCGAAGTATTACTGCCTCGTCGCTCCTTTTGTGGTATGTTCGGTGCTCTGCCATGTCCGTAATGTTCGTTGTCGCCCACTTGATCGTACATGGTACGGTACGTCAGTGATTTGTATGACATGACAAGAGCTCTCGTCCTCTTCCTTTTTGTCTTTTTCCCTTCATTGATTATGTGGGCCTCTTATCCTCTTCCATTTTGAAATTAGTGTTGTTGTCCTCTTCCTCTTCAATAATGCTGGTTTGGTTAAATTCCCCTCTTTATAAATAGGTAGCACCTCATTTTTTCCTCATTCACTTCTTCATTCATCTAGCTTTGTTGATTTTCTCAAGCCCCATGCACTCTTCCTCCTTTAGAAAAACGAAGCCCCTTGTTTTCCCTCTTCCTTTTATTTTGTGCTCAGCTTTCTTGCTTGCCCACGTTTCGAGTTGGTCTTCCCATTTTTCCTAAGGTAAAAAACTTTCTTCTTTGTACTTTGTTTGTTCGAATGTCTTATAGTTCGAGGTATTCTCCGGGCGACCTTGGAGAGGTGGGTTATGAGGGTTATGGGAATTATGGTGGTGCCCGACCGGGGGGACCAGGGGGTTACGACTCTCGTTTTGGTGTGAACGAGTACGGGAGTTTCTTAGTAATTGTTGAGTTCGACGGGGGCAAGTTTGGTTCGGGCGCCTAGTTCGGCCCCGGGAGCCAGTTCGGCGTGGCTTTTGAATTCGGGCCAAGGGTAGAACTTGGCTTAGGTAATGCTCATGGCCACGTTGACTTCCCAGGCCCCACTAGTCAACATGGTGTAAATTGGCTCGAGGGTTTGAGTCCGGACAAGACTGGGGTCCCAAGTGGTTCGGCTGGTCTTTTTAAGGCCGCCAGGAAATCTGTGGTGCCTCCGGCCATGGCTGACAACTCTGATGATTCAGACGACCCGGATCCCCCTCGGGTGGGAAGGCGTTCTAGAAACACGAGGCTCCCGCCCAGTCCGTTGATGGCTCGGCCCAACGAGCCTGCTCCTCCCCATCATTGAGAGAGACCGGCTACGTTGGAAAGGGAAGAGTTGCCATTGAAAATCGCGGTGCAAAGTAGTTCTTTAACTGAGAGGCACATGGAGGAATACCGTAATACTTATCTCGTGCCTGGTGATGTTCATTTATTTCTACCCTACCCCGGTGAGCAGATACACCGTGCGCCCCCTTCTTGCACGGCTCTGTTTCATGAGAGCTTGAAGTTCGGTATTTCCTTTCCGCTCTCACCCTATGTTACGCATTTACTTAGGAAGTGGGGTATTCCTCTTGCCCAAGTCCACCCTTTGTCTTTGGCCTTCATTCTGGGTGTTGTGATTTTGTTTAACGAAAATAGTTGGCCTCGTCCTACTTTCGACGAACTCAACTGGCTGTACCAATGGAAACCTTCAGGCGGACTCGGGTCAGGTTGGTTTTATGCTTCGGTCTGGGACGGTGTGTTCAAAGATTTGGTTGACGGTCTTTTGGAGACCCTTCACACATGGAAGCAGTATTGGTTCTATGTAGGGGTGATTGGCTAATGCGGAGACCCGACGGGCGTTCCTACACTCCGCCGCTTGCTCTTATTTCTGATCTTGGTCGGTATATGTCTTATTTTCTCCTCGTTTTTCTTCTATTCTAATGCCTCATCGTTTTCTTTTGCTTACAGCTATTTCGAAAGCTGTTAGGCCTAATGTCAAGTTCTTCGAACGCTTGTATACCATCTTGAGTTCGAACCCAGATTCGCGACAGTGTGGAGATCTTTTTGAACCTGATAAGTGTTATAGAGCAGGTCTACGAGTCCTTTCCCCTGACAGAGGCCTTGGTCGAGTCCTTCCTGGTATGGTCGGCGATGTTGATTGGGTGTCGAGTTCGGCTTGTACAGACTGGCCGGCTCGACGCCACTTTTTTTTCTTTTTACGTCGACCTCATGAGGTCGACTTTCTGATTGTCGCCTCCTTTCTTGCAGTGTTCTATCCTTTTTTCGACCAAAGCAGAGCTATGGATGCAATGGCGGAAGCGCGAAAGTATATGGAGAGGTTGAAGAAAAAGGCGACCAAGGGTGGCACGAGTAAACGTAAGAAGCCAGCCCCTTCTGTTTATGCAGCGCCCGAGCCTGAAGCTGGGCCAGTCGCAGGCGTCGTCCTGAGGTCGACGTTGATCTCGATCCTGATCCTGAGCCTGAGGTATTTGTGAGCTCCTGTCCTCAGCCTCAAGCTATTGAGCCGGTCTATCCGACGGCGTATGCGCAATACCGTGGCGAGGGGTTTTCACATGGCTTTGCCGTCAACGAGTTCATGGATCGTGCTTGGGCGCCTGATCTATATAACTGGGCTTCGGGTCTTCCTCCTCAAGAGAAGTTCGGCCTCATTGAGACCGACCTATGTCGGACTATAGGTTCAATGATGTTCCTCCGTCAAGACTTCACGAAGCTCCTAAGCGCTTATGTTCAACTTCAAAATGACTTCCAATCTTTGAAGGACACTCATGCTGCTTGTACCGAGCTCGTTCTTGACCGTGACCAGTGGATGGCGAGGGCCAAGAAATCCGACCAGTCCTTGGCGGAGGAGCGGCGTTCGATGAAGGTGGTGGTCAGCGAGTTGAACGAGCTCAAGGAGAAACATGCTGAGCTAGTGAGGAACCATGCTGAGCAGGTCAATGCTGCTTTTGAGAGAGGAGAAATCGAAGGGGTTGCTCAGTATGAAGCCGAGACGATGAACCCGATGATCAGTGCCTCCTATCTTTCCACTATGCAGGAGGCCTACGACATGCTTGTGGGGGGTTCCTCTCTCTCAGACCTTGCTCAACATATTGCTGAGAGGAAAGATGAGCTTGGGATGGGTGGCTCGGACGACGATATGGGCGGCTCAGGTGAAGAAGGTGATGACCAGGAGGGCGAGGGAGATGAGTAGGCTTTTAGCCTTGTTGTTTAGGTCAGCTTGTCACTTTTGGGCAGCTCGATTTTAATTGTTTTCTGTTCTGTTTCCGAATAATTCGCTGTGTAGTGAACTATTGTATGATTTGGTCGACCTATTTTTGTCGACCTCATTTTGGCTTATGAAATTGGCTTTACCCTTAGGAATTTTATCATTCCTGCTTGTACTTACTTTGCATTGTGGTCGTCCTCTTTTGGCTAGTTCACTTCAGAGTTGTGTTTTCTGGGTGGTTTTATAACCTTAAGATTGTTTCGATCTTGTGAACTTACTTTTCAAARCAACCTCTTTYTTGGGTTTGTTTGACTTTCGCAATTGAGCCTTACTTTAGTTCAGCTCTGCATTGTTTGGTGGTCAGCTATATTGGACTGGTTAGTCCTAGTTTTGAGCCTTTGGAGTGGCTTTTAGCCTTGGTTATTTTCATTTTTGTAAACTTATTTGTTGGGCCGACCATGTTGACTTAGGTCACCTTAACTTACTTAAGTTATCGAGTTCCTTTTGGCTACCTGACTTGGAGTTTTCTTAGTTTTTTTGAAATGTCCTGAAAGTCTTAAACTGACTTGTTTCATTTGGACATGCACTCGAAGTGTGGTGTTGTTCTGATGAGCTTAACTTTGCATAGTGATGTCCAGCTATATATGGTCGACCTATGAGGTCGGATCGACATCAATTTTTATTTATTTTTTTTATTTTTTTTGGAGCCGATGAGATCGACCATATTGGTGAGGTCGACCATGTTGTGGTCGACCGATGTGGTCGACTTGACATCACAACACTCTTCTTTTCTTTTTCGCGTCATCATTTTTGAGGTCGACCATATCGGGTTTTCCCTTTGGGTCGGCCTCGTTATGTTAGTTCCAATATTTTGGATTTTCTGGTCGACCTAAATTGGTCGACCTAGTGAGGTGGGTATGAATCAGTTGTGGTTTGTTGGGAAATATGTGCTCAAACGAAAATAAACTTTTATTGATAATACTTTTTGAGGTACACAGCGTTCCAAGGGTGTGGCAGCTTTGTGCCATCGAGTTGTTCTAACTCATAGGCGCCGTGCAAAAGGGTTTCAACTATGCGAAACGGTCCTTCCCACTTTGGTTTGAGAGGTCCTTGGTTCGTTCCTAGGATGCGCTTAAGAACGAGGTTGCCGACCTTGAAACTTCTTTCCCTTACTTTGGAGTTGTAATATCGCTCGCTTCTTTGTTTGTAGATTGCGTTCTTCATCTCTGCTTCTCTCCTCTTCTCTTCCAATAAGTCGAGCTCGGCTCGACACGCCATGTTGTTCTTTTCTTCTTCGAAGTGCGCCACTCGATAAGACGGAGTGCCAAGCTCAAGCGGTATGACTGCTTCTGATCCAAAAGCCAATGAGAAAGGGGTCTCGTCGGTGGACGAGCGATGGGTCGTCCTGTATGACCATAAAACGCCTGATAGCTCCTCGGGCCAGCTACCTTTCAGGTCTTCCAATCTCTTCTTTAGCGTGTACTTGAGGATTTTGTTCACAGCTTCTACTTGTCCGTTCGATTGGGGGTGGTATGGTGTCGCAAAGTGGTTCTTGATGTTTAGCTCTCCGCAAAATGCCTTGAACCTCTTGCTATCAAATTGCCTGCCGTTGTCTGATACTATCGAAAGTGGGGTGCCGAACCTGCATATGATCGACTTCCAAACGAAGTTGATTATTTTCTTATCAGTGATCGAGGCCAGAGGCTCGGCTTCGGCCCATTTCGTGATGTAGTCGATTGCGACCACTACGTATTTGACTCCTCCTTTGCCCTTTGGTAGCGGACCAATAAGGTCGATCCCCCATTTGGTAAATGGGCACGGCGAGTATATTGAGTTTAGGGGCTCGGCTGGGGAGTTGATCTGAGGTGCGAATATTTGGCACTTCTCGCATTTTCTGACCTTTGACATCGCATCTTTCTTTAGGGTCGGCCAGTAATATCCTTGCCGGACGAGCTTGTGCGCCAATGACTGTCCTCCTGCATGGTTCCCACAAAAGACTTCGTGTACCTCCGTCAGCGCATGCTCGGCCTCTTCCTCACTTAAACATCTTAATAGGGGAACTGAGTATCCTCTTTTGTAGAGTCGACCGTCCAAAATTGTGTATTGAGCTGACTTGGTTCGGATTGAGCGAGCCTCCGCTCTATCTTCAGGTAGTGTTCCTTCTTCAAGGTACAGAAGGAATGGTTTCATCCAACAACTTTTTTCAGCTTGGGGTTCTTTTGTTAGATCAGCTTGACTTGCCGAGTAAGCTGCGGCGGCGTCGAGCGCTGCCGTGGACTGGTGGCTGACTATTACCGTGTTCAGTTCTTCGATACCTAAGCTCGACGCAAGCTTGGCGAGTGAATCGGCTGGGAAATTATTATTTCTTAGCACATGGATTACTTCGGCCTCAAACTCGCTATGTCTTGCTTTGGTAAATTCCAGGTATTGTGCCATTCTAGGCTCTTTTGTCTCGTACTCTCCACTGATCTAGTTTACCACAAGTTGGGAGTCGCTGTGAATTTTGAGATTTCTGATCCCCATAGAGGATGCTGTTTCGAGACCGGCTAGGAGGGCCTCATACTCGGCTTCATTATTAGTCAATGATAATTTGAAGCGGACCTCCGAGCATTAGGGCACCTTCTCAGGGCTAATCAGCACTATCCCGGCACCAGCTCGGCCGGTGGTCGATGATCTGTCAATGTATAGGTGCCACTGTTCGGCCTCTATTGGAACGAATTCGACGGCTGGTGTGAACTCGGCTATGAAGTCGGCAAGGGCTTGTCCTTTGATCACTGTTCTCGGTTCATAAAGTTATATCAAACTATCCGAGCTCGACAGCCCATTTGATCATTCTTCCGGATGTGTCAGGTCGGTGCATGATGTGCTTTAGAGGGAAGCTCGTCAATACAATTATTCGGTGTTCGAGGAAATAAGGGCGCAGCTTGCGCGAGGAAATGATGAGAGCATAAGCGAGTTTTTCCATGGCTGAATATCTTAGCTCGGCATCGTGCATGGCATGGCTCTCATAGTATACTGAATGTTGTCCAAGCTCATCAGATCGCACGAGTGCCGAACTGACTACTACTGTCGAAATCGCCAAGTAGAGATAGAGAGGCTCCTCCTTGGTTGGTTTTTGCAAGGTCGGCACGTTTGCCATGCAGTTCTTCAATTCTTCGAAAGCTATCTGGCATTCTGGTGTCCATTTGAAGCTCTTACTCTTCTTGATTGCTTCGAAAAATGGTTTACACTTGTCTGTCGACCTGGATATGAATCGACTCAGGGCGGCCATTTTGCCGGTAAGGCTCTGCACCTATTTCACACTTCGAGGAGGTTCTAATTC
Source organism: Phtheirospermum japonicum (assembly GCA_014905375.1). Classification (NCBI taxonomy): domain Eukaryota; kingdom Viridiplantae; phylum Streptophyta; class Magnoliopsida; order Lamiales; family Orobanchaceae; genus Phtheirospermum; species Phtheirospermum japonicum. The sequence continues at coordinate 317,718 of BMAC01000616.1, read as the reverse complement.
GGTTATCGCTTGAATTTTGTCTGGGTTGGCTTCAATGCCTCTTTGACTCACCATGTATCCTAAAAATTTTCCAGACCCAACTCCCAAAGAGCATTTCTTGGGGTTTAACATCACTCGGTAAACACGCAAAATAGAAAACATTTTATTAAGATCATCGATGTGATCGGAGGAGTACAAAGATTTGACGAGCATGTTGTCTACATACACTTCCATCGTTTTCCCTATCATACTAGCAAACATTTTATTGACAAGACGCTGATAGGTAGCCCCCGCATTCTTCAAGCCGAATGGTATCATGGTATAGCAGTAGAGGCCTCTTGCTGAGTAAAATGACGTGTGTTCCTGGTCACTCGGATGCATCGGGATTTGGTTATAACAAGAGTAGGCGTCCATAAAACTCATCAGCTCGTGCCCTGCAGTGGCGTGGACCATATAGTCAATGTGGGGAAGCGAGCAGCTGTCTTTAGGGCATGCCTTGTTAAGGTCTGAGAAGTCGATGCATAGCCGCAATTGCCCTGTCTGTTTTTTGACGAACACTGGGTTAGACACCCAGACTGGGTATCTGACTTCTCGAATGAATTTTTTATCCAGCGGCTTGACGACTTCCACCTCCAGTGCCTCATATCTGTCTAGGCCGAGCTTCCTCCTTTTCTGTATGACCGACCTGACGTTTTTAATGTTGAGTCGGTGACAAGCTTGCTCGGGATTGATCCCCTGCATGTCAGCATGCGTCCAGGCGAACACATCCTGGTTTGCCTTCAAGAAATTGATGAGCTGGGATCGGATGGGCTCCTGGAGATCGTGGCCAACCCGGAGTAATTTTCATGGGTCAAGTTCATCGACCGAAACCCAATCTAGGTCTTCCACTGGCTCAGCATGGGTGGCCTTTCTCTTTAAGTTCATCTTTCGAGGATCTAGCTCGTCCTCCCCTTCTTTCAGCTCGGCCTTCTTAACTCGGCAGGCTTTTTCTGACTCCCACATCGGCTCTTTACCTGGGCGCCGACCTCTATCCCTTTCCCGGTCGACCTCGGTCAGGTCGGCCTTGACAAAGATTTTTTCTGGTGGTGCCATCTTTGTTTCGTCAGCTTTTTCATCGTTTAGGTCGACCTCCGTCAAGTCGACCTCTGTATTCGACTCCTGTTCTTGAACTGGTTCTGGCTCCTTTCTGTTCGACACGGGAACCGGGTGGTCGACCTCGGACACGAGAGTCAGTTCGTCCACGTTCATTGTGTGTTCTTCTTTACTTGCAGGTTTGGGTTCATTCATCTTTTCGACGATCTTGTCTAAAATCGGATCACCTTTCTCCTCCGCCAGCTCTTCTCTTCTTGATAGTTCGACCATGTTTATCTGCTTAGGCCTGATCGACCAACTGCATTCTTCAGCCTCTACCTGATCACCTCTGTGTTCGCATTCTCTGAGGGCACCTGGGAACTTGATCGAATAGTGATATACTGACATTGCTCCTCTGAGATCATACAGAGCTGGTCTACCTATGAGGGCATTGTAGTCGCTTGGAACGTCGATCACTTTGAAAGTTGTTAGAATCATTCTCTTCTCCTCACCCGTGCCAAACTCGACAGACAGCTTCACCTGAAACAGAGCTTGCTCGTAGTTGCCACTTATCCCTCTAATTCTATCATCGCACGGCTCGATATATTCTCTGGGTACCCTCATTCTTCGGTAGGCAGGTAAGTAAATTATGCTTGCATATGCGCCGGGGTCTACGAGCACTCGATGTGTTCGGATCCCCAGGATTGGAACAGTGATAACAAGAGCATCAGAGTGGGGGTGATCTAGCGGGGCTGCGTCCGATTCGTAGAAAGTGAAGGATGACACTAGCTTATCCTCTTCTTTGTGCTGGTCGTCAAAATGAAAGATGTCGGACCTTATGACTTTTGTTTTCTGAATAGAGTTCCTTGCCTCCCTGACCAGGGTCTTCCTTTTTCGATTTGACATTTCATCCTCTGCTCGGCTTGTGTTGATGAAGGTCAAAATTTCCCTCGGACCTCCTGCTCCGGCTGGTGGGGGTGGGGGTGACTGATTATTGCCCCTTCTTTCCTGCCGAGCTTGGTGGTTCTTGGAGAAGGGCAGCAGATTCCTATCGTCGCAGACCTTGATCAAGGCGCGGACCAAGTCATGGCATTCCTCCGTGTTGTGCCCGATCGATCCATGATATCTGCTGAATCTCTTGTCGAGCAGGGAAGGGTCCTTCTTGATTGGCCGAGCTGGAGGAAGGATGTCCAAATCCTTGATTCGTTCAAAAATCATAGCCGCTGCCATTGAGTAGACCTCATTGTACTCGGCGAGGAGGTCAGAGTGCTTTTCTTGTAGAAATTTCTTCGTGGTCACTTGAGGACTTGGGTTCTTGTCGCTCTGTCGGGTAGGCTTGTGACTTTGTGGAAATGAGATGACCGGGGCGGCCATGTTCTGCTCGGCTGCGATCTGAAATGCGGCCAGCGCCAGGAACTCCTGGAAAGTTTGAGGATCCTGTTGGTTATTGACCCACTTGAAGAATGAATTGTCAGATAATCCGTTCTGAGCTAAAATCAGTAAAGCTTCATCACCGCAGGGCTGGGACTCTGAAACTTGCTTCGTGAATCGAGCTATATAGCTCTTCAGTGATTCATTCGGCTGTTGGACGATGATGGCGATGGCCCTTTTTGGTGCAACTGAAGCTTTGGAAACCATAAAGTGTCCTAGAAACGAAGACCTCAGTTGGGGCCATGAGCAAATAGAGTGGCGCGATAACGATCGGTACCACCTTAGCGGGGCTTCATCCAGTGTCATGGAGAACATTTGGCACCTGTATGTGTCAGATGTGCCGAGCATATCCATATAGTTCTGGTAATGACTCAGATGCGAGTCAGGGTCGCTGCTCCCCTTATATAGAGCGATTGGGGGGATTTTTAGCTTCCCCTCCAGTGGTTCAGAGAGGATCTGGATAGACAGGGAGGACTCGTCGTCGCATGCCGAGCTGGTCAGGATTGGTCGTGAGATCGGATATGTGGGTTGTACCGGGGGAGTGACTTGCTTGGCCTCCAGCTCGGCAATACTTTGCTTCAAATATCTTAGCTTTGCCGACTCCTCGTTTGGCTTGCGCGGGATGCTCATGGCAATACTCTTGCTGTTCGTCGACCTCTCGGGATGTTCTTCCTGTGCTTTGCTAGCTGGCTTTCCGAGCCGAACAAAGACATTTTGGTGGGAGGAGAATTTGAGGCGACGTACGATGGGAGGTCTCTCGGGCTTGCTCTTAGCATTTAGCTCAACTTCCTCTAATTTTCTTTTCCGGGCTTTCCCTGCTATCTCACGAGCTGGGTCCGACTCCGAATGCCCTTCCAGGAGGTCGGCATTCTTGGGGTTGCCGACCATAATCTCTGGAGTCAGGATTGATTTCGCGGATCTCTTCATCATTTCTTCGAACTCCTTGGCAAAGGTGGGGTGCTACATGAATGACCTCACCTGTTCAGGGTCGAGCTCATTTGGGCCCGACTGAACAGTCTTTTCTTGTCGTTCTTTCGCAGGATTTCGTCTTGAGCTTTCTGACGGGTCCATAATGACGAACAGAATCAAAACTTCCTACCTCTCTTTTTTTTTGGAAAACAAACCTCAACCACGAATAAGGTTGACGACCAGTAGCTCGCGAGAAAAAAAAACCGAACACAAAAAACAGGAAACAAAACAGGACGAGCTGATTGAGCGAGTGGAACCGTAAATCACTAGAGACATCCTTCTAGCGCCATTTTGTTTAGACCAAGAGTAGTCTAAATCATTAAAACCAAGAAAGTAATCAGTTCAGCAATAGGAAAATAGAAAACCAAAAATAGGAAAAAGTGCTTGACTTTTATTCCTCAAAAATTAGGTCGTATCGGCCTTAACCGGATCCTTGTACATGGTAGTTTTCTGAATACAAGCCTTTCTCTCTCTAACTCTCTATATGTTTCTCTCTCTAAAAATTGGGGATCCCTCTTCTCTCTCTTGGAGAGGCTATTTATAGTTTTCCATCCAAACTCTAATTTGACACGTGTCACCACCTGAGTGCACCGACTTACTTGGCCATTAAGCCAGTCACAAATATCCTAGCCCTAATTTAGACACCTGGCACTTCCTCATTGGCTGCATATCCCTTTCCGAGTCACAGAGTCATGCCTTGATCATATCTCTTCCGCCGCCTCAAATCCTACCTGGAACTGTCTCGATGTCGAGCCGACCTATCCTCATGGTCGATCAGTCTTGGTTGAAACGTCCTTATCCTTCGAGCATACTCTTTCAAACAAAGATATAGGGCGAGCAGATCTGAACTCCCTATCAAATATATCTCGATGATTCACACGCTATTTCTCTGGTGAGACGAGCAGACCTTGTGATCGATTAGTCGACCTCGGGTTTTGCATCACGAATATCAATTCGGTCGAAATAGCATGTCAAGGATTGCTCGGCGATGGTCGGCCAGATCAGACGGACACGAGCGCGCGGACTCGGTACCTGCTCGGTGCCAGTCGACCAGGTTGGTCGGCGTGGGCGAGCGGGCTCAGCACCAGCTCGACCATGGTCGGCCGGGCGTTGGCGCGCGGGCTCGGCGCCTACTCGACGCTGGTCAGCCAGGTCGCCGGATGTTGGCGTGCGGGCTCGACGCCTGCTTGGAGCTGGTCGGCCAGGTTGGCCGGGTGTTGGCGCGCGGGCTCGGGTGCATGCTCGGCGCTGGTCGACCAGGTTGGCCGGGTGTTGGTGCACGGGCTCGGCGCCTGCTCGGTGCTGGTCGGCCAGATCGGCCGGGTGTTGGCGCGCGGGCTCGGTGCCTGCTCGGCGCTGGCCGGGTGTTGGCCCGCGGGTTCGGTGCCTGCTTGGCGCTGGTCGGCTGAGCATGGGCGCGCGGGTTCGGCGCCTGCTCGGCACTGGTCGGCCAGGTCGGCCGGGTATGGGCGCGCGGGCTCGACGCTGATCGACCAGGTCGGCCAAGTTTGGGCGCGCGGGCTCGGCGCCTGCTCGGCGCTGGTCAGCCAGGTCGGCCGGGTGTTGGCGCACGGGCTCGGCGCCTGCTCAGCGCTGGTCGGCCAGGTCGGCCGGGTGTTGGCGCGCGGGCTCGGCGCCTGCTCGATGCTCGTCGGCGCTGGTCGGCCAGTTTGGTCGGGTGTGGGCGCGACACGTTAAGTTGGTCTCGAATCTTGACCAGTCAATGCGCAATGACCCGTCAACTTAAGATGGTCCGGGTCGATCCGTTATATAACGGGTGGTAACGTGTCCGAATCGGGTAGTTCCTTGCGTATCCTTGGCTTGAGTTTAGCTACGCATAATTCTCATTTTGTACGTAGTCGTTCAAGCTAGGTCGACTATCAACAACTTGCAATTGACAATTGATTTTCAAATTCCTTAGTTGTTTTATTTATTTATTTTATATCCATCAACAAATTTATCTTTTCTTTTTAAATTTTACCTTTTTTTTTCATTTTTTTAAAAATTGTAAATCTGTGAGTTGTTTTTTAGAGATTTTTTTTTTTAAAATTATTATGTCTCTTTTCATAAGCTAAATCTGCTTAATTAGTCTCTTTGCTTTATGTAATATATATATTATCTTTTTGAGCAAACATGTGATTCATTTAATTTGAAGTTTTTCGATCTTATCATGTTAAGTCTAAACTAAATTCGACATTTTCATCAGCACCAAAGGTATATCATGTGAAATTTTACAAATATAATCCTTTTTCTCTCGATCATTTATATGCCTTTTTGCAGATAGAACCAGAATCACAAACTCAGCTGCTCAATTCCACGATGAATATAGGAGTCATATTGCCTGGTAGAGCAGCTATGCTAGATGAAATTGTGGATATAGTGTGAATATTCTCTCTTGATGATAAAATACTTAAATCCTCATGTTGTTCTCTTTTTTCTACAGGAGCGTGATCTAATTGAAAGAATCAGAAAGGTGATACTACATCATGAGCTAGCCACGGAAAAGGAACTAAAGGTAACATAGTAACATATATCTCTTTTTAACATGTATATTTGTAGGTATCTATTTTTCTGGTTTCAGATTTCTTTTACTTTTTTTAAATTAATTTTTTATTGACCTTTGAATAATATTCTTGTGCAATATTATAAGGATTGAATGGTTATCAAAAATATATATGACGGAGATTGCAATATTAACCCTTCACCTGCAAGTTTTTATCTATCAATCAATATTTTCAATTCATTTTTGAAGTAGTACTTGTTTTGAATGGGTATGTGTATGGTTTTATTACGTTAATGCTCTATTTACTAATTTGATACTCGTTGATTCTTGGTTTTGTTATGAATATGATGCTGTCACATGAGTAAATTATAGCTAGCTTGATTCACATTTTTCTAAATTTGGCATTGGTGTTGTAAAGATAGGACCCTGTTTCATGTGAATGTGAATGATTGATACAGATATTCACAATACAAGAGAGCTCGGCAAAACGCAGAAGCCGAAACTTATAAACAAAGTTCTTGTTTACAAGTTTTTGTAGATTGTCACGCTCAGAAAAAAAAATTCTTATATAGCAATGGCTTTTTCTGTCAACTCAGCAGTTCATAGCTCTTCTCTGTCTTCTTCTTTTGAGCAGCAGCCTAGAGGTAATGTCATGAAATTTTGTGCATGAATTTTTTCTTATATATACTTTAAATTAATCTAATTTCTAATGAGTGTAAATTGATGGGGTTATTTTCTTTATCAATTTTGGCAGAGGTGGTTGAAAAAGTGGAAGCAGAGGACTTTGAAAAATTGGCAGAGGAGCTTGAAAATGCTTCTCCCCTTGAGATTATGGATAAGGCGCTTGAGAAGTTTGGAAATGATATCGCAATTGCTTTTAGGTAATTTTTAAAATGAATAATAATTCACCGTTTCTTGTGTTATATTGAGCATTCCAGATTCACTTTATGCGGTTAATTTGTTAACTTAAAGCCATAGATTATATTAATGTTCCATAATGTTTTGTTGTTGTTGTATGGGATTTAATTTCATACTCCAATTTTTTATACTTACTTTGGAATAATTATGTGGTTAATTTGTTAACTTAAAGCCATAGATTATATTAATGTTCCATAATGTTTTGTTGTTGTTGTTGTATGGGATTTAATTTCATACTCCAATTTTTATACTTACTTTGGAATAATTATGTTGTCAGACTGATGCATGTATTCTGAATATGGCTAACACTTGTTGATTTGGGATTTTAGATATTAGGTACCAAATACAATGTGACATGGACTTTATATTGCATTATCCTATTAATACGTAAAAAAAGGTCCTGATTTGAGTGATTATAAAAATAATGAATCTCTAAAAATTAGAATTTTAGATCTTTCGTGCAAATACAATGTGACATGGACTTTATATTACATTATCCTATTAATATGTAAAAATTGGTCCTGATTTGAGTAATATACAAATAATAATGAAGTGGTTTGGGAATTTTTTTTTTTTATTTGTTTACTACTTTCTAGAAGATATTTTTAAAAATCTGTTTTGGAAAATATACTTTATAGAAGGTATTTTAAAGAAACACCGCTAAAATGTCCGTATTGAAAACAAGACTTTGTAGAAGGTAATTTTCAAGAACCGCCGTAAAAGCCGCCACTTTTCACGGCGGTTCAAGAACCGCCGCTTAAATCCCTCCAAAAATCGCCTTTAATTAGCTGTTCTGCAGTAGTGTAAAGTAGTGTTTGCACTTTGCAATCATTTTTAAAAATATCAAATGTAACAATATTTGGCTTAAAAAATGTAACTATTTTAAGTGATTCCAAATGTTAGCTTCTGCCTCCATTGGATGAGTTTTTCTTCTTCTCTTTTCACTTTCATTTTTGGAGATAATAGTATGAAAAAGTTATTTTAAAAAATAAAAATTAAGAATGAAGTTTTAGTAATTTGAAGTGATAAAAATAGTAAAATAATGATTGGAAATGTTTAGTGGTTAGAATTATGTGAGTTACTAAATAGTAAAATTTGTAAGTATTATTATTTATTATTTATTAATATTTAATATCCTGATTTTTCAGAATTATTCACAGTTGTTGTATTTATTATGTTAGTTAATTTAATATCCTGATTTTTTGGATTCAATGACTGATTGTGCAAGTTTAATTCAAAAAATTTTTCCATATTTTTGTTGAGATTCGTTTCAAGCTTCGTTTGTTTATCTCAATTCATTTTTTATATTTGTGAAATTGGTTAAAGATTTGTATTGGATTGATTGAAGGGGCCAATTGCAGACAACTTGCGTGAGAGTCGAAGGTGATTGTGATATTAGATATGGT
>BMAC01000616.1:284455-309416 GCA_014905375.1 Phtheirospermum japonicum | reverse complement strand
ATTACTCAAATCAGGACCAATTTTTACATATTAATAGGATAATGTAATATAAAGTCCATGTCACATTGTATTTGCACGAAAGATCTAAAATTCTAATTTTTAGAGATTCATTATTTTTATAATCACTCAAATCAGGACCTTTTTTTACGTATTAATAGGATAATGCAATATAAAGTCCATGTCACATTGTATTTGTACCTAATATCTAAAATCCCAAATCAACAAGTGTTAGCCATATTCAGAATACATGCATCAGTCTGACAACATAATTATTCCAAAGTAAGTATAAAAATTGGAGTATGAAATTAAATCCCATACAACAACAACAACAAAACATTATGGAACATTAATATAATCTATGGCTTTAAGTTAACAAATTAACCACATAATTATTCCAAAGTAAGTATAAAAAATTGGAGTATGAAATTAAATCCCATACAAACAACAACAAAACGCCGTTAAATCCCTCCAAAAATCGCCTTTAATTAGCTGTTCTGCAGTAGTGTAAAGTAGTGTTTGCACTTTGCAATCATTTTTAAAAATATCAAATGTAACAATATTTTGGCTTAAAAAATGTAACTATTTTAAGTGATTCCAAATGTTAGCTTCTGCCTCCATTGGATGAGTTTTTTCTTCTTCTCTTTTCACTTTCATTTTTGGAGATAATAGTATGAAAAAGTTATTTTAAAAAAATAAAAATTAAGAATGAAGTTTTAGGTAATTTGAAGTGATAAAAATAGTAAAATAATGATTGGAAATGTTTAGTGGTTAGAATTATGTGAGTTACTAAATAGTAAAATTTGTAAGTATTATTATTTATTTATTTATTAATATTTAATATCCTGATTTTCAGAATTATTCACAGTTGTTGTATTTATTATGTTAGTTAATTTAATATCCTGATTTTTGGGATTCAATGACTGATTGTGCAAGTTTAATTCAAAAAATTTTTCCATATTTTTGTTGAGATTCGTTTCAAGCTTCGTTTGTTTATCTCAATTCATTTTTTATATTTGTGAAATTGGTTAAAGATTTGTATTGGATTGATTGAAGGGGCCAATTGCAGACAACTTCATGAGAGTCGAAGGCAATTGTGATATTAGATATGGTTGAGGGGAAAACAGAGGCTATTAGACAACTGCTTTTGTTCAATCACTTCATCAGGTGCGCGTACAAAGAAGTGCAAGATTCGTTTGTTGCCCGTAAGGGCCCAAGGGCGTGAGATCGATTTCATCATCTTAATTATGCAATGGATATGTGTTTTGTAATTCTAGTTTTTTCCCTAATTCTATTAGTATTTGGAATCGTTCTATTATATCTTTGATATTCATTTTACGGATTTCTTCCTCTCTTCCCAAATTGCTTCTCTCTCTAGAACGCCACACGTTTTATGAATTTCATAAAGCAACACCACGCGAGGAGACAAGATTAGTTTTTTTTGTATGAAATAAGAATATTTGTATTTGTTAATATCAATCCGAAAATTTAGATCAGTCTATTAGGAATTTTTCGTTGATGCGTTTATTGTGGTTTAAATTCGGTGTGTTCAATTTTTGTAATATATTAACTGATCATACAATACCTCTTTGTGTCTATTGTTCAATAAAGGTATGGGAAGACATGGGGAGGTTCAGCATACTGAGAGAGTTTCGAGGAGGAGGTTGTTCTTTAGGTATTTTTTGTCGAATCCAAAAGTCTAAGATGTCGATCAATAAAGATTGGACTGTATCTAATTTTGTTCAGACATTTTATTTTGTTTAGTTTTTTATCTATCCTTCGCAGCCCATATGGGTGGAGCCTCTAAAAGAGATGATCAACGAGCTAAATGCGGCAAAGCATAAGGGATATAGCTAAGGAAGAAGCTTACGCGACTAGAAATCTTAGCAATTTCAAGAAGCTCACCTCTGCAAACAATCAAGTTCAACTTTTCAAGCTTTACTGAAAATTCTAATATGTTTTTTGGTGTTATAAGTATGTGTAACTTTTCAAGTTGTAACCTCTTTTCAGAAAGAGTTGATATAAAGAGGAAAAAATATATATAATTTGCATATATTTATATTAATAATATAATTTCTAAGGTAGTTTTTCAAAACTTATATTGAATATTTTTTTACTTTGTATTTAATATTCAATTCCTGAAAATAATTCTTTTAATAAATGTGATAATTTTATAGTTTTTTTATCAATGCCCGCGTAATTGCGGGTTAAAAAATTTTATAGATCAAGTGAACCTCTTACTTCCCTTTTGTCTTCTTATGTGCAAATTATTTTTTTATATTAATAATAATTGGAGCAACAAACTCTCTTAATATAATACGTGATATCAGATAAATATTTTTGCAGATCGATTTTAAATGGATAAAAATCGTTTGTTGACATGAAAATCGATTTCAATCTTTTTCGATTTCAACCTTTTTGGATCTGATATTTATTTCGATCTGCTGACATGAAAAATCATTTGTGGTTGGGTTTTTTTGCAAACCTATTAGCATATTTTTTTGTAGATCTGATATTTTTTGATTGTGTTTAATCGTATTTTTTTGCAGATCTATTAGTGTTTAATCGTTTTTTTTTCTTTTCCTTCGTATTAATTAGTTTCGTTTCTCTGATTTGTGGTTGGATTTTCTTGCAGATCTTCAAACACTAATAGATCGAATGTTTGAAAATAGTCCAGAATTTTTTTTGCAGATCTTCAAACACTAATGGGATCGAATTATTTATATTTTTTTGCAAATCTTTGAAGATAGTCCAGATACAAAATCAAGGCTGACTGGAAGAGGCATTCGTTGCTCAAAATCAAGGTTGATTGGATTTCATTTGGTAAAACTTGATATGATCAATTATCGAATACGAACAATTTTCGAGTTTATTGTTGGTATTATTATTATTATTTTATTGTTATTATTATTATATTTTGTATTTGTGCTCAATTATGAACTTTCTGTATGTGCAGTTGAAGAAATTTTTGCATAAGGCATGGTATAAACGGGGCATGACAAATTGAAGAGAGAAAGGAAAAACACAATTGAAACATAATCACTTCCTTTTGCTATTTTATGTTTTCTTGGGAGTTAAAGCGATTTTGATGTTTCTGTAACATACCATGGTGTAATATTAGACTGTAGGTGAGAAAAATCTTCAATATTTGATTAGTTATAGGAATTAATTATTTTGAAATTACTTATGGCAAATATTTTCAAGATCAGTAGAGCATTATGGGAAGACACAAACATTTTTGTGCATGAAAAGCTAATTGATAACACATCTATTCATACATAAACTGAAATCGTTTATTATGGAAAGATACAAGTATTTTTTTTCATCAATGGATTAAGTTAAATGAAAATATTTAATACGGTAACATCTTGATATGGAAATAAAAATACTACATTATTTTTGTATGTGAATTATGTTAATTTAAAACTTTTAATATGGACACATGTTTGGTTTTAGAAATTAAATTTATTTTCTCAGAATATGTAGTTTAATCATTATATTGTAGTTTTCAAAATCAGATCAATTAGTTGACCGATTATAATCTAACTTTCACACTTAGTTATTCTTTCACATATTTTCACAAAATAATTGATTAAAATATCAATTAACATCAACATAATTGGTTAGATTGTTAGATTAGAATATTATTACCTAATTAACTTATTCAAATATCTCATTAAAAGTCAATTATAATTTTAATGAATTATACCCTATGAAATGCAGCCTAATATGCAGTGGTTCTTTTATTACTTTAATATTTGGTCATATTTTTGCATAATATTTACTAGATTCTTTAAACCTGTTTTATGTCGTTCTACAATATAATTCAAATATTCTTAAACATGTTTTGCTAATCTAATTATAGTTAAAATACGATTTGAACTAACATGAGTGAAAATATATACATATAATTAATACTAGAAATGTCTGTTTTTGAATAATTGAGCTTTATTAAATAGATCAGATCTCACATGATTATATAATTATATTTAATTGATTTGTTTTTTGATAACATATTCATTAAAATTTATTAGTATGAGAAATCATATCCAAAATATCATATAGTGTCATATACTCAAAAATTATTTCAAATAATTACATAGACTAGGAATATATACATTACACTCAAATATTTGTATATATTTCAGCATTATATGTTTTCAAAATCAGTAGAACATTATAGATCCTACTTTTTTCTATCACTTGGTAATGTAGATTGAAATAGTTTATTATAGGGTACTTTTTTTAAACAATTTTTTGTAATGTTTTTTTTATTATAAGACTAAATATAGAAAGATACAAGTATTTTTATTAATGTAATTAAAATTATTTATTATAGAATGAAACGAGTATTTTTTTTAATCCATGGATTAAGGTAATTGAAAATGTTTATATGGTATCATCATTGATACGGGAATAAATATACTACATTAATTTGTTTAAACTATTATGATAATTTAACACCTTTTAATATTGACACATGTTTTATTTAGAACACTTGAGATCTGTGATTGAGAATTCAAGTTTTCATATATCATGATATAAATTTAATGAATCCATCATTGAAAAATACATATAATGTAGATATGAAAATAAATAAATATTATATATTGTCCATACATATATATTAAATAGCGTATATATGGAAATAAATGAGATATTAAATATTTTATTATTAGGTATTGTCCACACATATATTAAATGAGATATCTATAAGTTGACTTACCATGATCCAAGAACCCAATTATATAATAAAGTTTATTTCATTTGATAATAAATACTTTTTATAAGTTTTTTTCTATATATATATTATTTGAATAATTTGACAATCAAATATAAACATGTATAAGTAAGCTCACAAAAATATTCACATATATTCCCAACTAATTTATTTTTATTATTTATTTTAGTAAAATAATTGTATCTATGTCTAATATATTACATATCAAACTATTTATGAATAGTTTATATAATAAAATGCATATCATATATAATAAAATGCATATATAACAATATTTAGTTTAATCATTATAGTGTATTTTCTATAATTGGATCAATCAATTGACTGATTATAATCTAACTTTCACACTTAAATTATTCATTTACACATTTTCACAAATAGCTGATTAAAATATGAATGACCCTCGGCATAATTAGTTAGATTATTAGATTCGAATATTACTGCCAAATTAATTGACTCTAATATCATCATTAAAAGTCAATTCTAATTTTAAAAGACAATAATGTGTAATCAACATAAGAAAATAAATTTAATAATTTATATTAATTGATAGCAAGTTTTTTGGTAGTGATTATGAAATTTTTATCTTTCGAGATGTTTGTTAGTTAGAATAATATACAAAATATAGTGAATCCACATGAGGAAAAAAAAACTTAATAATTGATATCAATTGATTACAAGTTTCGTGGACGTGATTAATATAGTGAAATCCACATAAGGAGTTTTTTTTTTAATAATTGATATTAATTGATAGCAAGTTACTTGAACGTGATTAATATAGTGAAATCCACATAAGATTTTTTTTTAATAATTGATATTAATTGATAGCAAGTTTCTTGGACGTGATTATGAAGTTTCTATCTTCGGAGATGTATCAGAATAATATATTTATAAAAAGATTTAGTGAAATCTATGTAAGAATGTTAATTATAAATTAGAGCTTCATATTTATAGAAAGTAAATATTCATACTTCAAGAAACAACTATCATAGGAAATTAATGATTACATCTTCAATTATTTGATATTAATGCTCCTTTTGGTCAATAACGGTAAAACATATAGCCTATGCAACTAAAATGAACTTAAAAGGATTATTTTTTGTAATCTTGTTTTTTTTAAATTTATTATCAAACCTTTTTCTCATGTTGAGTTGAGAAAATAGGCATACAAGAGATATTTATAAATCTATTTTGATGTGAATTACTTTGATTTTATTCAAGATATTATGTGCAGGAAATTAATTTTGTGCGAGAATGTTTGAATTGTAATTTATACTTCATTTATTTAACTTCTTATATTCATTTTTTCAAGTCTTTACGTAAATTCTGATATTCACTTTTTCAAGTTAGTTCTTTCTTTTTTGATATTTTTTATGAGTTTCTTATATATGCCTGCGCAATCGTGGGTTTTGCAAGCTGAGTTGTCATCATGTGGTGATTTGTGTTGATAGGGCAACATATATTGGCTGACCTGGTTTGGGGTAGCTCTGACTCAGAATAATTAGATAATTTAGGAGAGGGCTAGAATAGCTCTGTCTCTATGAAAGATCTAACTAACCCTCCCGAATAAAACAGAATGTCAAGAAGAGGTGGCCATCGCTCGGGATCCCTCCTGGCTCAACTATCTTGAAGAGATCACAAAGTTTGAAGATTATGCCGAGCTGAAGTTCCGGGGACTGAAGTTTAGCATGGTCTGGGTAAAAGACCTGATTGAGTCCCCTGAGGAATAGAGCTCGTCCTCARTATAGCAAGAGTTGACCTGTTGAACGGCAGTGACACAAAAAGGAAAGAAGAGCTGGATCACGACAGTTCTGGCTCCTTGAATTCTGCTGGAATCCTAGAGAGCCGAGATAATACGGATTAAGGAAGACCTGGAACAAGGAAGACCTGACTAGAGGCAAGTCTGGTATTAATACCAAGGTAATACAGGAGAAGGAAATAAGGATGGCCTGGGATAGGGGAGACCTGTTTCTTAGATTCCCGGCAAGGAGACAAGTGGGACCACTTGTCAGAATTGGTTGCCAAAACGGCACTTGATTCGCGGCATGTGTTCCTGAGATCCCGYCTGGGGTCCCCACTAGGAGAAACTATAAATATCTCAGCCCCAAGGCTGAGAGAGGTATGTTGTTCTCTCGAAGCATTCCTTCTTATTTCCTGGAAAACACCTCAAACGCTTACTGACTTAAGCATCGGAGAGGTTTCCACCGGAAAACCACCGGTGGTCCTTTCTAACTCGTGTTTGTGGTGTAGGTTTGGGAAGCTCTTGGGTTTTTCGGGTGTTATTTTTGGTACCGGTAGTCCACTTTTTGGGCTGCGTCTCTGGGAAAGTCGATCGAGCTAAGAAGTGAAGATGACTTCGGACGGTTTGAAGCGAAGTTTGATAGGGGAGTTGGGTGGCACTCCGAGTTCCGCCGTGCATGCTTACGCACAGCAAGCACCAGGATCATCATCGACACCAGATGCAACAGGATCGGCCATGGCAGCTCCGCCGAGCTCCACACCACCGCCTCCGAGGGGGCCTGCTGCGGCTGTGGGTGTCTCCCTCTCGCTTCCAACACAGCTGTCAGAGTTGATCGGCAAAGCTGTGGAGGCGGCGGTCGAGAAAAAATTTGCGGAAATGGCAACGCCGCCGGCTAGTACACTGCCGGCGCGGGCAAACCCGGCGGCAGAAACAGAGCCACTGCACGCTCGGCGTACGGAGCGAGTCCACCAGCCAGACAGAGAAGAGCATCTTGCCACATCTGACGGCGACACTGCCAGCCAGGTTAACCCCGGCCTGGCTGAGCAGATGCAAAGCCTGCAGAAAGAGGTGCGTGAATTTAGGAAGAAGATGGTGGGTGCAGTTGCAACGACGGCACGACGAGGCACCCCGTTTACAGAGGAAGTCATGTGCGATGACGTCCCAGCGTCCTATCGATCCTTGGGTTTTGAATACAACGGGACGACGGATCCAGCAGACCACCTCAACCGTTTTGAGATAGCAGCGGCGCTACACAAATTTTCCGATTCAGTTATGTGCCAGGTCTTTCCAATGACCTTTACCAAATCGGCACAGCTCTGGTTCAGCCAATTGCCGTCGAGATCTATCAGCAACTTTGATGAATTCAGCTCGGCCTTCCTACATCAGTTTACGAGCTGTAGGAAGTATCAAAAAATGCCGCTCGAGCTCTTTAGTTTAAAGCAGAAAGAGAATGAGAGCCTACGTGCCTACATCAATAGGTTCACGAGAACAAAACTGGAAGTGCCCTCGGCGTCGGAAGAGCTGCTTGTAAATGCTCTGGCACAAGGTTTGAGGAAGGGAGAATTCTTTCAGTCGCTGGTAGTAAAGCTAGCATTTTTTTTTTGGAGAGCTCTTGGAGAGAGCTGAAAAATACATCCACTTAGAAGAAGCCTTGAAACTCAAAGATGACGGGGAACGGAAGAGAGAGAGGTATGACAAGGACGATAGAGTCGCAACAAAAAAGCCCAGGCCAGAGCTGTCAATGGGTAGACCTCGATTTGATGAATATACTCCCCTGGCCACACCTCAAGGTGAAATACTGCAAGCAATAGAGCGCCACCCAGAGCTCAATTGGCCTAAGACTTACTCAAAAAAACTAAGAAAAGAAAGGTCGGATCGTTTCTGTCGCTTCCATAATGAGTATGGGCACAATACGGATGAATGCACACACCTGAAGGACGAATTGGAAAGAATGGTTCAGGCCGGACATTTGAAGGAGTATGTTCGGATGAGAAAAGAAGAAACCAAAACAGGCAACAAAAATTATGATCGATCTCGACAAGGTAGAGGCGACCAGGATAGAATGCGAACAGAAGGGAAAAAATTCGATCACGCCCAGGTCATTCACGTAGAAATCCAAATGATCACAGGAGGAGAGCTGGATGAGCACTCTAAAAGAGCTCAGCATAGTTACGTCAGGGCTGCCAAGGACCTGATCAGGGCACCCCGAGAGGTCGGGAAATTGGCATCTGCCCCAAACATCTGCTTGGGCACAGAAGACTGCGATGGAATATTCGCTCCACACATGGATGCCCTGGTCATAACGGCCACTATCGCTAACTACAATGTGCGAAGAATTTTTGTAGATACAGGGAGTTCTGCGGATATCTTATTCTTTGATTATTTCAAGAAGCTGAAATTGGATGTTGAGCTTGAAGAGGTGACCACGTCCCTGGTAGGGTTTGCGGGAGGTGCTCTAAAGCCAATAGGAGCGGTTAGGCTCCTTGTAACTTTAGGAGAGGAACCATATCGTGTGACCCGGATGGTACATTTCTTGGTGGTACACGCGCCATCTTCGTACAACGTCATGCTGGGCCGACCCTCCTTGAGTCAGTTCCAAGCTGTAATCTCGGTCTTTCATATGAAAATGAAATTCCCTGCTGAGGAAGGAACCGGCGAGGTGAGGGGAGATCAGTATGCTTCACGCCAGACGTATGTGGAGTGTATACGGCAAAATGACAAAGAGAGGGTGAGTAAAAGGGCTCGGACAGAACAGCCGCAGCAAGAACTGGAAAGACGAGAGGAAGGGTTAATGTTGGTAGAGGTCGTTCCAGGCGATACGAGCAGAGTTCTTCGTGTGGGCGCGACGCTTAGTCCAGAGGTTTTAACAGACCTCGTGGCTTTGCTAAGAGAGAGTGCGGATGTTTTCGCGTGGTCCCCCCAAGATTTGGTGGGGATAYACCCTGAAATCACTGAACATCGCCTCAATATTCGCCCAGACATGAAGCCGGTCAAACYGAAAAAATGCAATTTCGGACCAAAGAAAGAGGCTATCATAGAAGCAGAAGTGGAGAAGCTCTTGAAAGCGGGGCACATTCAGGAAATACAATTTCCGGAATGGCTTTCTAATGCAGTGCTGGTCCCAAAGACAGATGACTGGCGGATGTGCATCGATTTCRGTGACCTAAATCGCGCCTGTCCGAAAGACCATTATCCACTGCCAAGAATTGACCAGCTCGTGGACTCCACCTCTGGTTGTGAACTCTTGAGCATGATGGACGCCTCGCAGGGATACCACCAGATCAGGCTAGCTAAAGAGGACTGGAAGCGCGTCAGCTTTATAACCCCGAAAGGGACATATTGCTATGTGGTCATGCCTTTTGGCCTTAAAAACGTAGGCGCTACCTACCAGCGATTGGTGGATAAAATGTTCAAAAATCAGCTCGGCCGGAATATGGAGGTATATGTGGATGACATGTTAGTCAAAAGCATAAAGGCAGCATCACATATACACGATCTAAGGGAAACCTTTGGTACTTTGCGAAAGTACAAGATGAAGCTCAACCCAAAGAAGTGTGCGTTTGGAGTCAGAGCTGGAAAATTTTTGGGTTATATGGTCACAGAAAAGGGTATCGAGGCTAACCCTGAGAAAGTGAGGGCCATTATGGAAATGATCGCGCCTAGGAATGTGAAGGAGATGCAATGCTTGGTAGGACGAATCAACGCCTTGAGCAGGTTTGTGTCCAGGTCTGCGGAAAAGAGCTTGCCATTTTTTCAAGCCTTAAGAAAGAGAGCTAGGTTTCAATGGAGTGATGAATGCGAGGAGGCCTTCCAATTACTGAAAGAGTACCTGGCTAGCATGACCTTTCTCACAAAGCCCGTCCAAGGAGAGCCCTTGGTACTATATTTATCTGTAGGGCAACAAGCGGTCAGCTCTGTCCTAATCAGGGAGGACGGCAAAATACAAAGACCTGTATACTTTTGGAGCAAGGTCTTGAACGCTGCAAAGGTGAGGTACGTGGAAGTAGAAAGGGAGATGCTAGCCCTGGTAGGAACTTCTCGGAAGTTGCGGCCATACTTTCTTTGTTACACAGTTATTGTGCGAAGTAATCTTCCGTTGAAGGATATAATGGACAAACCGGAGGCATCAGGGAGGCTGGTCAAGTGGATCATAGAGCTGAGTGAGTTRGATATCGCATTTGAGACCAGAACAACAATTAAAGCTCAAGCTTTAGCTGATTTTATGCAGYAAATGACCGGTCCCCCTGATGAGCTGAAGGAATGGATAATTTTCACTGACGGCTCTGTCTGCAATCAGGGCTGCGGGGCGGGAATTGTCCTAATAGACCCGACAGGCGTGTCTGCTGAGTTCGCCGTACGATTGGATGCAACGTTCTCTAACAATGCCTCCGAGTACGAGGCCCTTTTAAGAGGGATTCAGATGGCGAAAGATTTGGGCGCAGAGCGGTTGAGCGCTAAAGTAGATTCACAACTTGTTTGCAAGCAAATCAGTGGAGAATTTGAAACAAGAGAGGAAAATATGTAGAGGTATTTAGCTAGGTTTAGAGAGCTAGCCAGGGGGATGAAAGAATTGACAGTCCTCCAGATTCCTAGAGAGGAAAACGGGCGCGTTGATTTCTTAGCAAAGGTGGCAAGCTCAGTGGTAGACTGTTATGAGCGAATAATCACCCTATTAAAATCAGAGAGGGAGTTCGGAGTTGAGAAGGTCTGTGCGATTACCGAGCACGAGGATTGGCGCTCCCCCATAAAGAGGTACCTCGAACAAAAGGTCTTGCTAGAGGAGAAAAGGGAAGCGACGAAAATACGAAGCAGGTCTGCTAGATTCTGCTTGATCAAAGGAGAACTGTTTAAGAGAGGGTTTGGTCAACCTCTTTTGAGGTGCCTAGGACAAACGGAAGGGACTCTGGTGCTCATGGAAATACACGAGGGTTGTTGTGGGAATCACATGGGGGCCAGAGCTCTGGCTAGTAAGGTATTAAGAGCTGGTTATTTTTGGCCCTCGTTGAGGAAAGAGGTGGAGATCTTTGTCAGAAAGTGTGAGAAATGCCAGAAGATGGCTCCTCTGATCCATCAACCAGCAGAAGAGTTGTTAACAATGAGCTCTCCTTGCCCTTTTGCGAAATGGGGGATCGACTTAGTCGGCCCGTTTCCGATGGCTCCTGCCCAGAAAAGATTTCTAATTGTAGCCATTGACTATTTCAGTAAGTGGGTCGACGCGGAAGCCCTGGCAAAAATAACTGAAGAAGCGGTAATGGGGTTCATATGGAAAAGCATGGTCTGTTGCTTTGGTGTGCCGAGGGTGCTGATATCGGATAATGGTACCCAGTTCACGTGAGCCAAAATTAAGGGTTGGTGCGTTAAGATGAAAATTCAACAGCACTTCACATTGGTGTATCATCCGCAAGCAAATGGCCAGGTAGAGGTAACCAACCGCATTCTTGTCCAAAGCCTTAAATCACGATTAGAAAGATCTGGAGGGAAATGGGTGGAAGAACTAAGCGCAGTACTTTGGGCGTATCGAACAAACCCTAAGGAAAGCACGGGCGAAACTCCTTTCAGTCTTGTATACGGCATGGATGCCGTGGTCCCCGCGGAAATCAGTCTGGAGACTCATCGAATACAGAGTTACAACGAAACCCAGAACAAAGCACTGATCCAAGATGCCCTGGATTTAGTTGAGGAAAAGAGAGAACAGGCGGCGATCCAAATGGAGCATGTGAGAGGGAGGATCAGGGCAGCTTACAATAAAACAGTTCGAGAAAGGCACTTCCAAGTAGGAGACCTGGTCCTCAAAAGAGCTGACTTGGGACAATCTAATGGAAAATTAGATGCCACGTGGCAAGGCCCGTTTAGAGTCACTAATGTTCTGGCTGGAGGAGCTTATGTGCTGGAAGGGCTGGATGGGACCAAGATTCCCCGCGCTTCGAACATTACCAATCTGCGAAAATTTTATATGTAATTGTAACCCTTAACGTTTGCTTATTTATTAAATGAAAAGTTGCAGGAGTTAACGTTCACAGATTCCCATAATTTCTCCTATCTAGATGGCCAATAAGATCATCATTCCAGAATTCATTGTTAGTGATGATTTGCCTTTAATCTTTGATTGAAAAACGGAGAAGACACTTACAACGAAAATAGAAAAACACAAGGAGATATCTTTGCAGTACATTAACAATCGCAGAGGTGCAAATCACAAGCATAGAAAAGTAAAAGTACAGCCTTAGGATGGAGGTACATAAGCGAGAAGTTGACGGAGTCGTTGAATCTCTTCCTCATGTTCCAAAAGACGGACACGAAATTGGTCTGATACATCCACAGCAATGTCCCAGTCAATGTACAGTTCAGAGTTCTCCCTTTTCAGGTCGAGAATGAGTTGCTGAAGGCGATGTCGTTCACGGCGGTATTGCAGTTTCTTCTCAGGCAGCTTCTCCACACGTTCCTGCAACTGGTCCTGCAACTGGGAAACTTCTTCCCTAAGACGATTCCTCTCATGAAGCAGTAGGATATGCTCCTCGGTGGAAATGTTGTTGGAAGACGATGACGACGCCATTATGCAGGGAACATAAACGGAGAATAGACGCCATTATATATAGGAAAGGAAAAAGCAGAAAATTACATTAAGTTGGCACGCAGAGGGCTTAGAAAAGGCGGGAAACTACATTGAGTTTGGCGCACAAAAGGACGGATGTCCTGAAATTTCTCCCGATCTGATTGTCGGTTAAGCCAGGATTGGCTAAGGACGGATGTCCTGAAATTTCTCCCGACCTGATTGTCGGTTAAGCCAGGATTGGCTAAGGACGGATGTCCTGAAATTTCTCCCGACCTGATTGTCGGTTAAGCCAGGATTGGCTAAGGACGGATGTCCTGAAATTTCTCCCGACCTGATTGTCGGTTAAGCCAGGATTGGCTAAGGACGGATGTCCTAAAATTTTCCCGACCTGATTGTCGGTATAAGCCAAGATTGGCTAAGGACGGATGTCCTGAAATTTCTCCCGACCTGATTGTCGGTTAAGCCAGGATTGGCTAAGGACGGATGTCCTAAAATTTTACCTGACCTGATTGTCAATATAAGCCAAGACTGGCTAAGGACGGTTTTCCTTGACTTTATCCAACCTGAGTATGGGTCCAGGTCAACAGGCTTGATCTCCTGATCTAGATGTCAAGAGCCATAAAATTGGCCTACGCATACAGGCCTGACCTGTCGGTCAGCAAGAACGTATGAATGTGCTGGACTGGACTAAGGTACAGAACCTTCAGAGGTAAAATGCTTAACAGTTAACATTACTGTGTGCATGAATTGAACGATTAAAAATGGGTTAACAGAGCAAGTATTGAGAAAAGAACTCGAGAAATTCATATATTATTGCACAGAAAACACCGGCTGCCTACACCTTTTCAAAAAAGATTGGCAACTTTGATTACATGAGATTGCAAGAAAAACATTGAAAAATAAAGCTAAAATGTTTAGCTATGAGAAGATCTCCGATCTGAAGTCAGAGCTCGACAAACCCGCCAGAGTTCGCGCTCTGTTTCGTGCAAGCGGCGACGATATTTGTCAGAGCGATCGGCAAGCGTCGGAACTTCGCCGGCGGCGGTCAAGCGACCTACCGATTCGGCCAGGTCTGCCTTCTCCTCTTGAAGTTGACGGTTAACTTGCCGGAGTTCAACCCACTCTCTTTTGTAGAAACGTTTCTTCTGGCGTTTCCTTTCCAGCAGTCGATAGAGATAACCAAATTTCTCCTTGAGCGCGACCAGTTGGTCGGAAAGCTTGAATTTCTCCACAACTAGGGAGATGTTTTTTCTCTTCACCGCGTTGAGTTCTTCAATCAGAGGAGAGGAAGACATTTTTCAGATTGATTGGTGAAATAGTGAAGATGTGAACGTATTTAAAGGAATAAAAGCGCGTGTAAAAGGAATCAAAAAGTACTGGGGTTCCCGAAAAATCAGGAAACCCTAGAAAACCAAGAGTCACAACAAGAAAAAAAAATCAATTGACATTAAGTAAATAAGTCTGAAAACAAAGTACACATCAGAAAAATGACAGACCAGCCACACAGGCTATCACAAACAGGTCTGTTCGAAAGCTAGGATTTCTTTCAAGGTATGAGCTCTGCATGAAGGTCAGCTAAACCCCGAATTCCTCATGACTACATCAGGGCCTGAGACGTCTCCCCCAAGTCTTTCTCGAACTGGGTCGAGTCTTGTAAATCACCCAGGTTAGCAAAGGTTGGAGAGCCTGCAGCAACCATTGCTAACGACTGCTCAGGGGGGGGAGAAGAAGCTGATGAAGAAGAGCAGAAGGCTTGGCGGATGTAGTCAGCAAAGGCCACTAGATCTAACAAGTGGATGCGGTCATCTGCCGGAACATGGGAAAAGGAAGTGGGCTCGCTAGCACCTTCAATCTTGGCGGACCGATCATAAGGAGTAGAAGGTTGCTCGGCTACCCATTTAGCGTGGGCATCAAGACCCAATCCATAGTAGACCTCCTCCTCTGGAAGAAGAAGATCATACAGCTCCTCAGAGCCCAGGAAAAGCTCGGCGAGTGATCTCTCTGGTCAGTTGTATTAGGTGTAGCCCTTCCTCTGAGTTGAGAAACTCTAATCTCCCCTCGGCGCGCCCTTCAAGACGGCCCTGATCCACTCCGTCAGCCCTGGATTGCTTCACCTTCTCATCCAGCTCCTGCTCATAAAGAAGAATAAGATCTCGTTGCTTCTCCTCCGACTCCTTGACCTTGAAAAGCTCAGCCTTCAGCAAACCCATTTCCATCTCTGAGCCCTTCAGTTTGACCTGGGCTTCCTGGCCCTCTCGGACCCTAGCCATCAGCTCTGATTCTCGCTTCCTCAATATTTCAATTTCCCCCTTAAGATCGGCGTGCAGCAAAGAGCCTCTAGCTCGGGCCAACAGAGATGCTCATCCTACCACGGCCTGATGCAAGGAAGAGGTAATTGGGAAAACTGGAAAAAATTAAGGATGGAAGAAGTATGAAAGGTTATACCTGAGCTTCTGCCTTGCAGTAGAACTAAACTAGCTCCGGGTCTAACATCTTATCCACGATGTTACGGTCGTATGTAGGAGCTAACCCCATCATGAATTGCCTCGCCACTTCTCCGGGGTAGTTCAAGACCGTCTATTAAAAAAGGTCTGATTCGGGTAGGGAGGTACTTGAGAAATAGACGGAGGGATAATTTGAGGAGCGAAGGGAAGAGCAGTCTGAGGAGGGTTCCTGGAGGATGATGTATGGTTACTACGGCTCCGCTTTTTCCACTTCAACTGTTGCTCTTCTTCTGGATTTGTCAAAGGCTGACCTGCTGGTTCCCGCACGGGGCTCCTCCTCAGTTCTAAGTCTTTCGTGATGGGCTCGGGAGTCCTAATTGGCGCCTGAGGTTAGCTCTTGAGTGGCGTAGCAAGGAGGACCTCTTTCGGGGCCTGAGCAGCTCTGGCAGTCTCCCCCAGAGGGCTCTTCAGGATCCCTGCTGCCGCCTTACGAGCCTTGGCTTCTATCTTTGCTAGCATCATCTTCTCTGATGGAAAAGCGAAACGGTAAAAAAAAAAAAAAAAAAAACTATAGCGAGAAAGCAATAAAGCCAAGACATTCCGAGAAAAAAAAATACCAATCTTGGGTGGCAAAGGACCGTGTCCTTGCTGGGAATTGAAGAAGTTCAAGAGCTTGATGGTAAGCATCTTGGATAAGTCTAGGGGGTTCTGGTTTAAGAGGGCAATTTTTTCCTTCAGATCTGATGACCTATCCCCTCGAGGTAAGCGCATTTGAGGATGCAGAAAGCTGATGGGTTCGGTAGGGAAGCCCCAATCCCCCGAGCACTGAACAAAGAAGAACTTCTTTTTTCAGGCCTTATGAGAGGTAGGAAGACCTGATAAGAAATGGACGTCTGATCGTCCAGATAAATAGAAAAAACCGAAGGAACTCTTTGCTTGGAATAAAGAGAAGAAAAGCTGAGCTGTAGGGGTAATTCGGGCATATTGTGCGGCCAGATGAAATCCGGCCATAACGCGAAAGGCGTTGGGTAGGAATTGTTGTACTGGGATATGGTACAGCCTAGAGATAGCCTGGATGGAGGGATGGACAGGCAGGCTTAACCCCGCGTAGAACTGGTCTACATAGAAAGTGAGATGACCGGTGGGAGGTGATGACGGCCCCTCGCCGGGTGCCGGATTAGTGAAGGAGAACATGTCAGAGATAGGGAATTTTGCGCGGATTTCTTTGAGGGTCCTATTGCTAACTATTGAGGATAGGTTGTCGGGAGGAGGAGGAGGTAGGATCGCCGGTGGCCCCCTCCCTGGAGCCGTCGCGTAAGAATCGGTGGAGGAAAGGTTCACGGTGGAGGTGGAGTTCACCGGAGTTGCCCCTGACGAACTCTCCCTGACGGAGCTGGTTTGGGAAGAAGAAATTGACATAATTAAAGAGTGCGTGAAGAAAGAAAGGGTACCTGGTAATAATTGCTTGAGAGATTAGAAGAAGATTACTGGAGGAGCAGAAATCACCAAAATATTGCAGGAGAAAAAGGGAGGAAGCCTTTAGAGGGTTTTTGAGAAATAGAAATAAAAAATGAAGGAGAAAAGGTATTTGAGGGACAAAAGGAAGGCGGATCAATTTGAAAAATGAAAATCAAGAAAAAAGCGGGATTTGATGGGATCCTCACATTTAATGCGGACAGAGGAACAATATCCTAGGCAGTGAGCTGGAACGCTAACCGTCCTGGAATGGGACACGTGCCGCTCACCAATCAGGTACAGTACTTGGAAAGACGTGTGGTTATGGCAACCGTTTGGGGAATATAGGCCGACACCACTAATGCCAATAATTAGGGCTGTTTGGCAGGGGGATATCTCGGGATTCCACAGTACGACAAGTCATAAAAAACAAAATGGCCTCATTTATTTCGAAAGAGCTTGGGGATATTACCGATCTACCCCAACTGTTTGGGGGGAGGAGTTGATAGGGCAACATATATTGGCTGACCTGGTTTGGGGTAGCCCTGACTCAGAATAATTAGATAATTTATGAGAGGGCTAGAATAGCTCTGTCTCTATGAAAGATCTAATTAACCCTCCCGAATAAAACAGAATGTCAAGAAGAGGTGGCCATCGCTCGGGATCCCTCCTGGCTCAGCTATCTTGAAGAGATCACAAAGTTTGAAGATTATGCCGAGCTGAAGTTCCGGGGACTGAAGTTTAGCATGGTCTGGGTAAAAGACCTGATTGAGTCCCCTGAGGAATAGAGCTCGTCCTCACTATAGCAAGAGTTGACCTGTTGAACGGCAGTGACACAAAAAGGAAAGAAGAGCTGGATCACGACAGTTCTGGCTCCTTGAATTCTGCTGGAATCCTAGAGAGCCGAGATAATACGGATTAAGGAAGACCTGGAACAAGGAAAGACCTGACTAGAGGCAAGTCTGGTATTAATACCAAGGTAATACAGGAGAAGGAAATAAGGATGGCCTGGGATAGGGGAGACCTGTTTCTTAGATTCCCGGCAAGGAGACAAGTGGGACCACTTGTCAGAATTGGTTGCCAAAACGGCACTTGATTCGCGGCATTGTGTTCCTGAGATCCCGACTGGGGTCCCCACTAGGAGAAACTATAAATATCTCAGCCCCAAGGCTGAGAGAGGGTATGTTGTTCTCTCGAAGCATTCCTTCTTATTTCCTGGAAAACACCTCAAACGCTTACTGACTTAAGCATCGGAGAGGTTTCCACCGGAAAATCACCGGTGGTCCTTTCTAACTCGTGTTTGTGGTGTAGGTTTGGGAAGCTCTTGGGTTTTTCGGGTGTTATTCTTGGTACCGGTAGTCCACTTTTTGGGCTAAAAACATGTGTTAAAATACTACCTTTCTAAAATAACTTATTTTATAAATTGTTGAAACAGTTACTGAGTACGTGATGTCTATTCTTATAGGGGATGAAAGAGTATATCTTAGTTCTGACACCATTTACAAGACATGTGTGAATGGAGAATCACAACATCAAGTGTACTCGGTCGAATTTCTAAACACAATAAAGTGCTCAGGGATTCCTAATCATGTTTTGAAATTGAAGATTGGAGTTCCGGTTATGTTGATTCGAAACATGGATTAAGTTTCAGGATTATACAATGGTACAAGGTTGGTCGTTACCCAACTTGGAGAACGCATTATTGAGGCAAAGATTCTTTTAGGAACTAATATTGGAATGAAGGTCTATATTCCACGTAGGCATTGAATCCATCGAATAGCAGGGTCCCATTTAAATTTTAGAGGAGACAATTTTCACTTATTGTCTGTTTTGCAACGACTATAAACAAGAGTCAAGGTCAAACTCTATCTAATGTTAGTTTGTGGCTTACCAAGACCCGTTGTTAGCCATGGCCAGCTCTATGTCACCATCCTCTCGGGTGAAGAGTCGTAAAAGATTAAAAATCTTATGTTGCGACGACGATGATAACATTGTTAATAAGACAGCAAATGTTGCTTACAAAAAAAAAAAACTCAAAACCTCAAGTAAACATTTTCTTTATTGTATGAACAATTCAATTTCCAATATTTAAATTTTATTTTTTATTTTGTTTTATTATGTATTTATTTTGTTATGCCCGCATAATAAGCGGGTGTCTACACTCTCTCTCTCTCTCTCTCTCTATATATATATATATATATATATATATATATATATATATATATATGAATTCAGGTCAATCAAATTAAGAGATTGCTTAGTTACTATCAACAAACTAAAGCCTAAGCACCAAAAGAACTCTTGAGCAATAAATCATCAAGTAGTTACCATCTCAACATTTACAATATATATCAATAAACAAAAATATCATTACAAAACGTAAGATGCAACTACAAATTCATCAAATGAATGAATTCCACACACTTTGCGTCATGAAAATAGCACAAGAAAACACATCCTCGTGCACCCTCTTAACTTAGTTGCAACAAATATCTTCAATTAATATCGCATTAGACAAAAGCCCCATGAGAGTCCAGATGTAATAATTTATAATCCAAATCTTACTACCCAACAAAAACTAATGCAAATCTCTCAGAAATAGAGTTGCACACTCAGTTTTTATGAAAGGTTCATATATGTGTTTGTCTAGAACATGCAGTAGTAAATTCAAAATGATAATTGGTGTCCTTGAGGGAGCCAGAAATCTCACCATCATCTGATAAATCCAAATCGATTGGTTACCAAGAATATGGAGTACTAACCTCAGAATAGAGATCAGCGACGTGAAACAATCTTCAAATATGTCACAGCGATCTGCCAGGCCTTCCACGAATCTGCTGGCGACCTCGCTGGTCCTGCAAAACAGCACCTCAAACGGGTCGGATTTTGAACCCGTCAAGGTCCTCCGATGCTTAAGTCAAAAGCAAGTTACAACTCAAAACACTCACACTTATTAAGCCAATAATATGGTAAAAGCAAGATCAATTTTATTAATAAAGAGAGGTATGCACCTCATTTTATAGAGATAAGAGAAGTACTCCCCTGTCTAGGGTTACTTTCTCACACCACAATTCCATAAAATACCATAACACTACAACCGATTCAGAATTAGGATTCCTCCTATAGGTTAAGTTCTCATAAATAATAAATCTCTTACCGTAATAGGCCTGGGCCCATTATTCTTTCCATATGGTCCGACCAGGACTCCATACACTATTCATATTAAGCCCACAAGCTTGATATTCACAAAGCCCATAACCGAGCTCAAACACTTCACAAAATATAAGAGGTCGCGACCCTATATGAGATCTCATCCTCATACTCCAGGTCGCTATTCCACAAACCAACTCGCCCACTCTTCCAAAGAGCCCACTCAGCTCGCTCACCTCCCAGAAGAACACCCTTTCCGGGAAATGAGGTCGCTTACCACAAATACCCTCATATATCAAGTAATATCACGTATAGACATTTTGGTCCGTATCAGCTAGTCCCCCATGTTCTAGCTGATTGAGGCACAAAATCAGGTAGGACATGTAAAAACAGAAAAAGAGCACAACAAACAATAAAACATAAACACATAAATAAATCATTTCTCCACTTTACCAAACCATTTCTTAGAACCACACAACTCGACAAATCGAGCTGTAATACCAATCATCCCACTATAAATTACCAAGTACACTTGCGACCTGCAAAAGTTCAACTCACTGAGCTCGCTTTGTTTAAGATAACGTGATCACCTCGCAAGTGACGACCTGTAAGTCCTCGGACCAAGTCCCCAACTGTATGTATAACGACCTGAAATCATACTACTGTTATCTTCCGACCTGATATCATACTCAGACTCAATAATTCTCAATACCGCAATCATAAACAGCCCCCAAAAGTCAAAACACGCCTTCTCTTATACATCGAATCTCTTTTAAGTTTCATTAAATGCGGCCTGACACTGTGTCGGAAACGTGTCACTCCCCCACTTTCTCGTAGTATAATAAACATGGTGGGCCCAAAAAAAAAGGCCCAAAATATTCCCCAAACAAACCCTATCAACTCCCGCTCCAATTTGTCCCATCATCTATCCGCCGCCCAACACATAAAAATCATCTCACCTTCCTCATTTTCCACTTTACACAATTATAAGCAAAAACCACCATTTTCGCTCCTGCAAAAAAGCTTGTCAACCAGCAAGTAATCAGAAATTTATCAACAGCGCACCACTCTACACCAACCTCCAGCTCTCCGAAAATGTGAGTCCCCAGATCTCTTCTCTATTATAATATTTTAATCTCACTGTTAGAAATATATTTGCATCTGCTGAGATACTATTGTTCTGTGTTATCCCCTCCCTGGGTATTGTTTAATTTACGATGGAATTAGCATCGTCCAACCCTAATTCCCAAAGCTCAAGCCTTTCCCCTGAATCAAACCCTACTGAAAACCCCTATCTTTTTAAAAGAAGACGAAAATAGATAGATTCTCCCCCTCCCGGCCTTTGCGACGAGCCAGAGGGCGACGTCAATTGGTCAGAAATAGAGACCCAAACTAGGGCTCATATGGATGCCCAGTCTTCTTTGGAGAACATTTCCGAAGATCTTCCACTGCCCTTCTAGCCCTTGCGATCATACCAGAGGGTATTTCTATAATTAAACATACAAACACAAAACCTTGCGAGCATTTTTTAGAAAACCCAGTGACTGTAGCTCGCGCCGTAAAAGCCACCGACCTACCGTCCTCAACCTTCACAACCAAAGAAACCAAAGACAATTATTGGCTACTCCCCGACCCGGAAAAACTTAAAGAATTTAAATTCGTTCTTAACCTCCCCAAGACTGCAGAAATGGTCCTGCCCGACCTCCTTCACTTAGATCCTCTGAAACCCCCTCACGGTCGTATTACTTTTTTCGACGCATTACTAAGGGGACTTAGATTTCCCCCACATCCCTTCTACATCCATACCACCCTTTTGTACAAAATACCCCTCTTACAACTGACCCCTAACTCCATGAAATACCTAGCGAGCTATGTCATATTATGTAAGTATTATAAGACACAGCCCGACCCAGATTTTTTTCATTTTTGTTTTCAAATAAAATACCAAAGCCATTCCTTCTACCTCTCTGCTCGCACCGAAAAAGCTCGCTTTCTAGAGAATCCTCCCAATAAAGTACCCGAGTGGAAAAAAAAAGTTTCTTTATACATAATTCTGTGGAATGGCCCTTCCCAACCGAGCTGCAATACCATACTCCAAAATAATCCCCTATTCCTTGCACAAAACACCTCCACTCTTTATACAATAAATACACTGACCAGCTCGCGGAATGGAGCAAGCGCCCATTTGACGTGATGCTGCTTACCAGTCGATCCGATGTATTCTGATATATGGGCATCGACTCTTACCCAGCCGAACCAGATCTTGCCCTGACCGAGTCCGAGTTCGGTAGGTTTCCCAAGTTTTATAATTTACACAATGTTCATTGTTTATCAAAACCGAATAATAATAACTCTTTTTACCACTGCAGTCACATTTATCAACACCCGCGCCGCCTTACGTGCCGAAACGACCAAGAAACAATCTTCTCCCCAGCCCGCAGCTGTCCCCGTGCCTCCTCCAGCAAATGTAGATGAGACATTTCATTAGACTTTTGGAACTGATGACGACGTGGAGGAAATCCCAATAATAAAGAGACATCAATGAAAGTGAAAACGCCCACTGAAACCAGAGGCCAGGAGTCCCAGCCCTCCCGAGCCAAAAGGTCGTCACCTCCAAAAAACTCATGCTACTACTTCTGCCAGCTCGCTTGATCTAAGCAAAGGATTAGCTAATTGTGAGACTGCCAAGGAGATTTAGGCCTTCCTCAAAGAGCGCGTAGACAAACAGGTAAACTTCTAAAACTCTTCCTTTCAACATAACCCCCAATTGCAAATTTCTTACAAGATATTACGGTGCAGCTGAATCCCTGCTTTCTAAACTCTCTGAGGAGCTAATGGCCCGGTCCGCGGAGAGCGAGCTCCAGAAGAGATGCGATGAGCTGTCTGCCCAAACCGAACAACAAACGCATCAGCTATCGTTAACACAAGGAGAGTTGGACAGTGCGATCAAGTTGTTGAAGGCTCGCGAGGAGGAGATAGCGATCTTGAAGAGTCAAGTAAAAATCTTGAAAGATGAGGCGACTCGCACAGGAAACGAGCTGAAAGACGCACAAAAACAGGACGAGGAGTTCAAACTGCAAAATCAAAAGCTCCCAGAACAGATAGAAACAACTCGCGAGGAGGGCATGTCTGAAGGTCGGCAGAAGATTCATTGATGCTTACAGGCAGGAGCTGGTGGAGGACTATGAGAAGTCTTCTATCTACTTCGGTACAATGGCTGTCGGTGCTCAGGAATGGCTCTTCACAGCTGCTGGCATGATCAAAGAGGAGGTCGCCGCGCTGAACGTCTCCTACATCCCCGACGTCCAAGCCCTCATCAACAAACTAACCCCCTTCAACAGCTTCAAAGGCGATTGGACACAGCCAATTGACGCGAATTGGTGGTTATCATGCCAAAACTGAGCTATCTTATCTACTGTGGGCTACTCTCCGAACTAGAGGCGCTGTTGGACGACCTACTCCCTGAGCCTGAGCGTAGCACTAAAAATCCGCCACCTGCAACCTCGGATTAAACTGTCTGAAAAACTTGTACTCATGCTACCAGTCCTGTATAAATAATATTTCATTCCTGCAAACACTTTTCAATTTTATTCGATGCATGTATAACATACTAATTCCCAATCACTCACAGTCATGTAATTTATGCAAAAATCAAACTTCAATCTACATATGAAATAAACCCATAAGTTAATATAGGTCGTATGAAATCACAACCAATCACACTTCACTCCATGAGATTGCAAAATCCCAAAAAATAATCAAATCACAACCCATAAACAATGTAACTAACCAGCACTAGTGCAGAAACAGTATTCTAGAACGCCCTGTTTCAGTTATTCTAGATCGCCCTGTCCAGGCGTTCTAACTAGAGCTGTTCTAGAATATCAGATTTTCCAGATCAGCTTTCTGAGGCGTTCTAGAATATCCGATTCTAGAATAATAATTTACCCGTTCTAGAAAATAGTTTTCCCGGTTAATATATTCTATAAAATAACATTCCAGATCGGTTACCAAAAATGACGTTCTAGAAAATGTATATTCCAGAACGTCTTTACGAGATGACGATCTGGAAAATGTATATTCTATAACGTCATTTTTGAACAGGACGTTCTAGAATAAAGATTTTCTAGAACGTCTCTTTCTATGGCGTTCTGGAAAATGTATATTCTAGAACATCATTTCGGTAATGACGTTCTAGAATATACATATTCCAGAACGCCAATATTTAAAGCGATCTAGAAAATACATTTCCCATATCACCTTTTCGAAAGCGACGTTCTAGAATATACATTTTCCAGATCGTCGATTTGGAAAGCGATCTAGAACATACATTTTTCAGAACGTTCTTTTGAAAGAGACGTTCTAGAATATTCATTATCCAGATCGTCTTTTGGAGAGAGACTTTCTAAAAAATGTTTATTCCAGATCGTCAACTTCGGAGAGATGTTCTGGAATATATATTTTCCAGAACATCTTTTTCAAAAAAGACGTTCTAAAATATACATTTTCCAGAACGTCTTTGGGAAAGTCGTTCTAGATCTAACAGTTTTTTAATTCCCAGCTTTTTTCAATTTTTTTTCCAGATCTATTCATCCATAAATTGAAATTTTTTCACAAAACACCAATCATTCATATAATCCAAAAATCATCCATTAATCACAATAATACATACACACCAAAATATATCAATACGAACAACATAAGTCACCAAATACATGATCACCAAATGTTAAAGTAGAAATCAAATAATAATACACAATTCGCCAAATACACGTTCACCAAAAAGACGAGTACCTGTTTTACTACCATTATCCACAAATAGTTTGTTTGTGATCAAGCAATAACCTCTAATAAACACTCCGCCCAACGTCTACGTACAT
>BMAC01000616.1:190161-278967 GCA_014905375.1 Phtheirospermum japonicum | reverse complement strand
GAAATGCTCCAGATCCGACCTCGATTTGCCCGCCGTCGTCGAATCTAGTCAGCCTAAAGGGCCGCCGCCGTTGGCCTTGAGCTTTCAAATCAGTCGCGGGCCGTGCCGCCCAGCAACCCCTAATAGGCCGCCTCACAGATGCCATCACCACGCCTGGACGCTGCCTCCGATTCCCAGTCGCCTGGTCCGCCGGTTGCTAATTGCAGGTTGCGGTGATGATTGTGGTTGTTGGGAATGGTGGGGGTTTAAATTGGGGGAGAATTAGGTCTTAGCTTCGAATCAGTTGATTATTGTAGTTGGTGGTGGCGATTGCAAGATGATGGCCATCGGTGGTTTGGAAATGACGGTGGTTGAATCGGAGGTACAGGGGAGAGGAAAGGAGCGGAGCGTAGAGGAGACGTGAATCGATTTCTGGTGGTTGAATCGGAGGTACAGAGGAGAGAAAAGGAGTGGAGCGTAGAGGAGAGGAGAATCGATTTCTGTTTTAGGGTTTCCAGAAAAGGTAGGTAAAGTGTAAATAAATAATACTATATACCAGATCGCCTTTTTAAGACGTTCTAGATATAGGATTTACCAGATCGCCTTTTTAACGACGTTCTGGTATATCGATATACCAGATCGCCTTTTTTAAAGACGATCTGGTATATCGATATACCGGATCTCTTTTTTTAACGGCGATCTGGTATATTGACATACCATAACGCCTTTAAAAAAGGCGATCTGGTATATAACATTTTTATTACAAAAATACCACCGACTTATATTCCAGATCGTCTTTTTCTGAGGCGTTCTAGATTGACTGTTTTAGAATATATTTTCTGCACTAGTGCAGCATTCAAAACGTGTTAGCACGCATAAAAATTCAAAACATGTAAGTCAAACATCACAACTACTTAACCACAGAGAATCATCACAATAGCTCGTGCAACTTCATTTATTATATATCATTAAAATTACTCCACCTCCAAAACACAAACTTCATATTGGATAAGTGCCCTCCGGTCAAGAGTTACCTCCTCCCGCCACAAAAATGCAACTTCTCAAAACAATCTCACGTCATAAGATCGCACGTGCGGGAGAAGTTCCCTCCGTTCTAGAGTTACCTTCTCCCACCATAGCACTACAACCTCTTAAAACACACTTTCACATCGCAACCTCTCAACACTAACTTTTGTGCGGGAGAAGTGCCCTCCGGTCTAGAGTTACCTTCTCCCGCGACAGCAATACAACTCCAAAACACACTTTCACATTGCAACCTCTCATTACTAACTCTTGTGCGGGAGAGAAGTGCCCTCCGGTCTAGAGTTACCTTCTCCCATCATAATAAAAACAAAACTTCTCATTACTAACCTTGCACAGGAGAAGTGCCCTCCGGTCTAGAGTTACCTTCTCCTGCCAAAACATTCCAATCCGCCCTCTAGGCATAATATTTTTTCAAGTGACACACATTCCAGCTTCTGGGCAAAACTTTTCCAGCTGCATCCTCAAGTATATACGCTCCTCCCTGCAACACTTTCACTACCTTGAATGGCCCAACCTAATTCGGTTCCAACTTCTTAGTCAAGCGCAATGCATCAGCTCGCCTCCATTCCAAATCACCGACCTAAAAATAACGATGATTAACCCGTTTGTTGAAAACAACTTGTATCCGTTGCTAATAATGTTCAACGCGAGTTGCAGCCTTATCACGTATCTCATCAATCATTTCAATCGCTCCCCGAGCTAGCCTCTCATTCTCCTCCACATTAAATGTTGCCAAACGCTACGAGCCTCCAACTATTTCTGCTGGAATAACCTCATCCATGCATAAACCAAACTGAACGGCGACTCTCCCGTGGTGGTTCGAGGAGTTGTTCGATAAGCCCATAACACTGATGTGAGCTCCTCTTCCCAAAGTCCGCCTATTTTCTCTAATCGTAGCTTAAGTCCCTACACAATTTTACGGTTAGTTACCTCCACTTGCCCATTGGTTTGGGGATGTGCTACAGAAGCAAAATGCTGTTTCATCTCCATCTCCCTACACCAATTTTGTATCTTTCTTCCATTAAACTGGGTCCCATTATAAGACACCAATACTCGCGGCACACCGAACCTGCAAAATATATTGTTAAAAATAAAATCCATCATGTGCTGCTCGCTTATGCCTGTAACAGCTTCGGACTCCACCCACTTCGTAAAATAATCAATCGCTACCACCAAGTGCTCCTTATTGCCTGGGATCTTTGGAAAAGGACCCACAATATCAATTCCTCACTGCGCAAATGGACACGGCGAGCTCATAACCATCATCTCCTCAGCCGGTATATGAATAACTGGAGCATGCATCTGGCACTTCTTACACGTTCTCACGAGCTTGCTAGACATACTCTTCATTACTGGCCAAAAGAAACCATCCCGCAATTTAATGCCCACCAATGCCTTTCCCTTCGCGTGATCGCCACAATACCCCTCATGTATTTTCTTCAGAACTTCCAATCCTTGTTCTTTAGACAAACACTTCAAAAAAGGTCCGAAGCGAGACCTTTTATACAATTCCTCCTGTATCACACAAAAGCGAGCTGCCGTTCTAGCGTTCTTTGTTGTCAGTCTCTCTACCCCTTCTTTTGCTTTACTGAGGACATCCCATATAGGTGCACGCCAATCATCTCTCACCTCAATGTCCATAATCTCCTTCCCTTTTTCCACGCTACTATGGCCCAATTCCATCAATGTGACTCTCCGAGTATCACAAGTCCCCAGTGCTCCTGCTATCCGAGCGAGCTGATCCGCCCGAGTGTTCTCAGCTCGTGGTAGTTGCTCCATTTTAAACTCCTCAAAAAGTGCTGCCTCTTCACGTAATTTATTCAAATACACTGCCATTCGCTCTTCCTTAACTTCAAAGGAACCATAGAACTAACAAGCTATCAACTGAGAGTCCGTGTACGACCACAACTTTCGTGCTCCCATATCATTCGCCATCTTGATACCCTGCAACAAAGCTTCGCATTCGGCCTCATTATTGGATGCTTTATATCCCAACTTGATTCGGAATTCCAGA
This sequence comes from Phtheirospermum japonicum, assembly GCA_014905375.1. Lineage (NCBI taxonomy): Eukaryota > Viridiplantae > Streptophyta > Magnoliopsida > Lamiales > Orobanchaceae > Phtheirospermum > Phtheirospermum japonicum. Next base: position 275,930 of record BMAC01000616.1, on the reverse strand, counting down.
TTTTCCCCTTCCGGGCTGATTAACACAATACCCAACCCCGCTCCCGACACCATAGTTGAACCATCAGTGTACATCATCCACGCTTTTACCTCCTCGTCCACAACAGCTGGTCGTGCCATCTCTTGCAAAAAATCCGCTAACACTTGCGCCTTAATAGCCACCCTTGGTTCATAAACCACATCGTACTCACTTAACTCTACAGCCCAATTCACCTATCTCCCAGATACGTTTGGGTTACTCAAAACCTGCTTAAGAGCTAAGTTAGTACGCACCTTCACTCTGTGGCTCAAAAAATATGGTCGCAGTTTCCTTATCGTACAAATCAATGCAAAACCTCCTTTCTCTAGTTCGGAATATTTTAAATCAGCTCCTCGTAACATCCTACTAATTTAATATATAGGCCTTTGCGTCCCTGCATCTTCTCTGATCAACACCGAACTCACTGCGACCTCGCCCACCGATATGTATAGTATCAAATCTTCTCCAGGTAATGGTTTAGTCAACAGTGGAATTTCAGCCAAGTACTTCTTCAGCTCCTCAAACGCATCCGCAGCTTCTTTCGTCTACTCAAACTTGGAAACTTTCTGAAGTGCCCCAAAAAATGGGACACCTCTCTCTGCCGACCTGGAAATGAAACGACTAAGACTTGCAATCCGACATGTAAGCACCTGCACATAACGCATTGTGCGAGGATATGACATCTCTAAAACAGCTCGCACCTTCTCTGAGTTAACTTCAATTCCTCACTCTGTTACCATATAACCCAGAAACTTCCCAGACCGCACACCGAACGCACACTTTTTTGGATTAAGCTTCATCCTGTATTATCTCAAAATAACAAATGTCTTCCTCCAATCTTCCACATGGGATTCTGCTTTCTTGCTCTTAACCAGCATATCGTCAACATAAACCTCCATGGTGGACCCTAGTAGGTCTTTAAACATACGATCCACCAACCTCTGATAGGTCGCTCCAGCATTCTTCAAGCCAAAGGCATGAACACAAAATAATATGTCCCCGTAGAAGTGACAAAACTCACTTTGGGCTGATCTTCTTTTGCAAGAGGTGTTTGATGGTACCCTTGCGAAGCGCCCATCATGCTCAGCAGCTCGCATCCCGATGTTGAATCCACCAACTGATCAATTCGTGGCAAAGGGTAATGATCCTTCGGGCAAGCTTTATTCAGATTGCGGAAATCTACACACATCCTCCACTTTTGTACCGGCTTTGGCACCATCACAACATTAGACAAATATTCAAGGAATTGAATCTCTCTTATGTGGCCAGGTTTCAACAGTTTCAGCACTTCTTCTTCAATTACCTTATCCAGCTCTGGCCCAAAATATCTCCTCTTCTGCTTCACCGACCTCACCTCCGGATCCGCATTTAAATGATGATGCGCGACTTCTGGGGACACCCCTGTTAACTCTCCATCCCCAAATGCAAATACATCCCCAAAGTCTCTTAATAACCTCACCAGCTCGTCCCTCAACTCTTCCAGTATTAAGGTCCCCACCCTCGTAGTATACTCTGGGCGACCTTCCTCTAGCAAATTTCCATAAGTTCCTCATTCGGTTGGACATAATTCTCCTGTTCTTTCATCTTCTTTGCGCTAAGCACTCCCTCCGGATGATCGTCATCCCTTTCGCGCTTATTCTCCATTAACCCTTTCCTGACCGTCATCTGATAGCACAATCTTGCGACCTGCTGTTCTGCGATAACTTCCCCTAATCTGTCACCCACCGGATACTTAACACTCATGTGGTAGGTTGATGTTACCGCCTGGAATGCGTTGAGGGAAGGTCGTCCAAATATAGCATTATAAGCCGACCCTCCTCAAATTATCAAAAACTTTAAGCTCTTCTCCATTCGTAACTCATCCTTTCCCAATGTCACTGTCAGCATTAACTCTCCTTCGGTATTCACCTGTGCCCCATTAAACGCATATATGGGTGTATTCACAGGTCGTGCCTTTCTTCCCAATTCCATCTGCTCAAGACAGTCTGTGTATATGTTATTTACCGAGCTCCCATTATCCACAAAGATTCTGCCAACGTTGTATCCTGCCACCTCGGCCTCAATTACTAATGCATCATTATGATCCTCCTGTAGCCCGCGTTGATCATTAGGGCCAAAAGAGATGACCGGCCCTATCCTCTGAGATTGTCGACTCACACTAGCGACCTCGCACGTTCCTGAGCGAGCTGACTTAACATGCCTTCTCCGCGCATTATTGGAGTCTCCATCAGTTGGTCCGCCCGAGATCATGTTTATCCTCCCTTTATTTCTCTGTGGACCGTTGTGTCCCTGATTTCCTTGCTGTGGTTTCCTGCGACCTGATCCTGAAGAGAATCCCTCGGTGGCGGTGGAGGTAGTGGTCGCCTCTGCTCCTTTGGTTCTCTATCCTTGTAAATCACTTCCTTCAGATGTCCTGCCTTTATAAGCCTCTCTATCTCCTCCTTGAGATGCCTGCAATTTTTAGTGAAATGCCCATAATTGTTATGAAATAAATAGAAGGAATTAGTCTTGGGGTGAGTGGGAGTCGGCGTGCGATCTTCTGGCCATTTTATCGCATTGGGTACCGAACGTTCCATAATTGTGAACACCTTAGCCCGCAGATAAGCCAATGGTGTAAAATCATCATTTCTCCAATCTTGCATATCCTCTTCCTATCTTTTACTAACCACAGAGTTCGAGCTCAACAGCTCGTGCACTACTCGTCTTTATTCTCTCCTCAATTCCCTCCTAGGAACACTGTCTCCCAAATCAGCGACCTCCCTGCCGAAATGCACCCGATGTTCCTCCTCAGCTTCCTCCACTTGTATGTACTTATGGCACCTTGACAAGACCTCATCATATGTACGGGCCTCCTTTTTGACCAAGGATTTACGCAAGTCCTCCCTCCTCAATCCCTGGTGTAGAGCTCCCGCCTTCATCTCATACGTAGCAACAGACACTTCCAGAGTGGCGCTGGTAAACCTGTTAACATACTGTTTCAATGTCTCATTAGGTCGCTGTACCATAGTAAAAAGCGACTGCGCTGTCCTCGCCCTCTGCTTCACGCTGGAAAACTGCTTTAGAAAAGCATCTCGCAACACCTAATAACTGGTAACTTTCCCCCGCGGCAACTAATAGAACCAGTTTTGTGCAACTCCTCTCAAAGTAGATACAATGGCCCGACACGCCACAGTATATGTATAACTATGTAACATCCTCGCATTCTCGAAGAGCTACAAATGCTCGACTAGATCTGTCGTTCCCCAATACTGAATTTCTAATGCCTTATACCCCCTGGGCATCGCGGCCTGCAACATATCATCCGAGAAGGGATGTCCTTCATCTCCATTGACTTTTTCTCCCTCAACTCGCTTTTGTAAATTTAGCATAGCCTCCTGCAAATCTCTAAAAGCCTTACTCCCTGGCCCCACCTCATTCTCCCATCTTCTGAGTTTTATCTTGAGATTCACCATCTGTACTTGAGGAATGGGTTCCGCTCTCACTAGTATGCCTACCGTGTCGGCGACCTCTCCGCCTATAATGGCTCCGCTTCACCTTTACTCCCTTCCCACTTCACTTATGAGTATGAGAGTCTATGGACGAGGTAGAACTTGAAGTGTCCTCATACTTTCGCTTACTCCGACCTTTCTTTCCATGAGAAGGTCTCTTAGACAGAGACCTTTCGCTTTGTTTTGCCTTCTTGGCTGCCGACCCCTCTTCTTGCTCGTTGTCTGGTCCAACAACCTTCTCTTTTAGAGTACCCAGCTCGCCTGCCAGGTACTTGTTCAACTCTTCCATCTTCTCCAGAGGTACGAAATCCATAAGCCCCTCTATGAATCTTTTGTTAATTTGGCAGGGCATATCCTTCCATTCTTTTGTTCCTATGTGAATCGTTTTTTGTGCTACCACCTCCAGCGTCTTTGCAACAAAATCTTCTGCCAGTCCTTTCCCATTACGCCGCTTTGGAGAGGGCGGCGGTGTGCTACCAATACCCTGAATTGCTGGGTCCGCCTGAGAAGGCATTCGCCCATCTTTTGTCACATCCTGATCATTGATGTTCGCCCCTCTATTCTTATTCTTTTATTTGTTCGATCCAGAACCATAGTGTAGAGTTCTGGGAATTATGTTGCTATCCTTCATGTCTCATTTGTGAAATTTCTCACGCCTTTCGCTCAAGGACTCGATGTCCCTCTTTCCCACAGACGGTGCCACTTGATAAATCCAAATCGATTGGTTACCAAAAATATGGGGTACTAACCTCAGAATAGAGATCAGCGACCTGAAATAATCTTCAAATATGCCACAGCGATCTGCCAAGACTTCCACGAATCTCCTGGCGACCTTGCTGGTCCTGCAAAACAGCACCTCGGGCGGGTCGGATTTCGAACCCGTCAAGGTCCTCTGATGCTTAAGTCAAAACCAAGTCACAACTCAATACACTCACACTTGTTAAGCCAATAATACGGTAAAAGCAAGATCAACTTTATTAATAAAGATAGGTATGCACCTCCTTTTATAGAGATAAGAGAAGTGCCCCCCGGTCTAGGGTTACCTTCTCCCACCACAATTTCATAAATACCATGACACTACAACCGACTCAGAATTAGGATTCCTCCTATATGTTAAGTTCCCATAAACAATAAATCTCTTACCGTAATAGGCCTGGGCCCGTTATTCTTTCCATATGGTCCGACCAGGACTTCATACACTATTCATATTAAGCCCACAGGCTTGATATTCACAAAGCCCATAACCAAGCTCAAACACTTCACAAAACATAAGAGGTCGCGACCCTATATGAGAAGTCATCCTCATACTCCAGGTCGCTATTCCAAAAACCAACTCTCCCACTCTTCCAAAGAGCCCACTCAGCTCGCTCACCTCCCAGAAGAACACCCTTTACGGGAAATGAGGTCGCTTATCACAAATACCCTCATATATCAAGTAATATCACGTATAGACATTTTGGTCGGTATCATCATCGATTACAATTTTCCTTTTCAAATAAAAAATTAAAACATGCTAGACTTTAAAGAAATATAAAATTATTAAAAGAATTAAGAATGGGTCCGGAGGTATAACCTCAGGTCCGACGCCATTGGCAAGCCTAGAAAATACCCTTCCAATCTCTTGTCTTTGAATAATGCGAGCAAAGATATAATAGCCATCAAAATTTAGCAAACCAACCTGTACAAAAAAAATACTTTTTGAAGTTATAAGTTTAAAAAATCTACTTCATGTAAAACAGGTTAATTAATAAACAAGCACATCACCGGCTTCTTTTGGAATTTAGGTTGTATCAGTGTTATCATCTCCAACAACTCTTCTATGGTTACATATCCTCCTAAAAGTAAAAAAAAAAAAAAAAAAAAAAAAATTGAGTAATCACAGACTAATCACATAATAATCACAGACTAATCCACCTGTATATATTTATGGCATCTTTCCAAAACGTCATCATATGTTCGTGCCTCCTTCTTCACCAAGGACTTGCGTAAATCCTCTCTCCTTAGCCCTTGATGTAAAGCTCCCGCCTTCATCTCATCCGTTGCAGCGGGCACCCCCAGGGTGGCACTGGTGAACTTATTGACATATTGCTTTAGAGTTTTGCCAGGTCGCTGCACCATAGTAAACAACGATTGTGCCGTTCTCGCATTCTGCCTCACACTAGGAAATTGATTTAAAAAAGCAGCTCGCAGCTTCTGAAAACTGGTGATTTTTCCCCGCGGCAATTAATAAAACCAGCTTTGCGCGATTCCCCTCAAAGTAGATATAAAATCCCGACACACTACAACATCTGTATATCCATGTAACATCCTCTCATTCTCGAAAAGCTGCAGGTGTGCCACTGGATCTGTCATCCTCTGATACTGGAACTTGAACACCTTATACGTCTTAGGCATCGCAGCTCGAAGTATCTCATCTGAAAGGGGATGTCCCTCATCTTCCTCAAACTTCTCCCCTTTAACCCTTATTTGTAACTTTAGTAGGGCCTCTTGCATCTCTCTAAACGCCTTACTTCCTGGTCCCACCTCATTCTCACCATTCCCTTCGTGGTACCCATTGTGGCTCTTACGGGTTTTATCTTGAGATTCGCTATCCGTACCCGAAGTCTGGGTTCCGCTCTCACTGGTATGTTTGCAATGTCGGCGACCTCTACGCCTGTAATGGTTCCGCTTTATCTTCACCCCCTTCCCCTTATGCTTATGTTTATGAGTATAAGATTCTGTGGATGAGGTAGAAATGGTAGTATCCTCATACTTTCGCTTACTACGACCTTTCCTCCCAGGAGAAGATCTCCTAAACAGAGATCTTCCGCTTTGTTTCGTTTTCTTGGTGATCGACTTTTCCTCCTGCTCGCCATTTGGTCCATCAACCTTCTCTTTCAGAGTACCCAGCTCGCCAGCTAGGTACTTGTTCAGCTCTTCCATCTTCTCCAGAGGCACGAAATCCATAAGCCCATCTAATAATCCTTTTTTAATTTGACAGGGCTTATCCTTGGGTAAATCCTTCCACTCCTTCGTTCCTATATGAATCACTTTCTGCGCCACAACCTCCGGTGTCTTCGCCTCCAAATCTTCTGCCGGTTATTTTCCATCACGTCGTTTTGGGGAGGGCGGCGGTGTGCCTCCCAAACTTTGAACTGTTGGTTCCGCCTGAGGAGGCGTTTGTCCGTCTTTTATTGGTTCTCCATCGTTCACATCCACCTTCCCGTTCCTCTTCTTTGATTTGTTTGATCCAGAACCATAGTGTAGGGTTCTGGGTAGTATGTTATTGTTCTTCATGCTTCGCTTGTGAAATTTCTCACGCCTTTCGCTCAAGGACTCGATGTCTCACTTTCCCACAAACGGCGCCACTTGATAAAATCAAGAAAATTGGTTACCAAGAATATGGGGTACTAACCTCAAATCTGAGGTCAGTGACCTGAAATAGATTCCAAATACGTCACAGCGACCTGTCAAACCTTCAACGAACCTCCTAGCGACCTCGTCAATCCTGCAAAACAGCACCTTCAAGCAGGTCGGATGACAGAACCATGAAGGTCCTCCGATGCTTAAGTTAGATAAGCAATTGGTAATTCTGAGAGCCCAAAAATGATAAAAGCAAGATAAAAATAATGAGAGGTATGCACCCCTTTTATAGAGACAAGAGAAGTGTTCCCCAAACCAGGGTTTCCTTCTCTCATCAAAATTCCATAAATACCATGACACCATGACCGACTTAGAATTAGGATTCTTCCTTTATGCTAAGTTCCCACATATAATAGATCTCTAACATAATAGGCCTGAGCCTGTTATTCTTTCCATATAGCCCGCCAGGACCCCATAGACCATCCATGTAAGCCAATGGGCTTGATATTTATAAAGCCCATAACCGAGCTCTAGCACACAAAACATAAGAGGTCGCGAATCTATACGAGAACTGATCCTCATACTCCAGGTCGCTACTCTACAAACCAGCTCACCCACCTCTCCAAAGAAACCAACCAGCTCGCTCACTTCCCAGAAATGAGGTCGCTTACCATAAATACCCTCATATTCTACGCAGGAATTTTTAGTGTCGTATCAATAGGCACATCAGATATTAATCTATCATGGGATTTCGCATTAATTTTTGTAGCACATCATTATCAAGAACAGTATAGTTTTAGCATAATCCAAACAAACAGGGACAGATACACTATGGGCTAAAGGGGGCACTGGGGGCCCCGAAATTTTTAGAAAAATTCAAGGGTATATATGTCTTTTCAAATTTACATCTAAAAAATAAAAGAAAAAAATACTTACCTGCTAATTAGAAACAGAACAGAGAGAAACTCAAATCCCTATTCTTCTCTACCGCCCTCACTCTCAATTTCTTTCTCCACAAACTCCTCTTTTGTGGTTCCACCATTTCTTTATTCACAAATTCTCAAATCATATCCTCCCCAATTACAAACCTATGGTTTATTGGAGATTTGCGTATTAGAGCAGTAAGATTTATCTTGACTAAGGTAAATTTAGTTCAATATTTAATTGTTTTAATTTATATCGTGAATTGCTTGTTTTAAGTTCATTTTCAATTATGTTTTTCAATTATCACTTGGTAGTAATGAGTGGAACATAATAGTTAATAGTTTGATTGAATATTAATTAATGATAATAATTTAATATTTGTTTATGTATTTAATTTATTTTATTTTTTCTTACATATATTTCTTATTTCCTAACGTATTACATACACAAATTAAAATGAAAGGTTAAATAATTATAATTCAATATGTTTTTATTGTGTAGATTAAAATGATGTGTCAAATGTAAAATATTTGTCGTTAATTAGTTATTGGCTTAAATTAAACTTTCTTTATTTTTTGATAAATGGAACGCTTTATTAAAAGAATATTAACTCTTGATTTCATTTGAAATATTTCGTACTATTTTTTGTATTATATGTTTGGCTCCCCTCAATGAAAGTCTTGCGTCCGTCACCGCAAACAAAGAACTCCAATTGAACAAAAAAACACACTTTCAATAATATTTAGAAATACGATCTCTAATAAGAAACTAAACCATAACCATAATCCAAACACAAAACCTATTTCAACAAAAAAACAATCATAAATTGAAAATGAGAATTGAGAAAAAAAAAATCAAACTGATTCACTAACAAAAACAAATTTCGCCAACCCAGCACGGAAACCTTAAAACCTCGGCCTGAAACCCCATCTAATTTATTGATAACTCTTAACAATTAAATTAATTGAAAAAAAATCAACAGATTTATATAAAAAAATCACAGAAGAACATTTACAAATGGTCGATATTCAAATCAAATGATCCAACACAGAAGAATATTTACAAATGGTCAATTGATTCTACATGATTTGTTTTCTTTACAAATGGTTATAATCTGCACACATCAAAACAAACCTGAGATTTTTAAGTCAATATGATATTGAGCATATAGTCGAATTGAAGATTTATGCAAAATAAATCATGATTTGCCTATGTTCTCATTCCAAAACAGTCTAAACAATAGAAATAGAGGTAGAAAATAAAATAAAAGCTGATCGAGATGGCCAGATTCGATATATGCAATTGCAGGATATCAACATACTCGAGTTGCACTCTTTCCAAGCTCTCATCAGTGCTCCTAGTCACATTTTCAGCACTAAATTCAAAAACGTCCTTGTATTGTCCACATTCTGTGGATACGAAATACTGGGTGCTTTGGCGCTTTCCCAACACAGTTGCAGGCAATGTTCCTCCATAATACCTAAACAAAGAATAATAAAATTTTGAATTAGATCATTATAAATACTATTCACAATCCCTATCAGAAATTAACTCAAACTCATCAACCCCTTCCAAGCAGGATTTGAGTTCTATAGCCTCAAACATGACAAATAAAAGAAGGGACATGTTGACAAATCCAGACATAACTTAAGATAAAAAGTTATATGTTCACACCCACAAAATATAGAAATGAATAAAAAAAAAATTATAATAACCAAACAACACATCAAATATACATTAAGAAAATACTTCATTTTCGTAAAAGAAAGAGGCGCGACAATGCATTCGAGTAAGGGCGCGGATATACGCACCCCGTATTCTTATTAGTTCACCCCATTAAGAAACAAATTCATTAAAATACCAAAATTAACCTCAAATTTTAAACACACCAACTTCATCTTCTTCAACCCTCCACCACCACCACCTCCTTCCAATGTCACCGCCACCACCTCCGTTTCCGTCACCACCGCCACCACGACCGAGAAATGGACTCCCCGGGTCCGCTGCCGCTGTTGAACGCACCCATACGGAAAAGGTTTCCTTTTATTTATTTTTAGTTATTTTGCTGATTATAATATTCATCTTCTTGGAATTTCTATGCATGCTGCTCGAAAGTGATCTTTTTGGTAGGGGCATTTATTATTTTCTACACTACACATTCATAATATAATAATTAAGGAATTAGTTAGTATGAAACTAAGCAGAAGATTAACACATACTTGGTGGGAGACTTTTGATATGATGATGCCAGTTTGTAAAGATTTGTAGTTGTTGATTCTGTAGGGGAAATATAAAAAAAAAACTCTATTAAAATACTAAAATTATCCTCAACGGCGGCAGCGGGCGGAACTCTGGGAAGTCCACTTCTCGGTCATGGTGGCGGTGGTGACGGAAACGTAGGTGGTGGCGGTGGAGGGGGTTGAAGAAGATGAAGTTGGGGTGTTTAAAGTTTGAGGGTAATTTTGGTATTCTAATGAAAAAAAATTTTAATGGGGTGAACTAATAGAAACACGTGGTGCGTATATCCACGCCCTTCGAGTAAACCAACATCAAATAAAATATAAAAAAATGAATCGGTACTTCTTATTAACTTCTGCTCGATACAAATCAAGCTTTCATTTTTCAATTAAAAAACACTAAATTTTGATTATACTATAGGGCGCGGATATACGCACCCCAAAAATTTATGAGTTCACCCCAAGTGATTTTAGACAAAATTAACTCTACTTAAAAAAGACAAAAATAACCTTACTTACAATATTAATTAAAATAGAAAAAATAAAATTTATACAATTATATATTATATATAATATATATATATATATATATATATATTAATATATATATATATATATATATATTAATATATATATATATATGATAAAACCTACGTGTATCATAAAACCTACGTACTTCTACTTCACCAAAACCTTTCTCAATACTTAACAGAAATTCCACGTTACAACCTGTAAGAATGGAGGATATTGATACGAACAAGATGACTAATGTGAGTGTTGTTGACATATATATTTTTTTTTTTTGTATATTACTTTTTTGGGCTGAAAATCGCGACTCTGTTCGATCTTTGATCTATGTTCGAAAATTATGGCCGAACATATTGAACATGTTCGAATACTATATTCGAACATTGTATACATGTTCGAAAATATTTTTCGAACATGTATATAGTGTTCGGAAATAAATTTTGAACATGTCAGTAATGTTCGAATATAGTATTCGAACATGTCTCTGTAGCTCGATGCTTTCTTTGGACCATAATGTGTTTATTATATAATTATTATTGAACCTTTTTTTTTCAGGAATCTAAGACAGTGGCATGCGAAAATAGTAATGCTAGTCCAATCAGTAGCGATGTGATTGTAGACTACTCTTATTTATTCAACACAACGAGTTATTTTGAATCTAGAAAAGAATTAGTAAATTGGGTTCGTTCAATAGGAATTGAAAATCGTATGGTGATAATAGTTAAAAGATCAAACGGTGGAGAGAGTGGGAGGCGAGCTCGAATTATTTTAGCATGCGAGCGAAGTGAAAAATATCGTGGCATGGTTGGACAAACTTCACTACATGGCGAGTTGGAGATGGAGACGGAAGGAAAAAAAATCAAAGAAGAGTCAAACTAGGACAAAGAAGTGTGGATGTCCATTCCTTTTAAACGGATCTCAAATGTTTGTTGGCGATGAGGAGAAGTGATCATTACAAATAACATGTGGCATTCATAATCATCCTCTTGCTAAACACTTTGGAGGCCATTCCTATGCCGGTCGCTTAACTCCTACTGAAAATACATTTGTTGTTGATATGACAAGAAGCAACAGCCGACCAAAAGATATATTGCACGGATTGAAAGTTAGACATCCTGTAAATGTGTCAACAATGAGAACTATTTACAATGCTCAATCAAAGCAAAGAGCCGTGGAGCATTTAGGCAGATCACAACTGCAATTTCTCATGTCCAAATTGGAGGAGAATCATTATTTTTTCCACGTGAATCGTTGTAGTAGGACTGACCAAGTTAAAGATGTTTTTTTCGCTCATCCAACTTCGGTTGATTTACTTCGTGCATTTCCTACTGTCTTGTTGATGGACTTCACATACAAGACGAATCGTTATAAAATGCCTTTATTGGAGATAGTTGGAGTGACGTCGACGGATATGACGTTTATGGTTGCTTGCACTTACATGAAGCGTGAGCGCGAGGAAAATTATATGTGGGCATGCTCAATCCTAAAACCACTGATGAATCCCACGTGTTTGCCCACAGTTATTGTCACTGATAAGGAAAATGCATTAATTAATGCGGTGTCGGCTACTTTTCCAAATGCGAGACAAGTTTTATGTCGTTGCCACATTGGTAAAAATGTGCTGGCAAGTTGTAAGAAGATGTTCCACACAATAGAATAGTTTGAATCTTTTAATAGTTCATGAAATAAAGTGATGCTTGCTGATAACGAAGGTTATTTCAATGAACAACTCAAGAGATTTGAGGCTGATTATTCCGATCATCCATTAGCCGTATAATATTGTATTAATTAGTGGGCCAATCCCTACAAAGATCATTTTATCTCTGCATGGACAAATAATATTATGCATTTCAATAATACGACAACGAATAGGTATATAAAAATATTTTATGTTTACTTCTTAAATATTTGCGACTATTTATTTATTTTTATTTTTATTATGAAAGCTTATTCTAATGTCTTTTTTAGAGCCGAAAGTGCACATGCCAAGTTGAAAAGACATTTAGGATCGAGTATGGGAACCTTTGAGACATGTTGGATGAAAATACATTCTCTTCTCGAGATTTCACACACTGCAATTAAGACTCCGTTTGAGAAGAGTATTCATGTAGTCCAGCATCGTTATCAACCGACTATTTTCAAGATGCTACGTGGTGAGATTTCTATTGCGGCATTGGATAAAATCGTAAATGAAATGAAGGTTATAAATGATATTGGCATCGACTCATTGCTTTGCGATTGTTTGCTAAGAAAGACGTGTGGTTTGCCTTGTGCACACGAGATTAGTGAATTCAAGTGGTTGAGGATGCCAATACCACTAGATAGTGTGGATAAGTTTTGGAAAAAATTAGACATGGAACCAACTCAATGGGATGATGCGAGTGTTTGAAAAGATATTCAAAATCGGGTGAAAGATAGCATTGCGGACTACGTGAACAAGTTTAATTTGGTTAATCAGTCTGAGCATCTACTAATGTTGAAAAGATTGAGAGAAATTTTGAAACCTGACACAACGTCTTTGACTCCCCTGAGGTCCCTTTACGACCTCGTGGAAGGCTAAAGGGCAAACGCGCAAAGAATGTGAATTCAAGAAAGCGTGATCCGATCAAATTTGAGTACGTGGAGTCATTTCATGATAGTTATTCTCCAATGGAACAGAGTATCGACTTGAGTGGGCCCATTCCTATGAAACTGATGTTCGTTTCTGCTCCAAAACAAAAGCAACCGGTTATCCAGAAAAAATGAGATCAGCTGCATATGGATGTTTTACGGATGAACTTCCTACTCTATTTCGTGATTACGTCCTTGAAACAAAGAATGTACTAGGGGATGGTCATTGCGGCTTCCATGTAGTTGCTCATTTAATGGGTTTCGACAAGAATTCATGGGGCAAAGTGCGGTGAGACCTTAGTGATGAGTTTCAAAAACATCGTGATATATACACTAATGTATTCATCGCACGCGGAGCTGTGTATGATGTGTTATGCGCACTAAAATACTATGATACACCTGTACCCCTGAAACATTGGCTGTTACTACCAAAGATGGCTTACCTTATTACATCTGCGTACAATTTTATATTGGTGGTATTATCCCTAAGGGCTTGCAACACATACTTGCCTATTACATCATCGGTTCCAGTTTCCGTTAACCCTAAATGCATATGCATCGCATTAGTCGCTGGTGAAATGCACTTTATTTCGGTAGGTTACTTATTTTTTAATATATATGTGATTGTACTTACAGCATAGTAATCAATTATTTTTTGTTAATAGGTGAACTTACGTCCCAGACATCCACTACCTATCGTACCTTTTAAGTGGTATGAATGATGTGAGGATTGTGCAAAGGGATGGGAAGTGTTGTGCATGCAACAACTTAAGTTATACAATGACTTTGTGGCAGGGAATTAAACTTAGTATGCTGGTTTGGTTTATTTTTTATTAAACGTGGCACTATGTAATTTGTGTTTTCCATTTTATAAGTTCACTTAAGTATGTTTCAAAATTATATTATGAGTAGTAGTATGTTGAACGTATATTAGGATATTCAAAACATTTCATAATGCCAAACCTTGAAGAAAGGTATTCGAAAAAGATATCGTACACAATACATTCAAATATAGAAACCGAGAATAGAGAGGTGTTCGAATATTTACCTCGAACGTAATACACATTATCAAAATACAAATTTTGAACAACAGACGTTCGAATATAAGAACCAAACTTATTAACTTTGTTCGTTACACAAATTCGAACAAATGCAGTATGTTCGAGTAAAATTTCGAACACCTCTCTATTTTCGGGTGGCCCAAAAATAGAGAGGTGTTCGGAAACCACTCCCGAACGTACTACAAAAGCTTGTCTTTAAATTTCGAACACATGCAATATGTTCGAATATTTACTTCGAACACCTCTCTGTTTTGTCAACCCAAAAACAGAGAGGTGTTCGAAATTTATACTCAAACATACTGCATTTGTTCGGCTGTCTATTTCAAACACATGCAGAATGTTCGAATATTTTCCTCGAACACCTCTCTGTTTTGTCCTCCTGAAAACAGAGAGGTGTTCGGACACTATTCTCGACCGTACTGCACATGTTCGGCTGTAAATTTCGAACAAGTGCAGTGTGTTCGAATGCGTTGTTCGAACACCTCTCCGTTTTGTCCATTTTCAAAATAATTCAACAACAAACAACAAAACTACTAAACACGTTCGAATATAAAAAAATAAAATTCAGCAATATAATAAATAATTCACCAAAACAAGAAATAATTCAACACAAACAAGAAACATTGTTAAACTAATGAACATCCAAAACACAAGTTTGAACTACCAAACATCCAAAAGTACTGAACACAAATAACAATTCAACATAAAAAAATCCTGACAACTCCTAGAACATCCTTCTCGACCACTACGTCTACCACTGGACGGCTCAGGCTTCATCACTATCACTATCCCCTCCTCTTAAGGCTTTGTATGCATCCTCCACTGTGAGATAGTCCTCCGCGAGGTCTTTTTCCCGACGCCTCCATCGTTGCACCACTCCTTGAAGCAGATCTCGTGCAAGTCTTATCTGCTCAGCTGCACTGGCCGTCGTAGAGCGACTAAGATTATTCGAACGCCGTTCTGGATTTTGCACGATAGGATGAGAATGCTTGATGTACCATGCCATGTATTCTGGCGAAGTCTCCCCCGGAAAGCTCACTCTACGCCCACGTCGAAGGTCAACCAGCAAATGAGAATCCCCTTGCATAAAATAGCTTGCAAGCGAAGATGCCCACTTTACCTTGTAGCGAGTACTGTTTTTAGGTCGTATTACAACCCTTAGACCAAGAGGGGCATCTGGAATTCTCTGAACATGAACAAACTGTCTCAAAACACGATCCGGATGATAGGGCTCAATAATGGAGAAACATCTAATGCATCCTTGGAAAAAAGCGACATCGCAAAATGTATACTTAGCACGAATGGTGTCGAATGGGGACCAATCAA
Organism: Phtheirospermum japonicum; assembly: GCA_014905375.1. Classification (NCBI taxonomy): domain Eukaryota; kingdom Viridiplantae; phylum Streptophyta; class Magnoliopsida; order Lamiales; family Orobanchaceae; genus Phtheirospermum; species Phtheirospermum japonicum. The sequence continues at coordinate 260,396 of BMAC01000616.1, read as the reverse complement.
CCTACATATTGTGAATCCCTCAATTATTTTATAAACAACTAACATGATTATGAAATCTATAAAACTAAATATGAGAAAATCATTGAGACTTATATCTGATACCATCAGCGAGTCAAGTGTCTCTCTATGTGCCACAATCTCTTCTAGCCGTCCTGCTGATCGTGATGATGGTGACCACCTAAATGCCAAAGGTTGCCAGTTCTCATACTGTGTGTTGTGTGGGGTTCGCATGCAAGGAAAGTATGCATATATTCACGCCTGCAACATTTCATTATAGTAAGTACAAGTTAATTTCATGTAACCACACCTAATAGCGAATTTATTGAAAGATAGTAAAAAAAAATCATACCTCAAGTAGTGTGAAGTAGCCACAGACAGATCTGACCTCGCATTTTGATGCGTGTCCTAGCTGCTTATAAAAAAAATCCAAAGCACCGGTGCCCCACGCGATCAAATTCATCTGATCAAAATTTTCCAACAATCTCAGATAGGTGCTCATTACTTTATTTCCAGTCTTATCCGCAAACAACGTGCACCCTAAAGTGTACAAAACATACGCTCGTGTTGCATATTACATATTCTCCGGATCCTCAGACTTAATAGCCTTACAAAAGTTCTCCTTTAGCCACTCAAGTCTCACATAGCTACCCCTAGTGTGAGCAATCTCCTTGTATGCCTCAAATTGTTCAACTCCTAACAACCGCGACACCAAAGCATCACCTCTCTCCTCCACTTGATCTCCTATAAGCTCCACAGGATTTCTAGAAACCGATAAGCCAGTCAAACAATAAACGTCATCCAATGTGATGGTCATCTCCCCAAATGGCATGTCAAATGTATTGGTTTCCGGATGCCAACGTTCAATAAATGCACTTATCAAAGTTCTATTTGGAATAGGATATGACATATCTCTTAATGCAAGAACCTTCGAGTGCCTAATTAATCGTCTGAACTGTACAGTCTCGAGTTTCAAAATCTACTGAGACAACCTCAATGAATGACACTGAAATCTCAAAATATCTCATTCGACGCCAAACCATATTTTTGAAGCAACATGTGTCGGAAAACTAGCCAACAAAGTTATAATCTGAGGACCTACAGGATGAGGAGCCTTGAGTATCTCAACCTCAGCAGGAACAGATGCACGCCGCGCTCTTCCACCCTCTTGTTTTGCATGTAATTGTTGTGTTTTTCTTCGTGTTTTTAGATAAATTTTTATATTGATTTTAGTAGTTTTGAGTCATTTTTCGTTAGGTTTTAGGTCGTTTTTCTTGTTTTATTGTTTTTCGTGTTTCTTGCCAACTTTATATTTAATTTGGTTTAATTGGTTCAATTACCTTGAGGTTTGGTGAAATTCTTGGGTTTTTATGTTCAAAATCTCTATTTATAGGCTAAGGCATTGAGGACCAAAATTCAGGCCAAGAGAGGCTCAAAAATGCCCAAACATTCTGGAATACTGGCCTAGTCTCGCGCCCTCTCGCGCCACCCGGCGCCTTACCGCGCGCCAGCTCGCGCCCGCTCGTGCCATCCTGCCCGGCAGCACACGCACGCGCCCAGCATCTCCAGGCAGCGCCCGCGCGCGCAACCTCGCGCCTGCGCGCGGCCTCTCGCCAGCGCCCGTGCCTGCTCGCCAGCACTCGCCGAGCGTCGACATGCGGCGCCATCCCGCGCGCCGCAACCTCGCGCCTGCCCGCGGCCTCTCGCCAGCGCCCGCGCCTGCTCGCCAGCACACGCCCTGCCGACCACTCGCGCCCAGCAGCGCCCAGGCTCGGCCATGGCCGAGCCACATCGAGCCATGGTCAAGCCATATCGAGCCAAAATGTGCCAAAAAGCTATCCAAGGGTCTAGGAAGGTGCCTCCGGGTCAAACTTGGTCAAACTCAGGAATTTTAAGCCTCTAAGGCTATTTTGGCCCATTTAAACCCAATTAAATGTAATATAAATAGGACCTCACTCTCATTTTGAAGAGGACCTCTCATTTTTCTCCCAACCTAAGCATGGGTTTGGGATTAAAAATCATCTCTCTAGTTTTTAAGATCTAATTTCTCTCTCTTAGGTTTTAGATTAAATTTCAAACTTTGATGTAATTTCCTTTTCTAGATTTAGATTTAATTTCAAGCACCTCCTTGGGTTTGTAAGCCTAAGAAGAATCCAAATACTCCTTTGGATTGTTACTTTGATGCAATTACATTCAAGCTTTGTTTCATTTCTTAGTTCAAGTAAGTTTCCCTTCAATTTCATGTTTTATGCTTTAATTCCATGCTTATTCTTCATTTCCATGCTTTGTTCTTCATATTATGCTTTTTCTCTTAGCTACTTGATTTCATGTTAGATCTTAAGATTTGGCTATGGAATTTAGTTGAGTGACACATCTAGATCATAGATCGGCTCTTGGATCATCTTGATTTTGAGTTTTACACATGCTTTATTTTAAATCTTATTTTTGTGCTTTGTTTCATGCTTAATCTTAGATCTACTCTTTGTTGCTTGTTATTTTCCTTAAAGTTTTGAACTTTCTTGTTAATTTCCATTGCTTTATCCATCCATGCTTTCAATTTTAGTTAATTTGCTTTATTTGAGTTTTTATGAATTGTTGTACCTTGTGCTTGCATGCTTGTACTCGGTGAAACATTGCATTTTCTTGCTTATTTTCATTATTGCTTTGCATTTTCAATTAAGGCACACGACCGAGGCATCCTACCAACTTGCACTTTCATTTTCTAGTTTAGTTTAGCTATTTTAATTGCTCTATTTTCATTTTCTTTCTATTTTTCAAATCTTGAAACACATAGATCCTTCAATCGAATCGAATTCCGATAATACCGAGCCAAGAACCCGTTGATTTATTTCAACACCACGAAAATTATGAAAACACCTCTTCAACATCTTCCTTCAATATAGGTGGCTCTCCCATATTTCCAGAATCAATATTTCTTTGCCTCCGATTTGATGGGCCCCGACCTCGCTGCCTTCGGATCAATGTTGTTGGTCTTATTTTGTATCTTTCCGCATCTCCATGATCAATAGCTGGTTGGACAAAAAAACACATAATTTAAAAGCGAGGCATATATTTGCAACCGATTTTTGGATCATAGCCCAACCTAACAATACATAAACAACACCAAACAATTCATTCAAGTCAAATATCAAGAACATAATTTCATCAAACCAACTAAAAATTTGAATAATGAAATGGGTGCGGCCTACACAAAGTAAGTTTGTAACCACATACAAGTAACATCTTAAATCCAAAAGACAAACACCAACACAATTAATAAACTTCCAAAATTTACAACTATAATAACACATGTTTATAATCATTTGATTATCCTATTTCAAAAAAATATCGCTCATCGATTCCGAAATTTATCAATGTCATTTGGATGAAGTCACCATATATCATTAAATGCTTTCTGTTGTGTTCGAAAAATATAACTGAACATAAGCATTTTGTTCGAAATTTTACTTCGAACAAATTGGCATTGTTCGGATGTAATTTTTGAACAAAAACATAATGTTCAAAATTTATTTTCGACATAATCTCTGTGTTCGAAAAATTACTTCGAACGTCTTCGTTTTCAACTTTCCTGGCAGAAATTGTTCCCTTACACTTTTTTACCGCTTTCTAGCTTAATTTTCAATGAGGACATTGTTGAGTATTAAGTGTGTGGTGGTGGTTAGAGTCCGCCTTAGGTTTTTAAATTGTTTCATGCTTGATTGTGATAATTTGAGTAGCGTGTGTGTTATTTTTGCTTGGATCCATGGCGAAGTGATGCGGTTTTGATGAATTACTTAGGAGTTTAGAATTTCGATTTGATTTAGTGTACTTAGGTAATTTGACTCGTTGGGAACTTTGTTCGGCTTTAGTTTCGTGCTATCCTTGAGCTCATATAGAACTAGTGCCTCAACTAGCCTCGTCGTCGAACACTCTCTAGGATTATTTTTTTGCGTTTTGGAGTCATCAATTGCTCCATGTGCTAGATCGAAAACATTGTAAGTTGCTAGTAGCAACGAGTGGTCAGAGTTGTTGATTTCTCTTTGTATATATCTTGTATTTAAGTACCGTATTTCCTTGGGTACCAAAAAAAGAAAAAAAAAAGAAGAAAAAAAATGATGATGAATAAAACAAGGATAAGTTATAAATCCTTGTAGTTATTAAGTAATAAAACGTGCAACTCTTGCACGTTTCCTCTTTTTCCTTCTTTTTAGATTTTGTTTGTTAAAGAGAGTTGTAGACGATTGGGGCTAGTAAGGAGCTGATTAACGGTTTGACCGTGGATAGACCTTAGCCGGGACAAGGACGAGGGGACCGACTTGGAGGGTTACCTAGTACTTTTAGGTTTCGGGAGTCGATCTAAACTTTCTTTATCATGACATCTTTGTCGTCCTTTTAGCCGAGTTATCGAGCATTTTAGCATACAACGCCTCAAATTAGGTTTTTGTGCATTAGATTAGGATCACCCGGGGGTAGTTTTGTAATTCTAGATTAGTATTGCTTAAGGACAAGCAATCATTCTAAGTGTGGGGTGGTTGATTTGTACTTTTTTGTACACATTTTTGTTACCTTTTTGTGTCGCGTTCACGTGTGTTTGCTTGCATTTACGGGTTTTAGAAGTTGTTTTGGCCTATGTTGTTAGTTTTAGGGTTTTATAGCTTTTGTGCGGTTTTTAGTAGTTTTTCGTATATTTTTACTCTTTTTTGTACTTTTGGCCGTAGGATGACTAAGCGGAACCCGCGCACGTTTGGAGGCATCCCACTCGACTTGGATTGGAACGGAAAAGCAAGGGAACACAACGCGAACGAGGAGCGATAGCCTGCGGATGTTTAGAGCGGGAACGAGAAAACCGAGCCAGGAGCAGCCGTACCAGTCGATCGACTGGACCTCTCAAGATCGACTGCTCGGCAGTGAGTTTACCAATTTTGAGGAAGCAGTCGATCGGCTGGCAGTCGATAGACTGCAACGCAGGAATTTCTTAGATTTTGACCCATTTTGACGATTTTGCCCCTGCATTTTTGTATATATAGGACCAGCTCTCTCCAACCTTATCCAGCTCCTCCTTGGTGGAATTTGGGTCTTGCTCCATTTCCTCCAAGCCTTTACTCTTGCATTTCAAAACCATATCTCATAAATCCCTAATTTAGTGTAGTTTAGTTTAGCTTAAGTAGTTAGTTTAGTTAGGTTTAGTTGTTCTTAGCAAGTGTGGGAGAGAGTGACACCTCCCTCATTTGTGGATCTTGTGTTGTTGAAGCTTTCTCATTTGTGGATCTTGTGTTCAATGCAATTTGGTAGTTTTCTTTCCCTTAATTATTATGCTATGTTCTTGATTAATTGTTCATGTTGTTGATTTGTGTTTGTTTTGTTGTTCATTGCATTTCAATTCCTCCCTTTTAATTTTCTAGCTTGTAGTTTTTGTTGTTCTTGCCAAACTCCATTGTAGCATCTTCAAGCTTTTAACCCTTTTTAGCTAAACAAGCAATTGGTTGTCAAAAGCCAAATGGGACTTTCCTCTTTTGTAAATTTGACTCTCTTTCCATTTAATGCTTTTGACTTGTTTTCAATTTCAAGCTTTTAATTTCCCTCCTTTTTCCTCTTTCAATTTGCAAGCCTTCTTAGTTTAGTAAATTTTAATAGTTTAACCAATGTCATTAATTAATTACTTTCAAGCAAGTTTTAATTTGTATTTGATGCAACTAGTTTAGAAATTAGGGGTTTAGTGACTAGGTTCGTTTAGAACCATTAATCGGAGATTGTTGAGACTCGGGATTGACAAACCCGAGAATTGGGATTGACGACTGAGCTGAACTTTTCGGTTCCTTTCAAAATTAAATTACCGATTAACCGATACATATCTACGCTTTAGAATGGAGTTCGAGTTCGCCCGCATGAGAACAGGGTCACTTGTAGACTAGTAAGTTAACTCGGGTCGATCTCTCGAGGAATGGGAATCGGATTCAATGATGCTTATTATTCTAATATCAAAAACTCTATCTAAAACACACGGTCAAATGGGGTTTTGGAAAGGATTCAATTTCAATAACTTAAAACAATAACGAACACTTCTTGTCTCGAGGGTGTCAACCTCTCGACAAGTGATGAGAATAGTAAAAGGTGTAAACCAAATAAGAGCTTTTCCTAATTATACAAACGATCATAAACATGCTTTCGACTCATAATGCATCAATTATAACAAATTAATGTTTGAACATATTTAACAACCCAATAACACTAACGGTTCTAAAGTAAACGACTTACTAGATTATTTCAATTGCTAACAATTACTCATAATAACCTCAATACGAAAAATGCTTAACCAATCACAATTTCTTCCTCAATCGAATAGCAATATCTCAAAACACAATAACATGAAATCTGATCTCCAATACTTCAACAAGCTATCAATTAAAACATCCAAAAGCAATTGTTCATCCTATCATCAATAATCCAAAACATAATAGTATGAATTCTAAATATCAACACTCTAACTAACAATCAACGAAGCATTATCTAACATGTTCTCCAACTATTCAGAACAAATTCCAAACCAAACTAATACGAAAACGTCGAAACTACGAGTTTAGAAATTACTAATCGTTGAACTACTTTCAACGAGTGATGACGACGAACGAGTGCACTTCGAGAGCTGCGTAGAATCCCAAGGCTTGTCACGAACCCATAATCCTAGCGATGAACGTTGGCTACTACGAATCGAACCTTGATACAGCGTCGTACGGATTTATGCTAGAGGTATGAGAGATGTGTCAAATCTCTCTACCTTTGGGTGTTTTGTGGTTTCTCTAACCTTGTTCAAGCCTCCAAGACTCAATAATCCCGAACCCTAGCCTCCTCTGCCGTTTTTAAACAAGCTTCGGCCGTTTTGTAACTGAAAATTTCTAAAAATCTGCATGCGTAACATACATGTCTGATCAGATGAAGGTCTTGTCCGATCGGACAAAGGCTACTGTCCGCTGCTTCAATCGTTGTGTCAGTTCTTTCAGCCGGTGTGCTCGTTATCAGATAAATACACTGTCCGATCGGTGGGTGTCCTTTTGGGCTACTTTTTGAGCGTTGCTTCCTCTATCTTCGTTCTTTGGATCCACCAGACGCTATAGGTGTATGAGAAAAACAAAGTATTACTCTCATTTGGACCGATTATCGATCAACAAGTTAGAAAGTTAAGTAACGGGACAAAAGGTGCAAAACGATGCAACATCCTAGTCTTAACCCGAAAAAGATAATAAAAAGATTAAAACAAGACTCGATTATGTAAATATTCGTAAAAAAAATGTACGAATCAACCACCCCATGCTTAATTGGTTTGTTCGTCCTCGAACAAACGAAAGGATCAAAATCAAGAAAAGTGAAAGTAGTTAGAGCTATGATTCATGTTGTGCATATAGTTTAGTTTTGCAATTATAAACACTTTCACCGAAACCATAAGACTAACTCGTATACCTTTTCACCTTGAAATCGAAAGAATGCATCTTAACAAAAGGGTAATATATCATGGTGCACTCATTCGCTCATATTTTCAACAGGTAAGCGTATACGCTCGGATTATCATAATCATGCATTCAACGACTCGTGAAAATTAAAGACTCATTCATCGCATAAGTGTGCACATTCAATCAAGAATCGGATTAGGACTTTTAAGGGTTGTAATGTCAGTTCTTTGGTAAGGTATGTCATATATAAAGATGTGTGGCTATCTTGCGAACAAATGCTATCAACAACTCACTCAATCTAACCTTTTAAGCATAGAGCGTAATTTTTTCTCCACATCCTTCCCAAATAACCATGTACCATTATTTTTAGCCTTTTATAGTTAAGGCTCTTTTCAAACCCCAAACCCGAATACTTGCTCTAACCAAAAGGCTTATTTTTATTTTCTAGATGCTCTTTTGAACTTAAGCACCCTTATTATTATTATTTTTTTATATTATATATATATTGTAAATATTGTGCTCTGCCCCTTTTAGAGAGTCCTACTAGTTCCTAACCCGTAATCGTCATATCTCATTAACCATAAATAAAACTCTCATCACAATTTTAAATGAAATAAGAGCTGCAATGATGCTCGTGGTTAACAAAGAGGTGGGATAAAGGCTTGAAGGGGCTCATTAGGAATTTATTGGTTTTTATTTATGAATAAGGCTGGAAACGGGTTTTATATGTGCCTATCGTCATTTTTAAGACCCAATCTACACATGCGATTAAGAGACCTTTCAAAACGCTTATCGAATCTAGCATGAAATGATGATAATCACACAAAGCTTCTCACAAAGGTTCAATTCAAACTTTGAAAACAAGGTGATCGAGTTTTTGAAGTTTTGCAGAGTTGGTAACGACAAAGTGTTGTTTTAAATACATATAAGTAGTTTTGGACAAAAATTGCACTTAGACAAGCTCAAAAGACTCAAACATTGTACCACATAATACATGATTCCGACAGGCATGCCAGTACAAACACTAATAAGCATGGGTAAATATTCAACAAATGTTGACGTAATCAATTGGTTGACTAGCATTTTGTTACGAAAATGTGACTATATTACTAAAAATGGTTTGAACTAAGAATGCGAAGGATTCTAAATAATTACTCGAAGACTGCGCAGTTGTCCGACCGGTCATAGAGCTCGACCGATCGGACTGGAGTCCAGTGGACATTGTCCGATCGGTCATCTCGTTGTCACCGATCGGACGATGCCATCCCCTCCCCCTATCAAGAAAATAAAGCAATCCCCTGGTTGCTAAAACACGAACATGAACAAAGGGAATTGAAAAGTGCCAAGAACCAACACATGCAAATTAATAAACCCCCGAGTTAACCATAGTCATCCCATCACGAACATAAAAGAAATAATAATACATCAAATAAATCCGAATAAATAGTAAATAGTCTAGAAAGAAATTAAAAAAAAGTGGATAAAGTGGTGATACAGATTGTGGGGCAAGGGCCCGCCTACTGGTCCATGTCATCCGGAGGTGGAGGTGAATAGCATTGCTCGAGACGGGAGAGGCGCTCGTCAATTTGAACGAGGTATCCATGATTCGCCTTGACGTTTCTGGTCAACCGGGCAAGATGCTGACTGGTTTCCGCCCAGTTGTTGCCCAATGTCGTCAATGTGCTCCGGAAGTAACGAGCCTCCTCCCGAGCTTCCTCACGCGCAGCCCAGATGTCCTGTCAAGCGTTTCTCGCATGCTCCTCTTGATGGATGCGCAACTTCCTCATTTGATCCATCATGCGTGCTTGGAAATCCTGCTGCTGTTGCCACTGCTCGTCCGATAAATATACGCCATCCCCATAATCGTCATAATCATAAGTCCGGGAGCCGGCATGACCACCTCCTCCATCCTCGTCATTCGCATCATTCTCCTCATTCTAGTCCTCAACGTTATCCTCGTCCTCATCTTCCTCATCGTCATCATCGGCATCGTTGTTGTCGGTGTTCTCGATTTCTTTGTCTATTAACCTCTCAGAAGTCAACATGAAGGTTAGAATAGCTACGTTCTGACCATTAATCGTCCAACTATCGACCATCATTGCCACAATCGGTTACACGATGTCATCGTCATAAGGATCACAGTCGTGGTGTCGTGCAAGTACAGTGATAAAGTCTCCCAGAGTGAGCTTTGCCATTTTCTTTTCCCTCACTTGTTGAACATTCTCGATTGTAGCAATCAAGAGTGGATAAATGTTTGCATTGCCCCGGTGATACGCAATCCACAAAGCCTTCAACTCGGTGGGCGAAATCCTAGTGGCGTCTTCCTTCCCCAAGAAAACTTGCATGAAGAGCTTGTAAGTGAGATAGATGGCATTTGACCGCAAGGATGTCGAATTGAAGTGGCACCCAGGTTTCGGTGGTTCTCCAGAAAGCTTGGTCCACCAAGTGCTTTTGTCGTAGTCGTCTAGCTCAAATCCCTCGTTGGGCCCTCTTTGGCTATCAATTCCGACAATTTCGTCGAGGTCACAAATGAAGGTACGGAACGTTTGGTTTCGGAAGCGACACTCGAAAGTTCCGTCGGCGAGTGATTTGGACATCGTGAAGAACTCGAGCATAAGAGCCCGATATCCGGGTTGATTAACATTGGCCCACTTCATTAGCCCGAGGTTCCCAATTCCCTTAATGAATTTTTTGGCCGTCTTGTCACCGATTATGACTTTCTCCTCCCAGAATTCGAGATTGATGAAATGGGGGTGATAGACGTCCCGCTTAATCAAGGACTTGTAGAGCGTAGTCCCACGTTTTTCCTTGAGATCAAAGGGGGCCAACCCTCCCTGGGTGTTGCTTGGGACTCGGCCAGTAGTTTTTCCACGTCGGTGACGAGAACCGAATGCCATAGCGGTTTCAAAAATTTGAAAGAAACAACGGTAGTTCTCTCAAGACTTTCGTCGAACACTTAGTACGCGCCTCAAAAACTCAACCAATTCAAGCTCAATATTGGACAATCTCAACTCCAATCACAACAAACCTACAATTCAATGCCCCAAACAATTCAATAAGCTTGAGTTTAAGCCAATATACCTTGAGTTTTTTGTGTTTGGAAGCGGTGGTAAAGCTTGGTATGTTGTGAAGTATTTGTGCTTGATTTCCAAAAATTCTCCAGGCGGAAACAATTTGGTGTGTTGTGTCTCCGATTGGATGCGTTGTTGCTCTTAATTCTATGATTGGTGAAGTGTGGAGGAATGATTTCGAGAGTTATGCTCTACAGAGGGGGGAGGATTTGAGTTTAGGGTTAAAAAAATCTGTGAATGGGCCGACAACAGTTTTATAAACTGCGAAGTCGTCCGATCGGACTGGAGTCCAGTGGGCTCTGTGCGATCGGTCGAGGCCCTTGGTCAACCGGTCTGCACTGTGCGTCGTTTTTTTTTTTGTTTTTTTTTAAATATTATAATATATTTTATATATTAATTATTATTACAGTGCCCTGCAAAAATTCAAAAACAAAAATCAGGATGAGAAAGTTAATCCACGCAATAAATCTTTTATTTAATAATTCGAGCAAGATTGCTCGTTATTTCGATAATGAAGAACATCACAATAGCTTGATCATTATTTCACTAATCTCCCTTGACGGCCTAATAACTACTTAGGTCTGAAAACTAGCTCTTGAAGTTCTTCCACCTGCTCTTCGAGGTCAATAATCCTACCTTTCAGACGTATGATCTCAGCATCCACATCGTCCAGGATAGTGTGAAAGCGCTCGATGTTTTTAGTTAGAGCGACCTCCTCGGTGAGAAATTCGTGGAGATCGGTTTGAAGTTTGTGGACCTTTTGACGATATCCCTCCAATTCTTCTTCCAGCTTCTCGACTGTATCTTCGTATTTCTTCCTCGTCACCCAACCATAGGTAGAGTTATTATGATGATTCATGATGATTGGATGCTGGACAATACTCGGAAAAAGAAGATGAGAAGAAGGATTGGTGTGAAGGTTTAAGGGCTTGAGGGTGGGTTTATTTAGGTCTGAGAGTGGAGGTAAAAAGGATTTTCAGAATCGAAGAAGATCTAGAGGAGGGGAAAGAAAATATTTGCTTAACCTTTTATAAAATCAACCCCAAAAATAAAGATCTCTTACCTCAGAAGATATTGCCGAAATATCTTACCCAACTGGCTTCCTTTGCATGGTGATACTCCTTCCAAAAATAGGCTCTCGCACCTACCGTCCGATCGGTGTCATTACTCTTCCGATCGGACACCACATCAAGGAGTAGTCCGATCGGTTGCCTGTAGGTCGCCGATCGGTCGGTCCTGGAAATTCGTAATTCGCTTTGAAACTTGCAGTGGCACCTGCCAAACACTCTTTCCGACGGATAAACACAAATATGTACATGTAAGAAAGAAGAAAATAGAAAAGAAGAGCTTGGGTTACCTCCAAAGAAGTGAAACGTTTAACGTCTTATGCTTGACGGTACCTCAGTCGTGCGTCAAGTTTCTTGGGGGGATCGTTGAGTATCAATACTTCATGATCTTTTTGCGAAATTGGTCCCCCGTGGTATAACTTCACGCGGTGGCCATTGACTTGGAAGGTAGAGTTGCTCTTCTCATCAAGCAAGGTCACGGACCCAAACTCGTTGATGTTGGTGATCAAAAATGGAACGCTCCAATTCGACCTCAATTTTCCTGGGAAGAGTTTGAAACGAGAGTTAAAAAGCAAGGCTAACTTACCGACGTCCAAGCTTTTGTGGACAAGTTTCTTGTCATGTGCTTCCTTCATTTTTCGTTTGCTCGCCCACGCCATCTCGCATGACTCGTTCCGAATCTCCTCCAATTCACTCAGCTCAAGCTTTCGATTTTCCCCTGCCTCGTTTAAATCAAGGCTCAATGTGTGAATTGCCCATTCCGCTCGAATTTCCAATTCTACGGGAAGCTGACAGGCTTTTCCATAAACCAACCGAAATAGTCTCATCCCTATCACTGTTTTGTAAGCTATACGGTAAGCCCACAATGCATCAACCATCTTTGCTGCCCAGTCTTTGCGGTTTGGTTTCACGGTTTTCTCCAGAATGGCCTTGATTTGCCTATTGCTCGTCTCTACTTGCCCCGAGGTTTGTGGGTGGTAAGGGGTTGCCACCTTGTGACGCACCCCATACTTGCTCATCAGTCGATTAAAAGCTCTATTGCAGAAATGGCTACCCCCGTCGCTTATGATCGATTTCGGCACTCCGAATCGGATGAAGATGTTCTCTTGGATGAATTTGAGAACGATCTCGGAGTTAGCCTTTCTTGTGGGAATTACCTCCAACAATTTCGATACGTAATCGACTCCTACGAGTATATACTCGTACTCTCCACTCCTCGGAAAAGAAACCATAAAATCGATGCCCCATATGTCGAATATCTCGATCACTTGATTGGTTAGCAAGGGCATCTCATCCTTCCTTCCTATCGTCCCCGGCCGTTGACATTTATCACAGGTCTTGCAATATTGATGTGCGTCGGCGAGGAGTGAGGGCCAGTGAAATCCGGCTCGGAGGACTTTGAAGGCCATTTTCTGGCTTTCAAAATGCCCTCCCTCATCATGTCAAAATCTTAACACATCAATCTTCTCTTCATCTAGTATGCATCTCCGAAAAAGCCCATCCTTGCAACGTTTGTAAAGATAAGGATCGTCCCAAAAGAAACTCCTGCATATTTAAACAAAAATCTCTTTCTTTCTTGTGAAGAAAGATGGTTAGGGATAATCTTATAAGCATGGAAATTAACAAAATCAGCATACCATGGTTCGTTGATTTCTTCGATGGCATTAGCACTTTCATAAGGGAAAACATGATCTACAAACCCAACCTTATTCGGCTCTCCTTCCACTAGCATACGGGACATGTGATCAATAACCACATTTTCGCTCCCTTTCCTATCCTTAATTTCAACGTCGAACTCTTGTAAGAGAAGAGTCTAACAAATTAATCTAGGCTTACTTTGTATTTTGGCGAATAAGTGACGAAGCACTGCATGATCAGTGTGCATAATGACCTTGGAACCAACGACGTAAGAACGGAACTTATCTAATGAGAACACTACTACAAATAGTTCACATTCCGTAGTGGTGTAACTGCGTTGGGCACTATTTAACATATAACTAGCATAGTAAATGACCCTAAGCATTTTATCCACTCGTTATCCTAAGACTGCCCCGACTGCCTCATTTGAAGCGTCACACATAATCTCGAAAGGAAGGGACCAATCAGGTGCAACTACAACTGGTGCTTGTGTCAATTTTTCTTTCAAAATGTTAAAAGCACTAAGACACTCACCATAAAATTTGAAAAGCACATCTTTCCCAAGCAATTTACATAACGGGCGACAAATTTTTGAAAAACCTTTAATGAAACGTCTATAAAAGCTCGCATGTCCCAAAAAGCTCCTAACTCCTTTGACATCCTTAGGGGATGGAAGAGTTTCAATGACATTGATTTTGGCTTTATCAACTTCCAACCCCTTACTCGACACCACATGTCCCAATACAATCCCGCTCTTCACCATAAAATTGGACTTCTCCCAACTCAAAGTTAAATAAGACTCGACACAACGTTCAAGTACTTTTGTTAAATTTTTCAAACAATGAGAGAAAGAAGAGCCAAATACCGAGAAATCATCCATGAAGACTTCGAGAAAGTCGTCAATGAATTCGGTGAAGATAGAAATCATACATCTCTGAAAAATCGCAGGGGCATTGCATAAGCCAAAGGGCATTCTCCAGTAGGCAAATGTGCCAAAGGGGCACGTGAATGTAGTCTTCTTCTGATCTTCCGGAGCTATTGCAATTTGGTAGTATCCAGAAAGTCCATCTAGAAAGCAATATTATTCATGCTCTGCCAGCTTGTCGAGTAGTTGGTCCATGAACGGAAGTGGAAAGTGGTCTTTCCTCGTCGCCGCTTTGAGCTTCTGATAGTCAATGCACATGCGCCACCCGGTGGTTAGGAGTGTTGGGACGATTTCCCCCTTTTCATTCTCCAATATCATGATGCCTCCTTTCTTTGGGACAACGTGCACTGGGCTAACCCACTCGCTATCAAAGACGGCATATATAATCCCTTCGTCGATTAGTTTTAAGATCTCCTTCTTGACCACCTATTTAAGCGTAGGATTCAAATGTCTCTTCCCCTCTCGTATCAGCTTCACACTTCTTCTAGATCGATCCGGTGCATGCACGTGACCGGACTTATCCCCTCGATATCACTGATACTCCATCTAATCGGTTGCTTGTATTTCTTGAGAACCTCAGTTAGTTCTCTTTCTTCATGCTCAGCTAACTCCGTAAAGATGATTACGGGTTTTCTCTCGTTGGACTCGAGAAACACATACTTGAGATGGCTTGGAAGCGGTTTCAGCTCCAACTTGGGCTCCAAAGTGGGTCCAATGGGTGACTCAATCTTGGGCTCTTCATTAATTTCGAAAAGCGTGACCACCCCCTCTGTGTTTCAATCAAACTCGTCGTCCTCGATGTCATTGTTCTCGACTGGTACAACACCAAATAGTTCGCTCACGCATTGGTCCACCGAGTCAAGGTAAGAGCAATGGGGACCAAACATAGGCGATGGAATTTTCTGAATATCCTTGAGCGAGAACGTCATTGATTCACCTAACATGGAAAGTGTCATTTTTCCCTGTCCAACATCAATTAAGGTGTGTGATGTTGCCATGAAAGGTCTACCCAAGAGGATCGTATGCTCTTTGCTTGTTTCATCCACTTCTCCAACATCCAGTATGACAAAGTCCATAGGGACTACCTACGAACCGACCTCTACTAGAACATCCTCGACCACTCCCAAAGGATATCTTAATGAACGATCCGCAAATTGAAGCCGTAAACTCATTGGCTTCATTCCTCCAAGGTTGTATTGCTTGTATAGGGCGTAGGGCATCAAATTGATCCCTGGTCCTAAGTCGAGCATTCCACATGCTTTTTGATCATCTCCAAGGGTTATCGTAATGCAGAAACTCCCTGGATCCTTTGCCTTTGGTGGCAATGTATGGTGGAAAATTGTACTCACTTCCTTGGATAATACCATTCGTTCATTCCCTTCCATTTTCCTCTCTTTGGTCGTAAGTTCCTTGAAAAACTTGACAAAGGCGGGCATTGCCTTAATCACGTCAAATAATGGGAGGTTCACGTTTACATCTTTCAGCATATTGTAAAACTTCATGAACCTTTTGCTCTCCTTTGCTGGTTTGAGGTGATTGGGAAATGGTACGGCGTCCCTTATGATTCGTTGTGGTCTTTGTTCTTCGTCAGCCCTCTTGTCCGGTCGGTCAGTCTGTTTTAATCGATCGGAAGAAGTCGTCTGCCCTCCACTCCAATCGGATTCTGAGCCATTCCAATCGGAGAATGTGCACTGTACTCTACTCCGATCGCATTCTGGATCTTGTCGATCGGACGGAGCCTCCTGTACTCCAATCCGATCAGTCGATTTTTTAGTCTGATCGGAGATGTCATTGGCTGCATTCTTTTGATTTTTTTCGGTGTGTTTTGGGTGAAAAGCTCCTGTCAGTGAACCTGGAACGTATGGGTTGCGTGATTTATGGATTTTACTCACTGTTCCTTCTTCACTGTTTGAACTAGACTTCCCTTTATCTATTCCACCCACACTTGGCTCGTCCGCGGAATCTTCACCCTCGACTCCTCGTATTACATTATCTACTTGCTTCCCCCCACGTAACACATGCGTCGCCATTGATTGTTCAGGTTAGCTGGGTAGCTTCCCTGGATCATTTTCCGTCTTTGCCATAGAAGCTGAGAGTTGACCTATCATCATCTCCAACTTTTCTAGTTGCTTCCTCGTCCGCTTGCCTTCCTCGTCCGCTTGCCTTCCTCGATTGTACGAAGTGTTTCCTCCCGATTTCGTAGAGTCTCATGCTCTAGTTGTTGACGCCATAGTCTTAGTTCATCGTCGGGGTTTATTGGAAGCGGCATTTGCTGCTGTTGTGGCACTTCCTGGTATTGTTGTTGCGGTGCTTGCTGGTATTGTGGTTGTGGCGCTTGTTGGTACGGTCGCTGTGGTGTTTGATATTATTGTGGAGGATGTTGTGAATAGCTATTTTGCCCCTTACTTTGATAAGAGTTGTATCCACTTGGATCTCCTTGATTCTTGTTCGGGGGTGGTTATGGGTCCATCTGCTTGGGGTTGGGCACGTAATTCGAGCTTTTGGGGGCATAACTCGAAATTGAGTTGTATTGCCCAGTAAACTTCTTCCCATACTTGTTAGTGGGCTGATAATTTTTGACGGCATTTACCTCCCCTTCCTCTTCGTCGTCGAACACCACTTTACAAGTGTCAGCTTCATGTCCCACTGCTCCACATTTTTCGCACATCTGAGGCAGAGGTGTTGAAGGTTCCTCCTCTCCTTTCATTTTACTCGTTAAAAGTGCGACTTGCTTTGTCAGCTCCTCGGTCTGGATTGTTGGGACTTTGTATTTCCTTAGTCGAAAACTCGTTTGTTGCGATTTTTCGCTCATAAGCTCGAATAATTCCCAAGCCTCCGTAGCGGTCAATTCCCCAAAATCTCCGGCTTTCACCTCTACTTGTTGTTTGTACACCGGAAATAGCCCTTCATGGAAGTAATTGTTGACCATCTCGGCGCTATCTTTGTGGTGTGGACATTTCTGTAAGACCCCTTTATATCGTTCCCATGCGTTGTAGAACGACTCCCCCTCCATTTGTTCAAATTTTGTGATCTCCCTTTGCAATTTAGTAGTTGTTTGAGCGGAATAGAACCTACTCACAAACTTTTTATACACCATCTCCCAATTAGTCAAAGAATTGGGCTGCAACGATAAAAGACAATCCTTTACCTTGTCTTTTAAGGTCGTCAGAAAGCATTTCATCCTTAATTGATCCTCATGTAGTCCAAGATGCGGAATTCTGCCCACCACGAGGTAAAATTCCCTAATGAAATTCAGAGGGTCTTCATTGGGCATGCCGTGGAAAGTAGGAAGTTGGTTTACGCTACCCGCTTTTAAATCATAGTCTCTCGCCGCGGGTCCTAAGACTATTGCACTGCTGTATGAACCAATCGTTGAGAAGAGGAGTTCTCCTTGACGGTGTTCATTAGGGTACCGGCGCCCTATCCTTCCTCCGAAGTTAGTTCGTGCGCCAAAATTCCTTTCCTCTCCGTACTCCTCGTAGTACCCATAATCACGCTCCTCCTCGAAATTCCCATGGTCTTCATAGCCATCATTCCGGTAATCCCCCCTTTGCCAAGCGTTGAATGGTCGCCCCTCTCTCCTATTTTGATTATGATTCCGCTCTTGCTCGAATTGTCCGAATCCTTGGTGGTTTCGTTGGTTGTTTTGGGGTTGGGGCCCGCCATGACCACCATTATTGTGTTCAAACTCTCGATTCGCACGAGCATTGTAAGCTTGAGCTTCTTCTCGGTTTCGAAATCGTTGAGGAGGTTGTTGGTAAGTAGGGTTCTCTTGCATCATAATTTGATGGTTATCCCTAGGTATTGGCTCCCCGTTGTTTGCTTGGTCCAGCTCTCTTGGTTCCTCATTATGTAGTAGAGGTGGATTTCTTGGTTCTTCATCCTCGTTGTTATCCGTTTGCTCTTGTACATGCACATCATCGATTGGTGGCACGCCGTATGGATAATCACGAGGAGGGATTTGGTTATTTTGTCCTCTTCCTCTCCCACCATTCATTCCTCCTCTTCCTCCATTATCACGTCCTCCAAGAGGTAGATTCTCTGCCATGATGGTTGAACTTGTTTCCAAAAGATTCCCTTCAGTGGAAGGAAATAATTGTCTCGGTCTCGACACACGTTCGATGCTATTGATGAATGGGGTCAATTCTCCTCTAAGGCTTCGTCGACCTTGCATCAACAATAAACAATCACCGCATCGAGAGGCAAACCATAAACGTTATACAATTAACGACACAGAAGCAATAACACAAATAAATATCATTAACACCTTTACCATTCCCCGGCAACAGCGCCAAATTTTGAGCCGAACTTTTTGGTTCCTTTCAAAATTAAATTACCGATTAACCGATATGTGTCTATGCATGGCAAAGGAGTTCGAGTTCGCCCGTAATAGAACGGGGTCACTTGTAGACTAGTAAGTTAACTCGGGTCGATCTCTCGAGGAATGGGAATCGGATTCAATGATGCTTACTATTCTAATATCATAAATTCTATCTAAAACACACGGTCAAATGGGGTTTAGGAAAGGATTCAATTTCAATAACTTAAAACAATAACGAACACTTCTTATCTCGAGGGTGTAAACTAAATAAGAGCTTTTCCTAATTATACCAACGATCATAAACATGCTTTCGACTCCTAATGCATCAATTATAACAAACTAATGTTTGAACACATTTAACAACCCAATAACACTAACGGTTCTAAACTAAACGACTTACTAGATTATTTCAATTGCTAACAATTACTCATAATAACCTCAATACGAAAAATGCCTAACCAATCACAATTTCTTCCTCAATCGAATAGCAATATCTCAAAACACAATAACATGAAATCTGATCTCCAATACTTCAACAAGCTATCAATTAAAACATCCAAAAGCAATTATTCATCCTATCATCAATAATCCAAAACATAATAGTATGAATTCCAAATATCAACACTTTAACTAACAATCAACGAAGCATTATCTAACATGTTCTCCAACTATTCAGAATAAATTCTAAACCAAACTACTACGAAAACGTCGAAATTACGAGTTTAGAAATTACTAATTGTTGAGCTACTTTCAACGAGTGATGACGATGAACGAGTGCACTTTGAGAGCTGCGTAGAATCCCAAGGCTTTTCACGAACCCAGAATCCTAGCGACGAACGTTGGCTACTGCGAATCGAACCTTGATACGGTATCGTACGGATTTATGCTAGAGGTATGAGAGATGTGTCAAATCTCTCTACCTTTGGGTGTTTTGTGGTTTCTCTAACTTTGTTCAAGCCTCCAAGACTCAATAATCCCGAACCCTAGCCTCCTCTGCCGTTTCTAAACAAGCTTCGGCCGTTTTGTAACTGAAAATTTCTAAAAATCTGCATGCGTAACATACATGTCTGATCAGACGAAGGTCTTGTCCGATCGGACAAAGGCTACTGTCCGCTGCTTCGATAGGTGCGTCAGTTCATTCGGCCGGTGTGCTCGTTATCAGTTAGACCGATCTGATAAATACACTGTCCGATCGGTGGGTGTCCTTTTGGGCTACTTTTTGAGCATTGCTTCCTCTATCTTAGTTCTTTCGATCCACCGGATGCTCTAGCTATATGAGAAAAACAAATTATTACTCTCATTTGGACCGATTATCGATCAACAAGTCGAAAAGTTAAGTAAGGGGACAAAAGGTGCAAAACGATGCAATTCATCCTAGTCTTAACCCAAAAAAAGATAATAAAAAGATTAAAACAAGACTCGATTATGTACAGATTCGTAACAAAAATGTACAAATAAACGACCCCAACACTTGGTTGACAATTTGGGATTGGCAACCCGAATCGTGGATTAAGTGCTCAGAAAAAACCGATTGATCGTGGAGACGAACCGAACACCCTAAACCCAATCATTTTTAATTAAAGTCTCCTTTTAAAGCTTTAGCATAAAACTCAAAACCCACTCAATGACTTAATGCTTTCTTAGTTTATATTAGTTCAATTTAGTTTAACAAGAGAGTAACTAAAACCACCGACCGCCGATAATATCTATCCTCGAGAGACACGACTCGGGAAAACCTTACCGCTCTACAATCGACTCCGTACTATTGCGGAGACGATTTCTTAGAGTGCTAAGAAATCCTCAATCAAATTTTGGCGCCATTGTCGGGGATAGATTAAGGCTAATGGTGTTTTTAATTATTTCTCTTGTTATCTTAGTTGTTAGTTCATTTAGATTTTGGTTTTACTTTCGATGCTCGTAATCCTTTGTTGAGTGTTTTGTTTGCAAGGTACTCATTCGGGAAGCCCGATGCCGCTTGCCCACACTCACGATGATCAAAGGATGCCTCCGCCGCTTAATTGATCCGGCCGAGGATGGCAAACTGCCGAGCTATTTTTCCATACGACGACCCTTATATCCAAACTCCCAATTGTCCAAACCCTTACATCCAAACTCCCGAGTATCCAAATCCGTACAACACTCGTCCAAGCTATCAGGTCCCATCGAGTTATGATGACCCGTATGCTTCGATCGGTCGAGAATGGGACCAAACTTACGATCACCCGGCCCAAGCCCTTCTTATTCCCCACCGATTTCATATCCCCATAACCCAAGCTTGGATCCTTATTCACCACCTTGTGATTCTTATGATCCGGGTTTTGACGAACCATATACTCAACTTGCTCCGCCTTTTTCTTACCCGAGCTTTGACTCGTATGCTCCACCAATTCATGATTCATATTCTTGGAGCTACGATTTTTATAATCTACCCACCTCGAGCTCGTACACTTCGAGCGATGACCCTTACGCCACACTTTCTCAAGATTCATCTATGCCCCAACTCCCGGACTTCGAGTCTCTCTTAGCCGAGCTCATGGAACGCCTTGATCGCATGGAGACTCAAGTAMAGCAAATTTCCAATGATGTGGATGAGCTTAAAAGACCGTGTCTTGACGAGATGCCCATCTTTGATGTGGTGGATCCCACCGTTGTTGTTGGCAATGTAACTTTTGATGGTCTTTTGAAAGAGGTGTGCACGGAGGTGGAGATAGAGGGTGAAGAGAATGGGTCGGAGATCGGCGTTACCTCTATCGTGTTTTGTGAAGAAGTTGTAGAGAAATGTGAGGGGGAGTCACCTTTGGGGATTCCAACGGCACTTGGAATGTTGAATTCACTCGCTCTTGGTGATAATGATGAAGTTGTGCCATTTTTGGAGGATGTGGAGTTAATCGAGCCTCTTTTGCCACCACCTGATGCTTTATTGCTACTTGAACAAGTGGAGGTGGAAGAGGTAGTGGGGGATGTGTTGGATCCTACTCTCTCGTGCCCGACTACGACTACTTTTAAAGTCGAGAGAGAGGTGATGACGGACGGGGAGATGAATGAGTACGTCGACCCATTTTGGGACGATCGCGTTTGGGTGGTCGACTACTACCTCTACCGACCACTGAAGCAAGCCCTCTCTTTTGTTGTATTGACCTTCCGGCGACGTGCCCATCTTGGTGATTTTTGTCACCCGGTGTGTCTTCTAGAGAACATCAAGGCGTGGCACGATCGCCACCTCTTCTTGGATCCCGGATAGTGTCAATTGTATAAACCGTCGAGCTATAGACGTTAAAGTAGCGCTTATTGGGAGGCAACCCAATTTGTAAAAAAAAAGAGAGAGAGAATAAATCCAAAAAAAAAATTAAAAAAAAAACTTTTTATTCGTATCTTGTTTTTGCAACCCCCCATTTGTTCATTTTTTGTAGATCGCTTGCCTCGCCTCCTGGTGAGAGACTTATGCACGACCGCATCATCACAAGCTCGAAAATAGGGGCGTTTTCTCTTCCCTTACACTTTTTTACCGCTTTCTAGCTTAATTTGTAATGAGGACATTTCTAGGTTTTAAGTGTGGGGTGGTGGTTAGAGTCCGCCTTAGGTTTTTAAATTGTTGCATGGTTGCTTGTGATAATTTGAGTAGCGTGTGTGTTATTTTTGCTTGGATCCTTGGCGAGTTTAGATTTTCAATCGGATTTAGTGTACTTAGGTAATTTGACTCATTGGGAACTTTGTTCGGCTTGAGCTTCATGCTATCCTTGAGCTCATATAGAACTAGTGCCTCAACTAGCCTCGTCGTCGAACACTCTCTATAGGATTTTTGTTTTGCATTTTGGAGTCGTCAATTGCTCCGTGTGCTTGATCGAAAACATTGTAAGTTGATAGTAGAAACGAGTGGTCGGAGCCGTTGATTTCTCTTTGTATATATCTTATATTTAAGTACCTTATTTCCTTAGGTACCAAAAAAAGAAAAAGAAATGATGATGAATAAAACAAGGATAAGTTATAAATCATTGTAGTTATTAAGTAATAAAACGTGCAACTCTTGCACGTTTCCTCTTTCTCCTTATTTTTAGATTTTGTTTGTTAAAGAGAGTTGTAGACGATTGGGGCTAGTAGGGAGCCGATTAACGGTTCGACCGTGGATAGACCTTAGCTGGGCAAAGGACGAGGGGACCGACTTGGAGGGTTACCTAGTACTTTTTGGTTTCGGGAGTCGATCTAAACTTTCTTTGTCAAGACATCTTTGTCATCCTTTTAGCCAAGCTAATGAGCATTTTAGCATACAACGCCTCAAATAAGGTTTTTGTGCATTAGATTAGGATCACCTTGGGGTAGTTTTGTAATTCTAGATTAGTATTGCTTGAGGACAAGCAATCATTCTAAGTGTGGGGGGTTGATTTGTACTTTTTTGTACACTTTTTGGTTACCTTATTGTGTCGCATTTGCGTGTGTTTTGCTTGCATTTACGGGTTGTAGGAGTCGTTTTCGCCTATTTTGTTATTTTTAGGGTTTTATAGCTTTTGTGCAGTTTTTAGTAGTTTTTCGTATATTTTTACTCTTTTTCGTACTTTTGGCCGTAGGATGACCAAGCGGAGCCCGCGCATGTTTGGAGGCATCCCACTCGACTCGGATTGGAATGGACAAGCAAGGGAACACAGCGCGAACGAGGAGCGACAGCCGGCGGACGTTTAGAGTGGGAATGAGAAAACCGAGTCGAGAGCAGCCGTACCAGTCAAACGAATGGCTTTCAGTCGATCGACTGGACCTCTCCAGATTGACTGCTCGGCAGTGAGTTTGCCAATTTTGAGGAAGCAGTCGATCGACTGGAACTCAGTCGATCGACTAGTGAAGTGTAGTTTTTCGTGGTTTTGGAAATTAAAGGTTCATGTGGCTTGGTTATTGACTCTTTTACTTAACATGGGTGCATTGATACAAGCAATATATACTACATAAGTGCCTTAAAACCTGAAGCGTATAGAAACGTTGTACACAAAAACAAGTCCCACCTGAATGATATTATACATAATTCCCAGATATACATAGATAACTTAACCGAAACATAGCAATTCAACACGGCTAGAGAAAAGAACAATGTTTTAGCAATTGACAAAGTTAGGTGACTCCGAAATAGCACTAAAGAGGCTGGAACATAAACATCGAACTGGATAAAAAAAACATGATGGCTGAGCCACGACTTTAATATGGCCACGCATCCGTGATGATTGACTTAGTATCCCACTCCTCAGCGTCGCCACCAGAA
The DNA here is from genome assembly GCA_014905375.1 of Phtheirospermum japonicum. NCBI lineage: Eukaryota > Viridiplantae > Streptophyta > Magnoliopsida > Lamiales > Orobanchaceae > Phtheirospermum > Phtheirospermum japonicum. Next base: position 236,690 of record BMAC01000616.1, on the reverse strand, counting down.
GATGGGAGGGGAATAGGGAAGTCCAAGCCCCCTGCTATAAACGGCCCACCTACGGGGTTCCCGGCACCAGTAACCGCCATTCCCTCATTGTCCATCTCCGAGCTCGCGTCACCCTCATAAATGACCATTGGGTGCTCCGGGTCGCCTCCTTGAAGATCTATGACCTCATCCTCGCCAAAGTCGATTTTTGCAGCCTCTCCCCTAACGAAGACGTTATTGCAGTACAGGAAGAGTGGAAAACTATCGGTTAGTAAGTTGCGCTGGATAACGCTCTCCTACACCGATTAATAGATTTCACATATTTCAAAACTTAGTGAACAAGATTTTACATAGCTGAATATAGCAACAGTTCCTTGAACGCAGCAAAACATGATATATAATTTCCTGTGCTTTTTATGAGAATGTAAATTACCTCTCCGATATGTTCATAGTGCTCCGCCATGACAGTGATTCTACCCCATCTCCGACAGAGGCGAACTCCAGGACGTTGACAGAAACTCATAAACATGTTGAAGTGTGTGCAGAGCATGTGAATCTTAGCGCGAACCTTTTCGAGTGTGAACTTCTTATGCAGTTTGTCCGAAACTTCACGCGCCAACTCGGGCCATATGTTGTTGAATACCGCAGGGTCCTCCGAATGTTGTTTTTCCTGGCACAGGTCAAAAAAACACATATAGCAACACTCCTCTTCTTCGTTGATCCAATTCACACCTCACCACATGTTTCGGATGCGTTGATTCCTAGTGAACACCATCATCAGACCCCTGTACATATAATAGCAGAGCCAACATATAAGAAGGATATACAGTTCAATAGAAACTGATTGACGCACTAGTACAAAAAACACATTCTAGAATAGACATTCTAGAATGGTTGTTTTGGCTACCTTCTAGAATGTCTGTCCGGTGGCATTTTCGTAATTAAGGTCGTAATCCTAGAATGGATTTTAAAATGTACGTTCTGAAAAACTAGAGCCTGACCACATTTAGAAGGTATATTTAATACCCGTTCTAAAATATAAAATGTATATTTTAAGTACCTTCTGATATATTTAATTATTTAGAAGGTATATTTTTAAATACCTTCTGGTAAATTTAACACTCGAGAACGTATAATTATTTATACGTTCTTAAATTATTGGACTTATAATTTTTGTTGTCCACAAAAACCTTATCAACACATCTTTCCCCTCTATCCCGTCACCGGCCCACCACCACCGCCCAAAACCTCCTGCCACCGTCACCTCCGACATATACCAATTTCACTGTCTACCCACAAGACCACTATCCTTTCCCCCTCTCTCACGTCACCCATAACACGTCGCCCGCCACCACCGCCCAAAACCTCCTGCCACCATCACCTCCGACATATACCTATTTCATTGTCCACAATCTTCATCAGTTCGAGATTCATTGAGGGTAAGTTCCCAAATTCTGGTTTGTATACAGTAAATTCAGTCGAAGCTTCATCAGTCTTTGGTAAATTATTGTTCTTTTTTTTCCCTGTAATTATCCAGTAGATTGGTAAATCATTGCTCTTTCTTCCCAAATTCTCCAGTAATTTGGTAAATTATTGTTCTTTTTTTTTCGAATTCTCTGTGAGAGATTATGATAAAATTAGGCAATCGCCTCTGCTTCTTTGTTCTTTAAATATATTTTTCACCTTTTCCTTTTTGAGAAAGAGATTCTAATAGATAAATAACATTGGGTAATCTTTCACGTATCACGGAGACCTCAAGCAGTCTGCCATGGCGATTCGCGACTGACTCAATCCATTGCCTTTCGCTCTTTTTGCCCACATCTCTAATTCAGTCGAAGCTTCTTCAGTCTTTGGCAAATTATTGTTCTTTTTAATTTCCCGATAATTTTCCAGTAGATTGGTAAATCAATGCTCTTTCTTCCCAAATTCTCCAGTAATTTGGTAAATTATTTCTCTTTCCCCCCAAATTCTCCCGTAGTTTGGTAAATCATTGCTTTTTTCCACCAAATTCTCCAGTAGTTTATTGAAAAGATTCAGTCTTTTACTAGCGGATTTGAGAATCCAGATCAAAGGGGTTGAACTAAAGTCGATTTATATTTATGAACTAAATTATGGAATTAGAACATCAGCATATATCAAGACCTTTAATCCGAGCCTACAGGACTTGGACTTTACCCAATGACATTTTGGTGGAGATCTTGTTTAGGCTGCCTGATAAGTCTCTAGGCAGATTCAAAGCTTTATCCAAACACTTGTATATGTTGATTTCTCAAATTTGCATCCAGCATAGTATAAGCCCTCTTCCGCCTGCTGTTCGCCTTTTTGTCTGAACAGTTCATGTCACTTCTAAGGGCACCCAATACCTCGGTACATCATCACGCACCCCCCTTTTTGCCTACTTTACTAAGGAATTTTTTCCCTACAAAGTTTCCCGAGTAAGAATGGTTGGTAACTATGCACCTCTCGAATATCATGAGATGGTCTGACGACCACTCTTAGCTTGGGGGGGCCTTATTAGCTCATATGGTTTAGGCCTGACCCAGACGACCTGCTCGGATGTTGCAATGGCTTGTTTCTATTCATAGACACCAATCCTTCACTGTACTATGTTTCCAACCCACTGACCAGACAATCCGTGTTGATCCCTCATCCACCGTTTACTCAAAAAATACACTTTTACGCTGCCCTTGCATTCGATCAATCTCGGTCAACCCGTTGTTACAAAGTTGTACGATTCGAATGGACCATCTTTCGCCCCAATGTTATTTTGGATATATTCTCTTCGGCCGAAAGGAGTTGGTCCAGACATGTATTGCAGGTGGACCCGCGTGCACGTAGTGATATATGGTTAAGGCCCGTAACGTATTTCAATGGGGCATTTTTCCGATTATCGATGACTTGGCACCTTGTACGGTTTGATATCGAGGAAAATGTAAGTGTCGGTGTGATTGACCTTCCTTTGACTTATGACTTATATGTTAGTAGCATCCCAAACCCACAAAGTTTCAACCTAGTACCCTTCAATGCTCCGAATTTCCAGCCTCCATTTATCCATTACGATTCCATTTTTCCTCGGTTGGGTCAGATGCCTGCACCTCAAGCTTCTCTCAACTACAGGAGCCCGATGATGGGCGTGCCGTGGGGTTTAATCAGACTTGTAGGGATGACTTATATATGCAGTGGCCAACTTAGTCCATGATTTATGCGCAGTCATATGATCATCTAAGACATGCCATTTTTCAGGCCCCTTCTGTCAGCAGACTCTCAGTTTTGATTACTCGCAGAACCATCGATGATGGTGCAGAAGTTAGCTTTGGAATGTCATCTCATTCTAGGAATTTTTTGTTTAGGTTATCATTTAAGTGTTGAAGACAGTTGAACTTGGTCTTTTGCTTTATTTATTTTTGAATTATGTTTTCGTTTATAATCTGTTGCAGACCTTATATATTTTTTCGTTTTTCTGAATAGTATGATTGATATGTGTGCTTTTGATTATGATGGTACAGGTAAATGCTGCAGCAGAGGTCATATATGATCTTGTTGATCCAAGTGCCAACTTAATATTTGGTTCTGTGATTGATCCATCCCTAAGTGGTCAAGTAAGTTTGTCTATTTATTGAATCTCTTCGTTTCTTCTTCCCTATGAGTCGAGCTTCGTGAATTAACTAACAATTTGTTAACTAGTCATGTTTATGCTTCTAGCTCTGGATCTTAAGTTCGATTTTCAAGTATTTATTAATTTTTCAACCTCATACACAATGTTGGTGTGGGATACTGTTGTGTTACAACTAAGGAAAATGTAACGTGTGTGTGTGTGTTTAGTTTTTTTTTTTAATAACAAGAACTTCTATTTATAGACAAAGACAAATACTAATTTATGCTTCTGACACTCTTTTGTTTTTAGACTCAGTGGCAACAAAGGATATTGATTATGATTTGTCTTTAGCAATCAAAGTGAGTCTTATATTCTTCCACTCTGACTACTTGCACTCATTCATCGATTTTTAATCTAATTTAATTGTTCAGTGTATTTCAGAAGAGGGCATCGGAGATATCCCCTGATTTAAAAGGAACTTCCATATTTCTAGTTGGTGAGAATATTTGCTAAACCGCCCCGATCAGTGTTTTAGCGTTAATTTGGCTAGCTTAGATCCATAATTTAATAGTTTCCGTGAAAATACAGGGTTAAACAGCTCCTACAAATCGAGTTTGGGAGGATTCTTACCAATGCATTACGATATTATTATTTCGACAGGTGTAAGTCTATAAAACGTAAATTTTTGCAGAATATCCAATGAATATACTACACAATTATCTATTTCTAATCCAATTATTATCATACACGTTGACATTTATAGAGACAATTCCCTTTTTGCAGTGATAGTCTGGTCGAGGAAGCTGCTGGAGGAAAATCGGCTGCCGTATCATTAATCGAGAGAGATGAAGAGGGATATCTTGCATCTGAGGTGATGTCCATTAGTCTTATTTTGTTTAAATTAGATCATTTCGTACTTGAGGTAATCTCATGTCAGACCATAGACCGAGTCCACTAGAGCTAAATCCAAAAATAGTAAACAAAAAAAATCTCAATAATAGAGAACCCTAAAAAATATTTAAAATTTTGAAACCCCCAAATTAACTAGAGAAAAATAAACAACTAAGAACCCTAAACTATTCGAAGAACTAAAAAACTCCCCTAAAAACTGAAATCCTTTTTTCCTTGAAAAACTAAAACTCTAGAAATAAATAAGAATCTAAAATACTAATAAAATAAAATAATGAAATTAAAATACATTAGGAAAAGTTAAAATAATTTCAAAAATTAAATAAATAATAAATAAATTGGGCTTCATCTGATGAAAAGTAGCTAGCTCCGTCAGACTGTGGCACAAGCTCGTTGTTCCTATATGCACCGTGCGTTTATGTTGTTTATGAATTATAGACGGAAGTGTTAAAGCAGTTGTCATCAATGGGTCGACTGGTTTGTGCTGGGAATGGAGCTGTTAAAAGTGCGACAAATTTGTACGTGTGTAACATTCTCTTAACTGGCATTTTTATTTTTTACGCTGCATTTGATGATCAATTGAGTTCCACTATATCATTTAGGGCATTGCTGAGACATGGCATCTCAATTTGGGGTTGACATTTGTAAAATAGAAATAAACATCAAGAGCATATTTAAGAGGTGTGAATCATGTCATCTTACATTCACTTTTTATCACATAATTTGATATCTATCAATGTTATTTACCCACTTAACCATAAACTAGATATAATGAGGCTGCAGCCGAATATAAGCCTTACAGGCAGAAAGATGGTGCTCTTCTTTCCATTGGAGCTTTGTGCGATAAACTTAAGAAGACCGAGCCTTACAAATCTGAGCTGGAACCCATGCTTGTGCAACATGTGTTCCCTGAGTTCAACAGTCCTGTGGGTATTCCCTGAGCTTGACTCCATTTGAATGTTTTTGTTCGTATATCTCACCCAGAGTCCCTTTCTATGGGAGAGACTACAAATTAAGTTTGATAAGTTGAAATGTTGAATTGTCTGTTGAGAATTTTGAAATTGAGGCTTTAGCTTATATAATGGACAGGTGTTAGAAAATAAAGAATACCTGGATTTTCCTTTGTACTTGAATTATGGATATTCTGAAAGTCACAAATTCTATGATTTTAGATGCATAACACATTATTGGTATTTGTAACTGATCCCTTACCAACGTTGAAATCGTTACTCTTTTTTCGATTCTTACATTTGTTTTGATGTCATTCAGATGCCATTAACTTCTACACTTCTGTTTGAACCATTTTTGTTCCATTGCTGCTAGAAAAATTGTCTTCTCTACCGTCAGCTAAGGTTGGTACCTATTCATTTCAGTTTTGTTCATCTTATGCGTTTAGATTATTTATTTATTTTTTGAAAGAGTTGTATATATTTGCCTGCAGGTGGATTCAAGTGTCTTAGCTATTGCACCACAAAATACAGACCAGATCGGATGGCAAAACACACTGAAGCTATTTGGTCTTCTATAAAAGACGCACATTATGTTTCATCTCAGTCAACTCTATCCAACGAGTCTGAGTCAACGGGGAATGAGTTTTCAAGAAAGTGATGTTATGACGCAGGCTTTTATACTTCTGCAGGAAGTTATTTGATAGCCTGGCGATTTCTGTGGGTTAATTATACATGACAATGACACAAACATGTTTATGAACTCTATGATTCAGTTTAAGTAGTTTGACGCTATTATAATGGATTATTAATTCTTAATTTTTTTGTTGAAATAATTAATATATTCAAAATATCTGGTATTGGCAATTTTGGTGCACCTGCTTTCATTTCTTTTTTTTTTTTAATTTTTTTACCACATTCTAGAAGGTATCTTTAAAAATCCGTTCAGGAAAATAGACTTTCTAGAAGGTATTTTAATTAACTGCCGTAAAATGTCCGTTCTGGAAAACAGAATATCTAGAAGGTATTTTTCAAGAACCATCGTAAAATGTAATGCTTTTTTACGGCGATTTTTGAGAACCGCCGTAGTAATTTACGGCGGTTCAAAAAACGCCGTTAAATCCCCAAAAAAAACGTCGTTGTTTATCTGTTTTGCAGTAGTGTAAGATAGAGAAGCAGGTTATAGGTTTTTTGAATTACAGAGAGCTATCAGGTCGTGCTGGGCCCAAGAGCAGGAACGAAGTCTTCCAGGGGTGTGTTCAGCTCGGCAGTCAATCTGGTAGATAGCAAAGCTCGGCCTTGACAGGACAGCCACCACTTCGCGTCTATCGGCTGCGTCATGTCACCCTTCCAATTACTGAACGGCGGAAGCATGTTGATGATAGATAACACGTCAGGGTCATATGAGACGTTCATGGCCGAGAGCTGGTCCTTAATTATCCCTGCAGCCTTGAAGACCCATTCCTTACTACCCACGGCCATCTTACCAAAGTACAGCGACAACTTCGTGTAAGCTTTCAACAGCTCTTCTCGGTAGGATCTCATGTATATTTGGCCTACGTCGCTTATCATGAAGGTCCGCCGACCTTCAGCCATACCTCGCTCGTGAGCCGCCTGGTTCTGCTCCTCTTTAGCTCGCACAACCTCCTCGAGTTTCTGAACTTGTGCTTTGAGTTCATCGACCTGGCGAGCTTGTTTCTGGGCATCCTTGACCTCATTGCCCAGACAAGTTGTCTCATCTTTCAGGCTATCCACTTTGCTCTTCTGAATGAGTATCTCCTCTTCACGAGCTTTTAACAGGTGATTCGCCCCATCTGAAAGAGGCATTACAGTCACCGGATTTTCTAAAAAGTGCTCGCAAGGTGATGGGTTATTAGGTTTTGCTAAGGGAATGCCCTCTGGTATATTTACAATAGTTAGAGGGGCAGGAGATGGGTCTTCGGGTATGTTCTCTAGTAGGTCTTGGGCATCGGTGTAAGCCCTAATCTGAGTTTCTAACTCTGACCAACTGACATCGCCTTCTGGTTCGTCATGAAGGCCGGGGGGAGGAGAAGAAGGTTGTTTTCACCTTCTTTTAAAGATATAAGTGTTTTCAGTAGGATTATGATTAACACATATTTGTCTTGATTTTAGTTAGCATTTTAGTTCGTTTTTATTATTGTTTTCGGTGAAAGTTGGATAGATTGAGCATATTTTTGTATTTTCTTATCTCCAACTTGTTTTATCGTATTTTAATCATAATTAGTTAATTTTATGTTTGTTTTAAGTATTTTGAAGTATTTAAGTTTAGACGTAGTCAAGGATGGGCGTACGAGTGGAGTTTCAGCGAAAACGGGCCGCGATTTGAAGAGTTTAAAGCTGTCGGTTTTCCATCTGGGACCGTTATAGTAGAGCTGCCGACATTGCCTGCCCACAAAACTTTCTGTAGCATCGACCAGCTTGCGTCGGTCGATGCAAGAACCGATGCCAATCGATGCACTGGCTGCGGAAGTCTCTGTAGCGTCGGCCGGTTTGCGTCGGTCGACGCAAGAACCGACATCAATCGACGCCAACATGCTGAAACGCATTTTTTTAGGTTTTCTTGCTGTCCAAGACTTCCCACAACTATAAATACCTTATGTATTTCGGTTTTTTAAGAGGACACACACCATCCTAGGGTATTTAGGCTGAGAATAAACATATTTCCACATCTTATAACAAGATTTGAAGACCTAGATCAAGGATCCAAGAACGACGAGTCTGAGGCTTCGATTCACGTTCGGGATTCAATCTTCGCCCAAGATCAACGTTTAACTCCGAAATAGCTTGAGATTTTCATTGCTTTTACTATATTCAATAAGTTTTCTAAACTCCTTATTGCTTTCGTAGTTAATTTCTTAGTTAATTATAGGATTAGATAAATTGTTCATAATTTACTTTATGCTTGATACATGGGATATATTGGGTAATTTAGTTCTTAATCTTTCAGTTTTTAAATTGTGTTTATTTCTTGCTTGGATATTGGATAATTAAATTCAAGTTATTATGCAATTAGGTTCGTACTATTTAACTCCGTTCTTAAGATTCATGATAGTAATTGCTTTAGGTTATTCGATTTTACTTATACTTTATAGATTCGTTGTTGCTACTTATGCTATTTGATTTAGTTTAATTATTGCTTTTCAATTCTAGTTGGTAATTTAGTTTAAGATAATTAGTTTAATTAATTTTAAATTTAATATTGCTTTAGTTTTTAATGATTAAATCAAAATCCTCAAAAACCCCAATTTGTATGTATTATAAGTTTACTTGTGATTGAGAAAAGCATCCAAGATACCGAACAGCTGTCCTCGAGAGAATCGACTTGAGTCGACTTACCACCCTACAAGCTCCTCGTACTCTTGCCAGCAAGCTTGAATGTTTTAATTTAAAAATATATATTTGGGGTGCACAAAAGCTTAAATCAAAAATTTGGCACCAATGTCGGGGACAACAAGTAGGATTCAAGGATGTTTTTTTGTTTTATTTTCTATTTAGTCGTTATTTGTATAATTGCCCTTGGTTTGGATTTTTCGCCACTTGGTACGTTGATTTGTTGTTGAGTTTATGCAAGGCCGACGTTCACTTTGCCTCGATCTTGCACCATTCTTTGACAATATCCATCGTGCGAATCCAGCAAGACCAAGACTAATTTCCATTCCCGAAGGCATTTCTTCCATAGCTACTGATATCATGTGCGACGAGATTCCCGAAAATATGGCTAGAAGAGCGGATCATGAGGACGATCACAATGAGTTTTTCGATGCATTAAACAATGAGTTACCTTTACAACCTCCACGAAGACGTTGGGGAGAATACGGAAGCAAACCACAGCGAGCAGTAGGCCCATTCCTACCAAGAGCCTATCACAACGAGCAACAACAATGACATGGTAATCGAGGGAGAAACGAACYACACYTTGAYYATTTACATGATAATTATTTYGYAAGGCCAKRCCCTCGACGTGAGCGTGTAGATGAATGGCTTGAAGATCAAGACCTTGGTGAATTTGATGATGGAAGCGAGTATGAAGAGGTTATTCATAGGGAAAGAGCATCGAGGCGCCCCCGAGCACCTCGACAACGAGATTTGGCACGCCCGAAGGTTGTGCCTTATGGGTCTACTATTATTCATGGACCAACTGCAAGGGGAGTAGAGATTAAACCGCATCAACTTAATTTACTTCCGACTTTTCACGGAAATGCCCATGAAGACCCTTTAGCATTTTTAAACTATTTTATCGATGAAGTGGGAAGATTTGTGGGTAATGGCCTTAACCGGGAAGAGATGCAAATGATTTTCTTCCCCTATAGCATGAAAGACAAGGCGAAGACATGGTTACTATCCTTAGAACCAAGATCATTAACTGATTGGGAGATGATAAGCGAAAAGTTCCTCAATCAATACTATTCAGTACAAACAACGAGGCATATTCGGAGGCAGATTGCTAACTTCGAACAAGTGGAGGGAGAATTATTTCATGAAACATGGGAGCGTTACAAGACACTTTTACAAGCATGCCCCCATCATAGCTACTCCCATTAAATAGCGGCAGGAGGAGATTTCGGTGATTTAACGGCCCTCGAGGCAAAATGAGTTTTGGAGAAGCAAAGTGAGAAATCTAGACAAACCAACTCACGACCTCGTAAATTACAAGTAAATGAAGTTTCCACCACTGAGACAGATAAAGAAGAAGGAGTTAAGGTTTTGGTGAGAGATGGTCAAACGATCAAGGAGATGATCAGGGAAGTACTTAATGAAGAATTAGCAGCATCGAGAGCCCCGCGAACGAGCCAAGTTTCTTCAAAGAAGACCGTTGCGACATGTGACCAGTGTGAATCTACCGAACATTTAGCGAATATGTTTCCAAACAATAATGCACAACCAGAGGACATCAATGCCCTCCAGTATTTTTCAAACCAACAACATACAGGGCAGAAACTACCACCCCCAGACAATTTCCATATGCAAGGGCACGTGCCTACTAAAGCTCAAATAGATGATCAGTTATTAGTTTGGTAGCAAAATCAAGTGGCTGAAACGATTAGAAACCAAGAGGGGCTCGCCCAATTAGCTTCGCAAGTAAATAAACTGGATTCAAGGTTTGATGAACTTGTTAAGACTATACAGCAAGGGCAGAGGCATTCAGATATGATGATAGGGCAACTGTCGGCAACCATGGCAACGATATTGAACGACAAAAATAGGCTTCCGAGTCAAATGGAGCAAGCCTCAGCTATTCATGTCTTGAGAAGTGGAAAAGAGGTAGATAATGGCATAGAGCTAGAAAAGGAGAATGACAAGGAAGAATCTGAGACCCAACCACAAGTAGATGCAACCAAGCAGGCCGATCTAATGCATAAATCTTCAAATCCAAATATTTCGGGGCCGTTGAAGAGAAAGAATTCGACAGGAACTGAAGACCCATCGATTCCTTAAATGCACCACCAAAGAAGTTGACTATTTATGATCATGTTCCCTTCCTAAGTCGCCTACGTCCGGCCAGGGAAAATAAAAAATTCATGGAGTTATACAATTTATTGAAAAATGTTAATATTAACCTTCCCCTGCTAGATGTGATAAAGACAATGCCAACGTATGTGAAGTTTTTCAAAGAGCTAGCATCAAGGGAAAGGCGCTTGGCTGCAAATCAACATGTGGCTTTGACAAGAGAAGTTAGTGCTATATTTAAGAAACCATTATCACCCAAAGAGAAGGATCCCGGGAGTTTTTGCATAACTATTTCTCTCGGGAATGGACAAACGGAAAGGGGAATGCTCGACCTTGGAGCTAGCATAAATTTGATGCCCCACTCAATTTACAAGAAGTTTGACCTAGGACCGCTGAAGCCGACCATGATGAGATTACAATTTGCGGATAGAACGATAAGGCTACCCTTGGGGATTGTGGAGGATGTCTTAGTATAAGTAGACAAGCTAGTTGTGCCGGTGGATTTTGTCATTATGGACGTTGGTGACGTACAAGGCGAGAATAGAGAACACACCATTTTGTTAGGACGTCCATTCATGTCTACAACGCGCACGGTGATTGACGTAAACAAAGGGAGGATGGCTATGTCCGTCTTAGGCGAAACGGTGACATTTTCACTTCAAGATATCAACAAGACTCCTGCACCGTTTGTTATGGACAAATGTTCTACTATTGATTTAGTAGATTCTTGCGTGAACGAACTCCTGAGCATTAACACGATTGACAAGTTTGATAATGAGGATGGCAAGGAGCACTTGAGCGAGCATTTGATGGATTTGATGGGAATTGAGTTATGTGATATTGTGGATGGATTTAATGATGTAATGCCCATGAAGTTTGACGTGCCTAAAAATGATCCAAAAGTGGAGTTGAGACCACAACAAGATCGTTCGAAGTTTGAGCCAAGAGAAAAGACGAAAACACCGCATTATCATTCAAGAAATGTTTCCCTCGACCCCTACAAGAATCTTAAACGTACAAGGAACAAGGGAAAGGCATATAGCAAGGATTGGACAATGGAGAAGAAGAAGTCGAATGAGGTTTTTGATAAGAAGTTAGATGATGTGAAGTTCAAGGTTGGTAAACTAGTGCTATATAATTCCGATCGTAAGTTTGATCCAACCAATTTTAAAGTCGCATGGAGTGGACCGTTTTTAATAAAGGATATGGATGAGTATGGAGTAGCCACTATTTACGATGAGAGTACAAATACGAGATTCCAAGTCTACAAGCATCGACTTAAGCCTTATTACGAGAAATATACGAAGAGTCGAGATAGAAGCAAGGAGTTCGTGGACCCACCACGAGCTAGAAATTGATCAAGAAACTTGCGTCGAGCTTTTGGCGTTAAACAAGCTCTTCTTGGGAGGCAACCCAAACATTCGTTAGTTTTTGTTTTCTTTAATTTTCTTTTTTATTTTTATCTTTATATTGTGTCAATTGCCGTGGTACGTTTATGTGTGTTTATGTGCAGAAAGTTCGATAAAGTTGCTTATTCTGGGCAACTAACGGTTATATAGCGGTAGCTCACTACCTCAAGGCCTTACCGCTAGTTCCACTCAAGGTGTTAACAATGACGATCAGCCGCTGAACCTACTGCTAGCCCCAGCAATCAGGGATAACGATGAGCTTACCGCTAGGCAACCTTCCGCTACATGTTACCGCTAGTAGCGTCTACCGTCTAATTTTTACAATTTCATTTTCTTCGATCGAGGTCGCAATATGACCCAAGTTAGCCGCAGTCCGGCAACATTTTCATGAGCTGCAACTCATCCATTTACGACATTGAGCCGCAATCCGACCATGTCAAATCCCAAAAGACGTGCCACCGGGCACTTGCGCTTAGCAATTGATCGCAATCGTGGTTTTTTCTTTATATATATAGGTTTGTTCGAGATAATCCAATCACGCGATCTAAGACGAAGGATAATTGCACAAGCTTTTTTTTATAGAGACTCGACTATCGAATTTTTAGAGATGTTTTCTTATCTCCCTTGCTCTTTTATTTCTTTTATATTTATGACAATTAGGAGATTGCCAAGTTTTTAGGGAGGGGGTGGTTGAGTATGGTTTATATTTAAAAGAGAGTGCAATTTGACGTCTTTGTTTTGAAATCCATAAGTTTTAACATAATTGACCGCTATTCCTGCGCTGAATTGTGTTTGTATGGCTTGCCTGTCGAAGTTAACTAAGATTGGATTTTAGGCTTTTGTCTTTTGAGCGTGTATAAGTGAATAAATTTTTCATAATTATTAAATAATTTTTATTTTAATGTTAAAATTAAATTTGTTAATAATTTTATTTACTTACTGATGAAAATTCAAAAGATGTCACATTATAAACCCGTATCTAATCTCTATTAATTAATTTATTATTATTAAATTATTTTATTTAATATCTAGATTAAGTTCATTAATAACTATTAGTTACGTACTTTGAAAAACTCAAAAGATGACATAGTCTCAGCCCATGTCATATTTTATCGATGTCTCATCGATATAATTAATGATAATAATTATTATTAATATATAAATTTATATTATTATATTTATGATGAATTTAAAAATATAGTTACATACTTATATTATTGAAAATAACTCTTATAGAATATTGAAATTTGAATAATGAAATCATTTTAACTTTTACTATAAAAATTTTTTTAATTATTTTCATAATAAAGTTTATTTTTATAATTAAAGCTATTTCATATGTAATTTGTCTTTAAATTAAAATAACTAATTTTGATCTTTTATATTAATTATATATGACTTATTTATATTTTTGTATTAGAAGAATAAAAAGTAGTATTGAGTTAAATAAAAGAGAAAGATTAAATTAGGCAAAATATAATAAAAGAAAAAATTAAGTTAGTCAAAATACAATAAAAGGAAAATATTAAATTAGTTAAATATTATTCTCAAATGACACATAAGCGACCGAAGCACCATACGTTTTTATTTTCCAAACAAAGCATACGAAGAAGACATATAGGTTATGAGGATTTTGCATTAATATATAGAGGTGATATTTATTTCCCTTTTGTAATAGTTTTATATAACTCGTATTTTTTTAAATAAATATTTAAAATTCTAATAAAATTATTTCAACTTTTATTATAAATAAAAACTAATTCAACTTATATAGATTTTTTCTAATTAGATATAACATATTTATATTTTTATATTAGAAAAACAAAAGTAAGTTGAATTAGTCAAAATATATAATTAATTATTATTTTTATTTTTATATAATTCTATATTATTATATTTAGGTTGAATTTAATATTTAGTTACATACTTATATTATTGAAAATAACTCTTATAGAATATTGAAATTTTAATAAATAAATCATTTTAACTTTTATTATAAATACAACTTTTTAATTATTTTCATAATATTTTTTATAATTAAAGCTATTTCATATGTAATTTTTCTTTAAATTAAAATAACTAATTTTGATATTTTCTATTAGTTATATGACACTTATTTATATTCTTGTATTAGGAGAATAAAAAGTAGTGTTGAATTAAATAAAAGATAAGAATTAAATTAGTTAAAATATAACAAAAGAGAAATTTATATTAAGCAAGATATAATAAAAGGAAAATATTAAATTAGGTAGATATTAGGCTCGAACGACACATAAGCAACCGAAGCACCATAATTTTTTATTTTCCAAACAAAGCATACGAAGCAGACACATAGGTTATGAGGAATTTACATTAATATATAGAGGTGGTATTTATTTCCCTTTTTTAATATTTTTATATAACTCGTATTTTTTTAAATAAATATTTAAAATTTTAATAAAATTATTTCAACTTTTATTATAAATAAAATTAATTCACCTTATATAGATTCTTTTTAGTTAGATATAACTTATTTATATTTCTATATTAGAAAAATAAAATTAAAATATTGAGTTAGTCAAAATATGTTAAGGAAAATATTAAATTAGGTAACATATAATAAAAGAAAAATATTGAATTAGAAAAAATATAATATTTGGAAAATACTAAATTAGGTAAAATATAATAAAAGAAAATTACTAAATTATGTAATAATTAGGCTCGGATGACAGTGAAACACCATGAAAATTTCCAAAGCTAGCGAAGCCTATAAATAAGACACATAAGATAAGAGAAATTTGCATTAATTAGTGTAAAACCCGCATTTTCGCAGGCAAATATAAAAAATACAAAAAATACATAAAATTTATCAAAAAAGAATTAAGATATTCAAAATATGAATTATAAATATCAAAAGGAAAAAAATGTTTACTCTAAATTTTGAAAATTTTCTTTGTACACTATTAGTTGTCTTATTCATAATAATATGATCTTTTTATAAGTATCAGTTTGATAGGTTGAATTAGTCATACCAATTAAATACAAATATGAGGATGCTGATTTTAGTCTACAGGTTTGGTTGCCCAACGGATAATCGAATATAATGTTAGCTCTGGATGTTTTTGAGTGCTATAATGACAAGTATAAGTACGATGCTTTGAGCTCTATAATGACAAGTATAAGTACGATGCGGACATATAATATTTTCTAAAAAATGTGGAAAATGTAAGATGGAATAATTTTTTTAATTACGCCAAATCTCAAGTATATATTTTATAATTAAAAATGATAGTAATAAGTGATAACATGACTCAAGTATATGGATGAAATCAGTGCCCCTTCAAGTTATGAACATTATATAATAAACAAAAAAAATCAGTAATTATACAATAAACTAAAAAGGAAATTTAAGAATATAAGAACTGGATTTGGAAAAATGGGAAAGTTCATATGGATCGCTCTCCATCAAAATAAAAGCCCAAAGAACATGATGCTCGCTTGAAGACATAGAGACTCGGGTCGGGGTGCAGCGCTCTCTCGGAGAACTCTAATCTGATACCGTCCATCAATTTCTTCAGTAACCGCGTCAACTCCACTGGCGAGAGATGATGTGCAAAATTAAAATCAGACAACAATTGAAAAAAGAAAAGTGTCTCTATTTTAGGTTAAATATCCTAGCAGGGTCTTGTTCAATTCAGCTTTGAAAATCTAATAGTAACACGGAAGTGGTTGCCAATTCACCAAAACTTAGGGACCTCCCAAACCTATACAAAACTTAAGAAGATTAGTGAGTTTAATGTGGGATGCATATTGAGTACCAAATATGTATATGCACATGAGTTTACATGAACCAAACTTGTGTACATGAACTGTGAAAGATCTACAAAAACTAAAGCAGTACAATCATCAATACAAACACGCGCACGCGCGCACACACACACACACACAAGATAATTCAATTGCTCAAAATACAATTAGATAAAATATTCTAAAAGGTTTACATATTAAGGGCAGTTTTTGTTGTTGTTATAAATAACCTAAATATAGGCGGTTGCTGTAATTATCCCCAAAATATGTGATAAACAACTTTTAACACAAGCCTTTGTGGTCAGTTATAGATTTTCAACCAAGAACAACTCTAAATCTCAAATGCATAAGTGTTTCTACTCATTAAACTCTTCGATCAGAAATTTTCCAACTTTAGAAAAGAATTAAAGGGTTCTACTGCAACAAAAAAAAATATAATAAAAAATACTCTTTTCCAAAACAGAAGATGAACCTCAAACTACTATGAACATATTCAAAACAATCAGCAACGGAAAATGAAAACTAAGAGCAAGAAAAAAAAAGAATTGAATAAAAAACACAATTAAACTAAATATAAATCTTTAACTCACCTAACTTGAATAAACTCTTCGACCTGACCCTCCAGAAACAGATCTAGAAGTTTTAGCCCGTGCCCATGACTCGAAAGACACTTAAAAGTCTGATCTCCTCGTCTTAGTCAGAAAAATTCTTGACCCCTTCGCCATAGATTCTCACCAAGACCGCTCTCCCATTCTTGGTCTTTATAAAGTGTTCTCTAGAAATGACCACATACGATTAATAATGGTTATACACATGTTTGTTTAAAAGTTCTACAGTCGACAAAGAATGCAACTTATTTTTTTTAAATAAACATTGCATAAGACACCTCTAACCAAATGAACAATGATATTATGACATACTAAGAACTAAAACAAAAAACAGAACCACAAATCTTAAATAGAAGTTGTAAAAAAAAAAAGTAATACTGATAATTATTATTATTAATTTTCATAGAACCAAAACAAACTAAAACTTGAAACTTATAATACCGTAGCTTAAATGCAAACATTGCTCATCAACAGTTTTATATTAGTCAATCTGAAAAGGAGATGAGAGGAACAATCAAGGATTATGAAAATAATAATTTTATATTAATCAAAAAACCAACAATTACATAATTAAATCAATACATGAAGAAAAAAAATATGAATCTATATTTAAGAAAATCCCACTCAAACCAATATAATTAATAATTCAAAATATCAAGAAATATCAAAAACTCCAGTATGAATAAGTCTTTCCAACATATGTTCTCTTATGTTTTAATTTATTAATAATATCTTATTTTCCTGGGCAAAATAAGATATGATAGTCTACATCTACATCAATTAAGAAAACAGAGGAAATCAGAACAACAAATTATATGGCATCTATAGACTTGAAAATTAATAGAGGCAATATATGAAGTAAAAAGAATTGCTTAATCACAATACTACAAAAGCACAATCTGCAAAATCACGAATCAAGCGCTATGATTTTTTGGTAAGATTTAGTATCAAAACAGAACCCCAATTTCTTAAAAAAAAAAAAAAAAAAGCAATAACGCATAAAAAGAAAAAAAGACAGATCAAATTAAGTTCACCGAAAGATCTTCATCAACTAAATGGTCTATTTTACATCTATTATTTTTTGTATATATCATAACCATAATGTTCACCCTATTGTTAAACAATAACACGACGCTGTTTTACGGCTATTAAGTTGTCCCAAGAAATTATTTTGGTAATTAACAACTATTATTTTGAAAATTGACATGCGAAGAAATATCTCGTATCAAATTTTCCAGGACTCCTCCTAACATCTAATTTCAATTTAGCCCTGTTATTATTTAAGAAAATCGAAAACTTTGATCGTGTGAACTACACATGCACACAAACACAAAACCTAAACAACAATTAATAAGATTAAAAAATGACTACGTTTCAAAGCTACAAAAGAAAAATCGGCAGTTCCAACACTTAAAGGACTTCCATTTCTTACAATTTGTTTGCAATATCATACTAAAGCTTCAAATAAAATCACACACATATATAAAATCCAATCTAATTCATACAATCTGTTTGCAATATCAGAGGCTAGAGTTAGAACTTACACTTTCAAGAAACTGTACCTAATATCATAATGAAGCTTCAAATCAAATCAAACACATATTAAAGCAAATTCAGTTCATACAAACTATTTGCAATATCAGAGGCTAAAATTAGAACTTACACTTTCACGAAATTGTATCTCAGCCACAAAGCACATCCACGCCTGACTTCCATAGTCTTTATAAACACATTTCTATATATTTAGACCCAAGCTTCTGATGGTTTCAACAATTTCAAGAAATTGGTTGTACTCTTTGATCAAAATCTACATTAGCAAATATTAGTTAATAATATATTTCAAAGTCTGAAAATAGTAGTTAGTAATTGAGATTAACCGATGAACTCTGAAAAAATCACGGATCTTAGAAAAACTAATTCTAGCATATGGGTGTGTATATGTACACACACACATGTGTGTGTGTGTGTATACCGATGTTCAATTGAAGAAAATTGAGATTTCATCCAAATGTAATTAAACAAAGAGCAAAGCATGAGGTATAAGTATTAGGAGTGCTTGGATACAATCTCATTTCATTTTCATTTTGCTGGAGAAAGAAACTTTCCCAAAAAAGTGATTCTCTAAAGAAACAACAAAAAAACAACAAACCAATATACTATTCGTCCAATTTCTATTTTTCTATCACCAATCACCCACCATGGTGCAATGAGATCCTTGTGCTAATAAAAAAAATATCAGCATGTAAACTAACCCAACTGAAAGTAATTTCATCTAGAGCTCAGAAGGGGGTGAAAATAATCTAACATTTAAAAATTTCTGAACCTCACGGGAACTCCTCTTGCACATAATGTTTCAAAAGGTGGAAAAACACTCAGACTAATGGTGGTGCCGAAAGCCCAATAAACATAGAAGAGATGCTCTGACATTAAATATGGGAGTAAAATAAACATAGAAGTTTTGCCAATGCACAACTGTGCGAGGATACAAACCTCCCCATCTATTCCTAAAATCAGTTGTGGAAAAGATATTGATGTCAGAGCATGAAACAAACACCAATTCACACACAATCTGACTATATAAGAACATGTGGTTAAAATAGGGCACGATAAACAGAGCACATAATCCCATGCCAAGATTCAAGAATATGATTAACAAATCATAAAAGCATCAAACAAGTGCCTATAAAATAGCAGGTTGAATTATTTTAATTGTTATGTTGTTATCAGTCTTATATGTTTATTGCAGTTAATATCCAAGAATACAATTCGTTGTAATTCTAAGAAACGGGAACACACAAAATACTATTAGCAGACATATTCACAAACATCTAGTAAGAAACATCAACTATCGATAATTTCAATAGTAAAAGATTGAACTATTTTTCATAATCATTTCATAAGCCGAGATGAATATACACAACAACAATATAAACAAATGAGGGCTAATTTATCAATTAATACCATTTTTTTACCTATGTTACATTATCAACGTCATCATCATCACCATTCTTTATATTTGTGCACCACAAAGGAGAAGTTCTCATTGGCGCTGACGAACTATAGCACACCTCCAACCTCTACTGGAATCGATCCTCTGACATCTTCAACATTGTCGGCAATGCCAAGCAAACGCCTTTATCCACACACAATTTGTGCCTCAGCTTAATCCTATTCTCTAAGCTAAAAGAAAAATATTGTGGGAAAGCGACCAATTCCTTTAATTCTCTTCCCATTTCATATCAAATCCTATTCTCTAAACTATAAAAATGAATCATATAAAAAAATAGATCCATAAAAATTCATGATCAATTTTTTCAAACAGATCTGAAAAATATCAGTTGGTAATAGAGAAAACAGATTGGAAAATAAAGAATCCATATTAAAAAAACAGATCTGTAAAAATTTATGATCAATTTTTATTAAAAAAATAGATCGGGAATTGAAAATATGCAAAACAGGTCGGGAAAACTATAAAGATGAATCCATATAAAAAATTATTTCTGAAAAAAATTATGGTCGATTTTTACAAATTGATCTGAAAAATATCGGTTAGCAATCGAGAAAATAGATCGGGAAATAACGAATCCATATAAAAAAATAGGTTTGAAAAAACTTATGATCGATTTTTATGAGAAAAAAACAGATCTGAAAAAATATCAGTTAGTAATCGAGACCATGCTTGATTTTCACAACTCATAAAAAAAATAAATCTGAAAAAATTTAGAAAAAATACGGATCATAAAATTTATTAAGGATCTGAGAGAACAATCCAAACAATATTCCTTACCGGACTATTTTTATGATCTATCAACATAACTTTGAAAAATGTTGTAATTATCATAGCTAAAAAGATCCCTTTTTTTATGAAGAATAGATAGGGAATTGATGCCTATTGCGTCGGCTTGGTTTTTTTTGATATTTGTTTCACCGTTGGAAAATAATGTGAAATCAGGTGAGATTATTTGGACCGAAAAATGAGACCAGAGTCTACAAATAATATTAACTAAAATAGATTAAAATTCTGTTATTTATATCACATGAAAAAATTGGCTTGTCCCAAAATAGATCCCAACGAACCACAAATTGACACCTCAACCTAGGAGATACCACAATCTGCCACATGTAATCCGAAATGCTCTTCATGCGACACCTCACAACTGATAGTTAACACTGTTAACAAAGGGCGTGAATATACGTACCCCAAAATACTATTAGTTGACCCCGATTGATAAGAACACCCCAAAAAGAATTTAAATGCATTTTTTTTTATAAATCAACCCCACAAACACCCTATTTTACCCCCATATAATATAATAATTAAAATAAATAAAAATAATAATAATAATAAAAGGAAAATGGAAAGAAAAAGAAAAGAAAAATAAGGAGAAAGAGAGAGAATCGACGGAAGGAAGGAAGAAAAACGCAGAAGAAGAAAAAGAGGGGAAAAATATAGGAGAAAATTGCTTTGGAAAACCCACAATAATTTACTGAGAGGAAGAATGGAACGGGGTGAGCTATCAAACGTACAGGTTAGTTTCTCATTGGGTTTGCTTTAATTATTTAGGTTAGGTTTTAAATTTCTTGAAAGAAATTATCGTGTTCGACTCTAGTTCATAGAACCAGAGCCATCTGTTCGTACAAAGATTTCGAACATATAGACCATGTTCATGAATATCAATCAAACAATTTCTGCCAGAAATGTTGAAAACGAAGATGTTCCACTACAAGAAAACTGGAAAATACCAACAGAAAAATCTGTTGGTAATTAATTATTTCTGTTGGGAACTGAGTTTACCAACATATTACCAATAGAAAAAATTTGTTGGTAAACAGCTTGATGGTAAAATTTACCAACAGAATACTGTCTGTCGCTAGATTTAGCAACAGATTGCCAACGGAAATTTTTTGTCACTAGATTTAGCAACAGACTCATCTGTCGCTATTTACCAACGGAATATTTTCGTTGGTGAATACCAACTGAAGCAGTCTGTTGATAATTAGAAATTCAACAACGGAATTAATCTGTTGGTAAAATAGCAACAACAGTTTTCCGTTGGTAATTATAGTTTACCAACAACCACAACTTATATTTTTACTAACAGAATAATCCGTTGGAATTATTTTCAATGTATTTTTTATTTTTTCAATTCTTAAATTTTCCTGTAATTACACCAAATAATTCACAATAATAACCGAAAATTAAAAATAACTGAAACTATATATTAAATTCCAAACGCCAATATTCAAAATAATAAATGTCAATATCTAAATCACATCATACCCGAAATACCAAACAACGATATCTAAAGCACACGTGATATCCAAAATATCCATACATTAATCACCAAATACACACATAATCTCCAAAATATGAAAACAATATCCATAATTCTCAAAAGGAACACTTGAATCATTTCTTTTTTTATTTCCTAGACGATGACACTTAAGAACTCCAATGATTGGGAAAACTAAATAGTTCTTGTCCTGAGCCCAAGGCGACATCAAAGTGCTGCCTTTTGAAGATTCATTAATGCCATCTTCAAAAATCTGAATAACGATATAAACAGAGATAATCAAGAAACAACTAAAATCAGACACATTTAAAGGATATATGGTAATTTCACTATGGGATTCAATGAATTCAGAATCACATTTAAAATCCCAACCATTAAAAGGAATAACATGAAGCAAACCTTGCATAATTTATCTAAAGCACCACTTGTGTCAAAGGTTTCATTGCCCTGCTCATCCATCGTAACAGCAACCAGCTTTGCAAGGGTAACACCACAAGAAAATGGTTGTCCTGGATTGCTGAGAAACACACACACACTTTTATATTTATATATAGAAGATTATATAGAAAGCAAAAGCCCATGGGTAATGAAATGGTGACAAATAATTGGAGACTTGATTACTACAGTAAACAGTAGTTCATAGATTAAACGTGGGACGTGGCATCAAGTACAAAAATTAATTAAGCAAATAATAAATTTTATTAACTCCAGATAAAAACCAACCTCACAAAATCTTCATATCTAATATGGACATTGCTGATAGAAATCTTAAGATTTCCAATAATTGTAGAAATTAGTGAAGCCAGCCAAGAATTCCCAGCTGATGGTTGCAAAAGAGTCATGAAATTATTATAAGAAATCATAGATGAACAATGTGTGAAACTACTCAACACTTTTAGAAGTAAAAAGCTTAGACAGAGTGAGACTTGCACGACATCAACTTAAAAACGGAGAGAAGGACCTTATTCCAAGATCTTTACCATGCTATATATATATATATATATATATATATATATATATATATATATATATATATATAAGACAGATTGTTCATTAACTAACATTAGAGGATAGCAACGGAAATTCACTCAGAAATAATTATAGTGTGACAACTTATAAAAACTGGAACAAATAGGATCCTTCTAAAGCTTACCATAAACTTACAAGTGATTTAAAAGCTAAATGAAAAGTCTTAACATCCAGATGCAGCCTAATTGATTTCAAGATTATCAACAATCACCAAAAATATACACACAGATGATAACTGTCATAGTCTCTAACATACCAAGTGGAATGATTAGATTATATAGATCCAATCTACTTCATGGAGATTATTTGACCACAAGAGGCACCGTACGGTTATATCTCAAACATATATACCAGGCATGCCAGGCAGACGTATTAGTAGTATTAGTGTATTACTATCAGTTTCTAAGTCTCAAAGCAATCTTACCAACACCATTAACATCCTGTAATGTCGAGTTTTAATGCTTGAAACCTCTCTTCTGATGACGCAAGGGATACTGGTTGACTATTGATACACTAACAAGGCAATGCGAACTGGAAGGAAAAGGAAAAGCCAAATCTGCATTTTTAAAGTCAACCAATTCAGAATTGGCACCTTCAAGACAGATAAATCACGGCATTTGAGATCTTATTTGAATTTAGACCATCCTAACAACATTCAAGAGATCTTACTACACATGCTTATAATCAGTGACATTAAGTAATAAATCCCTCAGTCAGTATGTCATCATCAATAGATATTCTCAACTCATAGAAGGCAGCACCCATCATTTGGTTGAAATTATTATTAGAATGAGGTGAATAAAATAGTAACAGTCTATATACAAATGGATTTATTGAAGGTAATCAGGCAACCTGTCTCAGAGAACTATGAGGGAAATATATTTCATATTGAAAATAAGCACATTACAAAAATTAACAAGTAAAAGTCTACATGTTTATTTGTTGGCAGAAGCTTTTTGCTAAAATCGAGGAGGGAAAAATGCATATGCATCATCTGTAAACCAAAACTTTGTAAAATTGGAATAATTGATTGAAATAATTCATGACAATCATACCATGAAATTTGAAGCCGATTTTCAAGGAGCTCCGGTCTTAATTTGGCCCTGCTCTCCACCCCAGCCCAGGCGGCGCCGCCGTCCATCTTGCTGATAAAATTGAGCTCTTTGAACGCGTGTGCGGCTGGGGATTTCGTCAGGTCGAAACTCCCCACTGGGTGGTGGCGGTGCAATGCTAGCCTCTTGAGCTCCTGGTAAACCTGTCGGATTTTGGACGAAGCATTTCTCACTACCGTCGATCTGAACAATAAATTTTCTCTAGGCCCTTGGCCAGCTCCGGGTCCTCTACCTCACCGCCGCCGGAGATCTTGACACTGTGCACCACCACCGAGTCCTCCCTCACATCGATTGGGGATTATATTTTCCGATTGAAGAAACGAGAGGCCAAGAAAGGAGATGGGCAATATTAATTTTATTTCCATTTCTATTTCCAATAGATTAAAAGTTGTTGGTAAAATGGTCATATTACCAACAGAATACTTTATCTGTTGGTAATTTTAATATTAAAAAAAATATTACCTAAAAACCAATGGATTAATATTTCCTTGGTAATTTTTTTTTTAAAAAGAAAAAATTATTTACAAACGGACATATCCGTCTATATTTACCAACAGAATCTTGATTTCTTGATAATTACCAACAGATTAGTAATTTGTTGGTAAAATTATTAAAGCAATAATTAAATAAAATAAAAAAAATTTCCATTGGCATTCTATTGGTATTCTGTCAAAAATACCAACAGATGGCGTCCGTTGGTAAAATTGTGTAGGTATTTTCCAGTCTTCTTGTAGTGTTCAAAATTTTAGTTCGAACACTATTCTTCTGTTCGAAAAATATAGTTGAACACTACCACTTTGTTCGAACTAAAATTCAAACATAATGCTTATGTTCGGTTATTTGTTCGATCACAGACAGTGTGTTCGAATTGATATTTTGAACACACTTGTGTTCGATAATTTTGAACACATTGTTTCGCATAACTTGCACCTGTTTTGATATTATTTTAGAGCCTAGAAATGCAATTATTAATACATGTCTCATATTTAAATTGTATTTTTTTTGTCCAACTAGCTATAAATGAAGGATATGCGTAGGGCTGCAAACGAACCGAGTCGAGTCGAGCATTCACGATTTTGAGCCAGGATTGACTATTTTTTATCTGTGCTCGAGCTCGACAAGCTCGAAAGATTGCTTGTCGAGCTCGACTCGACAAAGAAATGAGTATGCTCGAGCTCGGCTCGAGATCGACTCGACAATGCTCGTCTCGATAAAAGCTCGAGCTCGGCTCAAGTTTTTTGGTTTTAAATCTAATGAAATTACAGTATTTTCATAATTAATACTATTAAATAGGGTTATTTTAGTAAATCGCACATAATCGAGCTAGTGAGCTTATTAGTGACGTGCTCGAGCTCGACTTGTTTGTGAGCTCGAGCTGCTCGCGAGCGCTTGTGAGTCGCTCGACTCATTTGCAACCCTAGATATGCGGAAGGATTCAGAACAAAACCAATGACATTGATTAGAAGGCAATGAGGTCGGGGCCCATCAAATCGGGATCAAAGAAATATAGATTCTGGAAATATAGAAGAGCCACCTATATCGAATGAAGAGGTTGCACTACAAAAAAATAGCAGTTTTTCGAAGGAAAAACCGAGAGAAAAAATTCCCCTCGGAATTTTTGAGGGACAAACCGAGGGAGTATAATATCCCTCGGTTTTTTCCGGGGGAAATATTTTGGATTTCCCCTCGGAAATACGGCGCCAATATTTGCCGCCATAATCACCGAAGGATTTCCGAGGGTAATTTTTTCAAAGGGAAAATAGTCCTCGGAAAACCGAGGGGTAAGAATTTTCCTCGAAATTTTATTTTTTTTTTAAGAAAAAATTACAAAAACCGAGGGGAGTGTTTCCCTCGGAATCAAACCAAGGGACTGGTGAAACCCTCGGTTTGAAACCGAGGGAAATCCATTCCCTCAGTTTTTTATTTTTAAAAAATTGAAAAACAAACCGAGGGTTTACTTTTCCCTCGGTTTCAAACCGAGGGACCCAACCTTCCCTCGGTTTCAAGACGAGGGCAATATAAACCCTCGGTTTATTCAATTATTTATAAAATAAAAAAAATAGAAAAAATGGAAAAACCCAAAAAAATAGAAAAATTAGTAAAAAATATAAACGAAACCCAAGAGTTTACGACCAGGGCGGGGAGGGGTGCGTCTCGGCATCGTGGAACAACGAGGCTCGGGCGTCGATCATTTAGTACGCGTTTTCTATTTTTTTTTACAATTTTAAATGAAAAATGGGAAAAAAACTCGAAAAAATAGAAAAAATAGTAAAAGATATAAACGAAACCCAAGAATTTACGACTGGGGCAGGGAGGGGTGCGTCTCGGCGTCGTAGAGCCACGAGGTTCGGGCGTCGATCATTTAGTATGCGTTTTCTATTTTTATACAATTTTAAATGAGATATGGAAAAAAAACTCGAAAAAAATAGAAAAATTAGTAAAAAATAGGGAAAAAAACCAAGAATTTACGACCGGGGCGGGGAGGGGTGCGTCTCAACGTCCCGGAACCATGGGGGTCGAGTGTCGATCGATAACTACGTATATTCTATTTTATTTTAATTTATTTTTTAAAAAAAATTGAATCGGCTTCAAACCGATGGAAACCCATTCCCTCGGAATTTTCAATTATTTAAAAAATAAAAAATAGAAAAAATTAGAAAAACCGTAAAAATGAAATAAATCCTATCATCTTAAAAACGTGGGGGTGGTTTTGACCCAATTTCGATCGAAAAATATCAACGAGCACGTGCGTATCCACACGTGTCGTTGGATTCGACCAACAAAAGATACGATCGACTGATCAACTCCTTCGGTTGGAAACACGAAATGACGAAGTGTTGTGATTTGGGCGAGGGGGCGAGGGGTGCGTCTCGGCATCGTGGAACCACGAGGGTTGGGCGTCGATCGTTTAGTGCGCGTTTTCTATTTTTTTACGATTTTAAATGAAAAATGGAAAAAAAAACTCGAAAAATAGAAAAATTAGTAAAAAATATAAACGAAACTCAAGAGTTTACGACCGGGGCGGGGATGGGTGCGTCTCGTCGTCGTGGAACCACGAGGGTCGGGCGTCGATCGTTTAGTACGCGTTTTCTATTTTTTTACGATTTTAAATGAAAAAAGGAAAAAAAACTAGAAAAAATAGAAAAATTAGTAAAAAAATATAAACGAAACCCAAGAATTTACGACCGGGCGGGGAGGGGTGCGTCTCGGTGTCATGGAACTACGAGGGTCGGGCGTCGATCGTTTAGTACACGTTTTCTATTTTTTTTTTAATTTTTTTTTATAAAAAAAATGAATTAAAACCAAAGGATCTTGTTTCCCCTCGGTTTCAAACCGAGGGATGCGGTTTACCCTCGGTCTCAAATCGAGGGAAACCCATTCCCTCGGAATTTTCAATTATTTAAAAAATAAAAAATAGAAAAACCGTACAAATGAAATAAATTCTATCATCTTAGGCACGTGGGGGTGGTTTTGACCCAATTTCGATCGAAAAATATCAACGAGCACGTGCGTATCCATACATGTTGTGGGATTCGACCAACAACAAGATACGATTGATTGATCAACTCCTTTGGTTGGAAACGCGAAGCGACGAAGCGTCGTGATTTAGCCGAGGGGGCGAGGGGTGCGTCTCGGCATCGATCGTTTAGTACGCGTTTTCTATATTTTTACGATTTTAAATGAAAATGGAAAAAAACTCGAAAAAATAGAAAAATTAGTAAAAAAATATAAACGAAACCCAAGAATTTATGACCGGGGCGGGGAGGGGTGCGTCTCGGCGTCGTGGAACCACGAGATTTAGGCGTCGATCGTTTAGTACGGGTTTTCTATTTTTTTTACGATTTTAAATGAAAAATGGAAAAAAACTAGAAAAAATAGAAAAATTAGTAAAAAAATATAAACGAAACCCAAGAATTTACGACCGGGGCGGGGAGGGGTGCGTCTCGGCGTCGTGGAACCACGAGGGTTGGGTGTCAATCGTTTAATACGCGTTTTCTATTTTTTCGAATTTTCTTTTTGTAAAAAAATGAATTAAAACCGAGGGATGTTGTTTCCCTTCGGTTTCAAACCGAGGGAAACCCATTCCCTCGGAATTTTCAATTATTTAAAAAATAAAAAATAGAAATACCGTACAAATGAAATAATTCTATCATCTTAGGCATGTGGGGGTGGTTTTGACCCAATTTCGATCGAAAAATATCAACAACACGTGCGTATCCATACATGTTGTGGGATTCGACCAACAACAAGATATGGTTGATCGATCAACTCCTTCGGTTGGAAACGCGAAGCGATGAAGCGTCGTGATTTAACCGAGGGGGCGAGGAGTGCGTCTCGGCGTCGTAGAACCACGAGGGTCGGGCGTCGATCGTTTAGTACGCGTTTTTTATATTTTTACGATTTTAAATGGAAATGGAAAAAAACTCGAAAAAATAGAAGAAATAGTAAAAAAAAATATAAACAAAACCCAAGAATTTACGATTGGGGCGGGGAGGGGTGCGTCTCGGCGTCGTGGAACCACGAAGTTCGGGCGTCGATCGTTTAGTACGCGTTTTCTATTTTCCTACGATTTTAAATGAAAGATGGAAAAAAACTCGAAAAAATAGAAAAATTAGTAAAAAAATAGAAAAAAACCCAAGAATTTACGACCGGGCAGGGAGGGGTGCGTCTCGGTGTCTCGGAACCACGGGGGTCGGGCGTTGATCGATAACTACGCGTTTTCTATTTTTTCGAATTTTTTTAAAAAAAATTGAATTAAAACCGAGGGATGTTGTTTCCCCTCAGTTTCAAACCGAGGGATGCGGTTTCCCCTCGGTTTCAAACCGAGGGAAAGCCATTCCCTCAAAATTTTCAATTACTTAAAAAATAAAAAAATAGAAAAAATAGAAAAACCGTAAAAATAAAATAAATCCTATCATCTTAGGCACGTGGGGTGTCACGCCCCGATGGCGCCAAGGTGTGACTATTAGATAAAAAAACATAACTTGTTAAATAGCATAGATAATGTCAGCTATGCCAATAACTGACAATCTTACCAGGTGTTCAACCCGATTAAATATCTTACATATTCTTGAATAATTAGAAGTACTTAAAGGGTGCAGCGGGAATAAATCTCAAATGAGTATCTTATTTATTACAATTTATAATTCCCCAACACGGGGTCTTCAACTAATTACTCCTTGCGGTCCTCCACCTCGGTGCAAGCGTTATCATAGTCTGGTTTTGGTTTTAAATTAAAAGTAGGTGGAGTGAGACAAAAATCTCAGTGAGCGGGTGATGATGTGCAAGTGTGGCTTCATTTGGAGTTGAGTACAAACATTTGTAATTGGAAAATATTCTTATAAAATTCTTGATGCATGTTTTGTTCAAGGTAAGTAAATGTAAAAGAATATAAATTTGATGCAATCATTTAATAATGACCAAACGGTGAGTGTAAATCCACATGACTACAATCTATGCATTCACTCGTCGAGCGTACGTCCCCGAAGGACTAGCTCTCAAACACAATCAATTTCACATTAAACGTCCGAATCGCATCTAGATGACTTGATTCTTATGTTCTCCTTATGACGCCCATTCGCTATCTTCATTTGGCCGTAGCCCACTATTATGGCCGAAGCCCACGCCAACCTTATAACAATCTGGCACGACAACTCTTTAGCTCAGGTGTATACCCAGAGATTGTCATAATCGCGATTGTACCCTATCTATGACCCACTTTCCTTTGGACACTCCGTCCGCCAGTTGCGGGATTAGGTCATGGGGAAACGGTTCAAGACCATAGCCACGCTGTTCGATCATTGACTCGCTAGATCCATACCACACTGTGCCCGATATACCACATTGACTCAATCGCATAAGACTCGAAGGTCCATCACAATGTAAACATGGATGTGATACTCAATCACTTTTAATAATAATTGGAGTTAGGTGATATGTGTGAGAGGGATAAGATTTTTAAATATACAATGTGTTTAGAGGATAATTTTATTCAATAAGTCTCGTAAGCGTCGAGATAAGATTATCAAGAATTATGGACCAAGCGACATGGAATTGGAAGCTACAAGTTTAGAGTTACATAAATAAGTCCTACAAAATGGAGCCTTTTTGTATTTTAAATTTTCATTAGTCAATCTTTATTAAAATAATTTCAATGAAGTTTAAATTAAACTATGAACTAAAAATCATTATTTGAAGTCTTGTAAAAGTGTTAAGGTAATTAAACCTTAACTCCTTTATTTAATTAAAATATTAGTCACTATTTTAAAATACTCTTTTTTTTGAAAATTAATATTACATGGACTTAGGGATCGAATTGTAACAATTAAAACTTCAAAACCAAAAATATGACAGTGGGTAATAATTATTTTAAGGGTTCGGGGTCATTTTTAATAATTTGCATTTAGCTCCCTTTATTTTGGCAAGACGACAAAAGTCGACCAGTTCTTTAAAAATTCATAACTCGTGAATCAAAGATCGCCTTGATGTAAAAATAAATTTTAAACTTTTCAAACAAAATACAGAATGTATGGTCATAATTTTTATCATTTATTTATTTTTAAAATTATAGTTTGACCCCAAAATTTTTACAAATTAGTATTAGCGAATAATTTAAATTTAATATTTTCACAAGTTAAATAAAATTACTTGGGATGGACATGAGTCTATACTAGACCTAAAAGAGTTGAAATTTATCATATTTTAAGGAAATATTAGCAGATTTTCTAAAACTTGCCTTTTGACCCTCAACTCTCTCAAAATTGTATTGTTTACCCTTTAGGCGATAACTCTCGATTTTGAACTCCAATATTTATGAAAGTTTAAACATGAATCCAGTAGGTTCATAAGAGTTTAAAAAAGTCCTTGAACTGAGTTTTCTATATTTTTTCCAATGAGTTTTAGGGATTTGCAAATTGGCCCCTAACTTTATAAGATTTACGACTTTGGCCCTAAAGGTCCAAAACTTTTCAATATTCACCCAAAATGTGATAAAATCATAAGAACATAATAATTCTCATTTTTTTTTATTTCTTGTCCAATATTTCTCAATATTTTTGCAAGTAAATCCTCTAATTTTTATTTAATTACAAAATATAATTTTTAATTCATTTCTTCTTGCATTTCATTCTCATCCCAAATCTCAACACATAAACATAAATCAATATTTTTGTATGACATGCAAATATATGAATAAAATATCATGGTCATTTAATCACAA
This sequence comes from Phtheirospermum japonicum, assembly GCA_014905375.1. NCBI lineage: Eukaryota > Viridiplantae > Streptophyta > Magnoliopsida > Lamiales > Orobanchaceae > Phtheirospermum > Phtheirospermum japonicum. The sequence continues at coordinate 205,334 of BMAC01000616.1, read as the reverse complement.
CACACAACAACAATTAATAAATAAATTAACAATTGTCACTTCTAATAAAAGAAAAGTACTTATAAAATATATAGATAAATATATCATCAATATATTTCACATGCAACAAAAATCTTCAAATATATAATTAGAGCATGCATCATTTCTTGTAAAACAATAAAGATATTTTAGTTTGTACCCACCTCAAGTTAGTTTTGAAGATATCCTAAGAATTTTCTTGCTCCTTCTTTAGCGTTCTTGGTAGATAGATCCTATGAAATGAATAGAAAAATTTGGTGGTTTTATGGTTCAAGGATTTTCTAAAAAAAAATATTAATGACGCGTACATATAATTGATCTGCTTACCTTAAGAAGGACTAGGTTGTCTGGATTATTGTTTCTTGTAGCTTCAAATCATAAAGCATTTGTGATATATCTGTTATATGAATCTCACTATCTCTCAAACACTAAATTTTATTTATCTTGTAATACACGAGAGTTGTGTTTCTCAGAGAGTATGGTGGTGAGTTTGTTGATTGTATGGATATGGGTGAAGAGTTGTGTTTCTCAGAGAGTATGGTGGTGAGTTTGTTGATTGTATGGATATGGGTGAAGGGTTTGCGTGTGTGGGAACTGATTGCGTGTTATCAGAGATTGAGTGTGGAAGTGGGTTGCCGCTCATTGGTTAAAATTGCGGGCTGCGTGCATGATAAAATATTTTCTCCATAAAGTTTGGCTGATATATCTTCTATGATATCTATGTCAGGAGCGTGAACGGTAAAAATGAGAAGACTCTGATCCTTCTATAATGTTGCCTCACAAAAATGACGTCTCATTGGTTTAAAATCTATCCGCTGATATATTTCTATTATCTTCCAATATCTCTATGTCAGAAGGGAAAGATGGCTTGTAATGATCACGCTTATTTGTTCAAGATATATTTGTGGATATATCAACATGATTTAATAACTAATCTTATTGGGTAATTATTCATTATGTCAGTACTTCGCATAACTATTTTTGATAATATTAAAAGATATATTTCGTATTGAGACATGTAGAACATATACTTTTTTATAATATTAAAAGATATATTTCGTATTGAGACATGTAGAACATATACGTAATGAGAAGAGAAGGGAATGTGGTAATGTCTCCTTGTAATATTAGTGTATGCATAGCAGTCTGAGAAAAGTCTTTTAAATATTTTAAATATTTTGATTTTCAATCATCATAATACTATCTTATGGCTATCGTTAAGTTTTATTATTGTTATTATTATTAGAATATTTAATATATTTTAGGATATTTCTTAAACTATATACCTTGAGGACTTAACATCGCCATTTAATTTTTAGAATATTTACTTAGAAAACTTTATAAAATCCTAAGGGTTTTATAAACTCTTCCATTTAAAAAGAAATCATTGTGGAGGTAATATAATATTAATAGCAAGGCATTTATTGAATTTAATAAATATATAGATAAAAGCATAATTATCAAATTTATAGGGTCTCACATCCTCCCCTCCTTAAAGAAATTTGGTCACCAAATTGTGACTAAAATAACTCAGGGTAATGTCGACGCATGTCACTCTCAACTTCCCATGTTGCATCTTCAGGGCGATCATGATGCTGCCATATCACCTTGACTAAGGGAATTTGTTTCCTCCTCAATTCACGAATTTGATGATCGATGATCTTTATTGACTTTTCTCTATATGTCAAAATTTCCATTATTGGGGTATTTCTTTAGTAAGGATGTGATTCGGGTCGGGTTTATATCTTTTTAATCTCGAGACATGGAACACATCGTGCATTCCAGCAAGCTTTGTCGGAAGCTCTAAGCGGTAAGTTAAGGTTCCAATCCTTTCTCAAATTTTGAGTGGCCCTACATATCTCGGGGTTAACTTCCCCCCCTTTTTGGAATTAATCAGTCCTTTTCGAGGTGAAAGCCTTAGGAATACCTCATCTCCCATTTCAAATTCTAGGTCTCTTCTTCGTTTATCAGCATAGCTCTTTTGACGACTCTGAGCGGTTTGAATTCTCTCTTTAATCAAGCGGACCTTTTCTAAAGCTTCTTGGACTAGGTCCACTCTTGGGATCGTTATTTTTGTTTTGACTTTCTTTGGCGTCCATTGATCATCGATTTCCCAATGAATCGGTGACCTACACTTTCTACCATATAAGGCTTCATATGGTGCCATTCCGATTGTTGCTTGGTAGCTGTTGTTGTAAGCGAATTCAGCTAATGGCAAATGAGAATCCCAACTTCCTTGGAAATCAAGTACACATGATTGCAGCATGTCTTCAAGGGTTTGGGTTGTCCTCTCAGATTTCCCATCAGTTTGAGGATGTGCAGCTGTACTAAAGCTTAGTGAGGTCCCTAATTCATGGTGTAGGCTTTTCCAGTATCGGGATACAAATCTGGGGTCCCTGTCTGAAACGATATCCCTTGATACCCCATGCAATTGAACAATCTCTCGAATATACGTCTGAGCAAGTTTTTGGAGACTGTTAGTTTTCTTAACAGGTAAGAAATGTGCCGATTTTGTAAGTCAATCCACGACTACCCAAATGGTATTGTAGCCGCCTCGTGTAGTCGGGAGGTCAGTCACAAAATCCATTGTGATTAATTCCCATTTCCATTCAGGAATCTCCTATGGTTGAAGTAATCCTGAGGGTCTTTGGTGTTCAACCTTCACTTGTTGACATGTTAGACACCTAGCGACGAACTCTGCTATTTGGTTTTTCATGTTCACCCACTAAAAGTGTCTTTTCAAATCCTTGTACATCTTGTTACCTCCGGGGTGAATGGTATATCTGGAACGGTGTGCTTCAATCAAGATTTTCCTTTTTAGGTCTTCATTATTCGGCACGCAAAGACGATTCTTAAACCTTATGATCCCGTCTTCTTTTATATTAAACTTCGGTCTATTGCCTTTCAGTATTTTGTCTTTTAACTCTTGGAGTTTCACATCCTCGCTTTGTGTCGTCTTTATCTCGTTTGTTAAATCTGGTTTGATGGAGATATGGGCACAATTCAGATGTGAATCCATTCTTCTTGGATTCCATGCACTCAGCTCTTCTAATGCCTCCCATTCTCGTATCATTAGTCGAGCTACGTTTGCGTTCCTACTTAGTGCGTCTGCCACTACATTAGCTTTTCCAGGGTGGTATTGAATGGAAAAATAGTAGTCTTCCATGAGTTCAATCCATCTTCTTTGCCTCATGTTAAGTTCTTTCTGAGAGAATAAGTACTTGAGGCTTTTGTGATCAGTAAAGACAGTGAATGTTGCCCCATACAAATAGTGTCGCCATTTCTTCAATGCAAATACAATGGCAGCAAGTTCTAGATCGTGCGTTGGGTAATTTGCCTCGTACAGTTTCAACTTCCGTGAGGCATATGCAATTACCTTTCCATTTTGCATTAGTACCGCTCCTAGCCCTTCTTTTGATGCATCGCTATAAACCATAAATCCATCGCTTCCATCAGGAAGCGCTAAAATAGGTTCCGTTGTGAGTTTTCTCTTTAGTTCCATAAAACTTGACTCACACTTTTCGTTCCAATCAAACTTGACTTGCTTCTGAGTTAGTTTCGTAAGTGGTCCCGCAATCTTAAAGAAATCTTTAATAAATTTGCGGTAGTAACCTGCTAGTCCAAAGCTTCTAACCTCTGTAACTGTCTCTGGATGCTTCCAATTGGTAACCGTTTCCACCTTCATTGGGTCTACGGCGAGACCATCGCCAGATATCAAGTGTCCTAAAAAGGCAACTTCTCTTAGCCAAAACTCACACTTGCTAAATTTGGCGTATAATTTGTGTTCTTGTAGTGCGTCTAGAATGATTCTTAAATAGAGTTCGTGCTCTCTTTCTGTTTTAGAATACACGAGAATATCATCAATAAAAATGACGACAAATATTTATTCTTAATGGTAACATTATTGAGTTCTCGATAATCAATTCACAACCTCAATGTTCCATCTTTCTTCTTTACGAATAATACAGGTGCTCCCCATGGGGATGTACTCAGTCGGATGAATCCAACTTCCAATAGTTTTTGTAGCTGAGTTTTTAACTCTTGCATTTCTATCGGGGCCATCCTATATGGTGTCTTGGCGATCGGTGCTGATCCAGGCAAGATCTCTATCGCGAACTCGGTTTCCCTATCGGGAGGTAGAGAAGTGAGTTCCTCAGGAAAAACATTAGGGTAATCGGATATTACAGGTATCCCACTAATTTCTGATTTCTTCTTAGGCTTGTTTATCAAAAAAGCTAGGAATCCTTGTGCTCCCTTACAGATTGACTTCCTAGCCTTAACAGCTGATATGAGGGGATCTAGTGTAACTATTCCATTTCCTATTAGTTCTACTACCAGTCTATTAGGTATGCACAGTTTAATTACTTTAGAGTGGCAATCTAATTGTGCGTAATGTTTTGACAACCAGTACATTCCCAAAATGACATCATACTCAAGTATAAGTAGAAGAATCAAGGTTCCATTGGTTCGGTAATAAAAGGTAACTAAAGAAGTTATTAGTAATTAAATAAAGGTTTAAACACTAAACGTTAGCTAATTAGGTTCAAAATAAACCGCCAGGCTCTAGGGTTAACCCTATCAAAGTTTGGCTTGATCCTAAGGTCAAGCTCTAGTGGTTTTTCCCCATAACAGGCTAAGGGTTCTATCCTGGGTTGCTCAGTGTAAGTATCTTTCTTACAGCCGAGCTCTGGTACCACTTCTGTCACGCCCCGATGGCGCCAAGGTGTGACTATTCGACAAAAAACATAACTTGTTAAATAGCATAGATAATGTCAGCTATACCGATAACCGACAATCTTACCAGGTGTTCAACCCGATTAAATATATTACATATTCTTGAATAATTAGGAGTACTTAAAGGGTTGAACACCTGGTAAGATTGTCAGTTATCGGCATAGCTTACATTATCTATGCTATTTAACAAGTTATGTTTTTTATCGAATAGTCACACCTTGGCGCCATCGGGATGTGACATGGGGGTGGTTTTGACCCAATTTCGATTGAAAAATATCAAAGAGCACGTGCGTATCCACACGTGTCGTGGGATTTGACCAACAACAAGATACGATCGATTGATCAACTCCTTCGGTTGGAAACGCGAAATGACGAAGTGTCGTAATTTGGCTGAGGGGTCGAGGGGTGCGTGTCGGCGTCATGCAACCACGAGGGTTGGGATTCGATCATTTAGTACTTGTTTTCTATTTTTTTTTACGATTTTAAATGAAAAATGGATTAAAAACTCGAAAAATAGAAAAATTAGTAAAAAATATAAACGAACCCCAAGAATTTATGACCGGGGCGGGGAGGGATGCGTCTCGGCGTCCCGGAACTACGGGGGTCGGGCGTCGATCGATAACTACGCATTTTCTTTTGAATTATTTTTTCAAAAAAATTTAATTAAAATCGAGGGATGTTCTTTCCCCTCGGTTTCAAAACGAAGGATGCGGTTTCCCCTCGATTTAAAACCGAGGGAAACCCATTCCCTCGAAATTTTCAATTATTTAAAAAATAAAAATAAAAGAAAAAAATAGAAAAACCGTAAAAGTTAAATAAATCTTATCATCTTAGGCACGTGGGGGTGGTTTTGACCAAATTTCGATCGAGAAATATCAACGAGCACGTGCGTATCCACACGTGTCGTCGGATTCGACCAACAACAAGATACGATCGATCGATCAACTCCTTCGGTTGGAAACGCGAAGTGACGAATGGTCGTGATTTGGCCGAGGGGGCGAGGGGTGCGTCTCTGCGTCATGGAACCACGAGGGTCGGGCGTCGATCGTTTAGTACGCGTCTTCTATTTTTTTACAATTTTAAATGAAAAATGAAAAAAAAAACTCGAAAAAATAGAAAAATTAGTAAAAAAATATAAACAAAATCCTAGAATTTACGACCGGGGAGGGGTGCGTCTCGGCGTCGTGGAACCACGAGGGTCGGGTGTCGATAGTTTAGTACGCGTTTTCTATTTTTTTACGATTGTAAATGAAAAATGGAAAAAAAACTCGAGAAAATAGATAAATTAGTAAAAAAATATAAACCAAACCCAAGAATATACGAACGGGGCGGGGAGGATATGTAATAATTATGTAATAATTCAGGATATAATTTATAATTATAGTTTAATTTAGGTTTAATTTGAAATTAGTAATAGATAAATTAGTAAATTATAATTATGTATTAATTTAGGCTATAATTTATAATTATTGTTTAATTTAGGTTTAATTTGAAATTAGGGTTTCATTTAGGGTATAAATTATAATTATATAATAATTTAGGGTATAATTTATAATTATAGTTTAATTTAGGTTTAAGTTGCAATTAGGGTTTCATTTAGGGTATACTTTTTAATTATGTAATAATTTAGGGTATAATTTATAATTATCATTTAATTTTGGTTTAATTTGCAATTAGGGTTGCATTTAGGGTATAATTTTTGATTCATTTAGCCATAATTACCTAACTATGATTAAATTAGGGATAATCACAATTAAGGCTCAATTGAGGAATAAATTTATAATTAGGGTTCAATTTAGTAATAATTACATAATTAGGGTTCAATTTAGGAATAATCAGTTAATTAGGGTTCAATATAGGAATAATCACATAATTAGGGTTCAATTTAGGAATAATCACATAATTAGGGTTCAATTTAGTAATAATCACATAATTAGAGTTCAATTTAGGAATAATCACATAATTAGGGTTCAATTTAGGAATAATCACATAATTAGGGTTCAATTTAGGAATAATCACGTAATTAGTGTTCAATTTAGGAATAATTATATAATTAGGGTTCAATTTAGAAATAATTTCTATTTAGGGTTCAATTTAAGAATAATCAAGTAATTAGGGTTCAATTTAGGAATAATCAAGTAATTAGTATTATGGTTCAATTTAGGAATAATTATATGATTAGGGTTCAATTTACGAATAATTATATAATTAGGGTTCAATTTAAGAATAATTATATAATTAGGGTTCAATTTAAAGATAATTATATAATTAGGGTTCAATTTTGGAATAATTACCTAATTAGGGTTCAATTTAAGAATAATCAAGTAATTAGAGTTCAATTTAGGAATAATTACCTAATTATGGTTTAATTTATGAATAGTTATGCAATTATCATTAAAGTGTATTCTTATTATAATTTATGTAATTTATTCTTATTGTAAAACACACTTTTTTTATAACTATTTTTTTAAGTTTGGATTTATTAATACGTTTGGTATATAATATATACTAGTATTTGTAAAATGTCCGTATTATTATCTAATAATTTTATCAGATGCCATTGCGTCGAGTTTCTGGTATCATGTGTCGATCAGATATGGGGTCGGCTAATCATTTAGCTGATTTTGACACCGACTACATGGGTCTCGGTATTGATCATTCAGCGCAAACACCTTATCAGACACCGAAGCAGACCCCGACATTGACGTCGCATACATCATCACAGACCCCGTTCGACGCGGGTACATCACGACGTCAGTTGGTCCCACCACAGGGGCGGAGAGTTCTTGTTTTTATTGCAGGGAACAAGTAAGTAAATAAATAATTTTTAAAATTGTAATTATTATTATGATTAAATTATATTCGTAACAAAAAAAATACAATTGAATACAGGCTGCACAGCAGACAGGCTAAGGTGACCACTATACTCCGGGAGATTTTTGAGAAGGAACTCTATCCCGCCGGGTGGTGCTATAAGGCCGTCCCTAAGGAGACTAAGGATTCTGGTGGGAGATGTTTAAGGTAATTATTATTTTATGTCCAAATTTGTTAATTTACTGTAACTACACAATCATATGTATCAATTGAATTGTAATTATTGTTTTATTTTGCAGGATGTTTGTTATTGGGACCCGGAGGAGTATAGTGATAAAAAGATACATGATGTATTTTTTTCGATGATCGGGGATAAGTACGGGAAGCAGCTGAACGGGTATAAGCGATATATGGCTAAGTATAATGGTGATCGGCCAAAATGCCTTATCGAGGAGGTCTATAGGTAAACGGTTCTGTTATATGTTATTTATTAAATTAGAATTTTTTATTTATAACGTATAATTTATACCATCTTATATATCATGCATCTCAACTAGGGCTTGAAAGGTCGAGTGGGATAAGCCCGAGAACAAGGCCAAATCCGAGCAGTGCAACAAGAACAGGAGGAGTTGGAGGTCACCAGACGAGCTCAGGAGGCGCAGAGGGTGGAGCTCGAGACAATCCAGCAGCAATACGCCGAGTCTGAGAGACAACGTGTGGAGCAGCTTGAGGAGCAGCGCCGACAGCAAGAGGCATCTGAGCGACGACGTGAGGTGGAGCGTGAGGAGCTGCATCAGCATCAGGAGGCATTTCAGGCGAAGAAGAATGCCTAGATGGCTGACCTGTATGCTCGTTTCCAGCAGTACCCCCCTCCCCATCCATAGGACAGTTTGATTTTTATATAAACTTTGTTACTGTACGCATGTAATAATTCTAAAATTTCAAATATTTTTATAATAATTAGTTTATTTATCTGTCTTTTCATTAATGATTTTTTTTCATATTTTTGGGGAATTTTAATAATTGAACAGGAATTAAAATTGAAATTAAAATTTAAAAATTAGTTAAAAAAATAAATAAAAAAGGGAAAATCCCTCGGAAAATCAAAAAATCGAGGGAATAAATGGCCCTCGGTTTTCGAGGGAACGCTCCCCTCGGTTTTTTCGATGGATAACTTCCCCTCGGATAACCGAGGGGTACATACCCTCGGAAATTCCGAAGGCGACCAGCCCTCGGTTTTCCCTCGGTTTTTCCGAGGGTTGTACGAGGAATTTTTTCGAGGGTTGAGATCCTCGGTTTAATTTTCCGAGGGAAATTGCCCCTCGGAAAATTTTACCGAGGAGGGCTTTTCCGAGGGAATATTTCCTTCGGTTTCGCCCAAAACCAAGGGAAAAATCCCTCGGAAATTTTTTTTGTTGTTGTGATGGAGAGGGTGGAAGAGCTCAGCCGGAAACTGTTCCTGCTGAAGATGAGATACTCAAGGCTCCTCATCTTGGAGGTCCTGAGATTTTCACTTTGTTGTCTAGTTTTTCGACACATGTTGCCTCAAAAATATGGTTTGGCGACGAACGAGATATTTTGAGATTTCAATGTCATTCATTAAAATTATCTCAGTGGGAAGTTCCGGAACTCGAGACTACACAGTTCAGAAGATTAATTGGGTGCTCGAACCTTCTTCCCTTACGAGATATGTCATATACCGTTCCAAATAGAACTTTGATAAGTGTGTTTGTTGAACGTTGGCATCCGGAAACTAACACATTTCACATGCCGTTTGGGGAGATGACCATCACATTAGATGACGTTTATTGTTTGACTGGTTTATCGGTTTCAGGAAATCCTGTGGAGCTTACAGGAGAACAATTGAAGGAGAAAGGCGATGTTTTGGTGTCGCGGTTGTTAGGAATTCAACAATTTGAGGCCTACACGGAGATTGCTCATACTAGGGGTATCTGTGTGAGACTTGAGTGGCTTAAGGATCGGTTTTGTGAGGCTATTAAGTCTGAAGATCCAGAGCAACTACAATATGCAACGCGAGCGTACGTCTTGTACACTTTAGGATGCACGTTGTTTGTAGATAATACTAACAACAAAGTAATGACCACGTATGCGTGGGGCACCGCTACTTTGGCTTTTTTGTATAGGCAGCTAGGACACGCATTAAGATGTGTGGTCAAATATGTCTATGGCTACTTCACAGTACTTGAGGTATGATTTTATTTACTATCTTTCAATAAACTCGCTATTAGGCGTAGATATATGCAATAAACTCATACTTACTATAATAAGATGTTACAGGCGTGGATATAAACAAATCTTCCTTGTATGCGACCCCACAATACACACAATATGATGTCAGCCAACCTTTTACATTTAGGTGGTCATCATCATCACGATCAGCAGGACGACTAGAAGAGATTGTGGCACATAGAGAGACACTCAACTCACTGATAATATCGGATGTAAGTTTCAATGATTTCCTCATATTTAGTTTCATTTATTTCATACCCATATTATTTGTTTATACAATAATTAAGGGAGTCACAATATACAGGCTGATTGGTCCCCATTCAACACCATTTGTGATGAGTATAGATTTCGCAATGTCGCTTTTTTTCAAGGGTGCATTAGGTTTTTTTCCATTATTGGGCCCTACCATTCGAATCGTGTTCTCAGACAGTTTGGTCATGTTCAGGAAATTCCAGATTCCCCTCTTGGTCCGAGGGTTGCAATACAATCTAAAAACAATACTCGCTACAAGGTAGAGTGGGCATCTTCGCTTGCAAGCTATTTTATGCAATGAGATTGTCATTTGCTGGCTAACCGTCGACGTGGGCGTGAAGTGAGCTTTTAGGGGGAGACTCTGCCTCGATACATGGAATGGTACATCAAGCATTCTCACCCTATCGTGCAAAACCCAGAACGACGTTCGACTAATCTTAGTCACTCTTCAATGGAAAATGCAGTGGAGTAGATAAGGCTTACACGAGATCTGCTTCAAACAGTTGTGCAACGATGGAGGCGTCGGGAAGAAGATCTCGCGGAAGATGGAAGACTATCTCACAGTGGAGGATGCATACAAAGCCTCAGGAGCAGGGCATAGTGAAAGTGATGATGTGCTTGAGCCATCCAGTGGTAGACATAGGGTCGAGGATAATGTTTTATGAGTTGTTGGGATTTATTTATGTTCAATTGTTATTTGTGTTCAGTAGTTTTGGATGTATGGTAGCTCTAACTTGTGTTTTGGATGTTGAGTAGTTTAACAATGTTATTTGTTTTGTTGAATTGTTTCTTGTTTTGTTGAATTGTTATTTGTGTTCAAAACTCTTGGTTGTTTGGTAACTTGTGTTTTAGACGTTTGGTGTTTGGTAACTTGTGTTTTGGACGTTTGGTGTTTGGTAAATCATACTACAACTATTCACGTGGAAAAAATAATGATTCTTCTCCAATTTGGACATGAGAAATTTCAGTTGTGATCTGCCTGGATGCTCCACAGCTCTGTGCTTCGCTTGAGCATTGTAAATAGTTCTCATTGTCGACACATTTCCAGGATGTTTAGTTTTCAATCCATATAATCAATCTTTTGGTCGATTGTTTCTTCATGTCATATCAACAACAAATTCATTTTCAGTAGGAGTTAAATGCCCGGCATAAGAATGACCTTCAAAGTGTTTGGCAAGAGGGTGATTATGCATGCCACATGTTATTTGTAGTGACCACTTCTCATCACCGCCAACAAACATTTGAGAGCCATTTAAAAGGAATGGACATCCACACTTCTTTATTCCAGTTTGCCTCTTTTTGGATTTTTTCCTTCCGTCTCCATCTCTGATTCGTCAGGTTGTGAAGTTTGTCCAACCATGTCATGATATTTTCCACTTCGCTCGCATGCTAAAAAAATTCGAGCTCGCCTGCCACTCTCTCCACTGTCTGATCTTTTAACAACTATCACCATACAATTTTCAATTCCTTTCGAACGAACTCAATTTACTAATTCATCTCTAGATTCAAAATAACTCGTTGTGTTGAATAAATAAGAGTAGTCTGCAATCACATCACTTCTATTTGGACTACCATTACTATTCTCGGTTGACATTGTCTTCGATTCTTGAAAAACAGTGTTCGAAAATAATTATAGAACATAAACATTATATTCGAAAGAAATATTCGAACAACTGAGGTATGTTCGAACATTAACTTCGAACAATATGCAATTGTTCGAGTAGTATATTCGAACATATGTTTAATGTTCGGTCAGAACATTCAAACATATATCAATTGTTCATTATAACCAGATCGAACATATTCACGATTTTCAGCCAAAAAAATAGTAATACACCCAAAAAAAGGACTAAAAAAGACAGATGTCAAGAATACTAACATTATTCATCTTGTTCGTATAATTATCCTCCATTCTTACAAGTTTTTATGTGAATTTTTGTTAGATATTGAAATAGGTTTTGGAATGAAAAAGAAGTTACGAGGGTTTATATGTTTATATTTTATAATTAATATATATATTATATGTTTATATAATTGGAGTGGGTATACCATGGACCCAGGATCATCTAATAAGGTGCACCCGGTCCAATTTCAGTTCTAATTTAGAATTTTTGGGCCCACTCCAATTTCACTCGCTCAGCCCCCCACGCGCTTAACTTCTCCCTCCAGAAATCTGCGTGCCTCTTCAACTTCATATTCAGAACTCGTTAAGCACACAAAACGAAGCAAAAAAGCAACGATTTCATATTCCATCAATTTTCATCTTCTGGGCGATTTTCTCCGGCGAAATCTCATCTTCTCTACCCAAATCTCTTCTTCTCCACCAAGATTTTCATCTTCTCTAACCGTCAACAGTAAGTTTTTGATTTCTTCTCATAAATCTTTCATTATTTCACAAACTGGTAATTGTTTCAGCGTCGATTATTGATGTTTCATCATATCATGGTGATTCATCACAAAATCCCTGATAAATTTTCATTATATACTTCCGATTCTTCTGAATCTGGGGTTTAGCAAGTTAATGATGTTGATTCATCTGTATTTTGATTATATGCTTTCGATTTTATGATTTTCTTAAAACTTCTCAGTTTAATTTTAGATTCTGTAGTTTTTGATAATATATATATGTTTTGTGATGAAATTTTCATGTTCAGTGTGATGATATGTGAATGTTTTGTGTGATAATGCTTGCATGTTCTGTGTGATGATATGTATATGATATGTTCAGGGTGATGATAACTATATCATGTGTGTGATGATATTTCCATGTTCAATGTGATGATAACTATATGATGTGTGTGATGATATGTGCATATTTTCTGTGATGATATGTATATGATATGTGCATATTATGTGTGATATATGTATAAGATGTCTGTGAAGATATTTTCATGTTCAGTGTGATGATAAATATATGATGTGTGTGATGATATTTCCATACTCTGTGTGATGATATGTATATGATATTTGCATATTATGTGTGATATATGTATAAGATGTCTGTGATGATATTTCCATGTTCAGTGTGATGATAACTATATGATGTGTGTGATGATATGTGCATATTTTCTGTGATGATATGTATATGATATGTGCATATTATGTGTGATATATGTATAAGATGTCTGTGATGATATTCCATGTTCATTGTGATGATAACTATATGATATGTGTGATGATATGTGCATATTTTCTGTGATGATATGTATATGATATGTGCATATTATGTGTGATATACTTATAAGATGTCTGTGATGATATTTCCATGTTCATTGTGATGATAACTATATGATATGTGTGATGATATGTGCATATTATGTGTGATATTTGCATATTATGTGTGATATTTTCTATGATCTTTGATTTTGTTTTTATCTTTTTATTTTTTGTGTTTAATTATATATATGAAGAAGAAAGCAACCAATTTACCTTGGAGCAATTAGATACTCCAATTGTAGTTGCTAATCAACATGGTGTAGGTCTCACTCTTCAAGAGGAAGACCTACACAGAAAGATGTATGAAAAAACCACAAAAGGAAGGAAGAAGAAAAATTAAATTGAGGCAACATCGGTGGTTGAGAACATCCTTCTCCTACTCAGAAAAAAAAAAAAGAGGCGAGAACAAAAGAAAATACCAATTGAAGCACCTGATGCAACAACAATTATCGATAAACCTGGTTCTGAATTTGATATAGTGAAAAAGGCCATACAGAATCAGTTAGAAATCGAGAAGTAGAAATTGATTGTCAAGCATCGCAAAACACAGTTGCCGAAAAAAGATAAATTAAAAAAGGTTAGTAGTTTTTGTTGTTTTGCTATTTTGGCGGATAATATTCATAATCAAATTCAAATTAAATAGATATTCCATATATTCGCAGGTTGAGGCGATGATAGACAAACAAAAAGACAATGCAGAACAAAAAATAAAACCAGCTGAGGTTTACCTTTTTTATACCTGATTATAAAACATTGTTATCATGTTAGGTTATACACATTTTCTAAAAAATAATAATAATTCTAATTAATTTTATTTCATTTTCAGGTTGTTTTGAATCAACTGCGTAAAAGAAAAGAACCGATGAATGATGAAACCCTTCTTCAAGTTGCAAAGAAGAAGAGGATTTATGTTCGAAATGAGAAAGATCTGAAAATAAGAACATCTCCCCAGCCACTCTTCAAGTTGATTTCTGCCCTCAGTGCAGAACAAAAAGCAGCTGTAAGAGAAATTGGGTTTGGCCGAATGCTAGAGCTCAAAGTGAAGGAGAACCATACAGAGTTGCTGAAGTTCTTGGTGAGCAATTTTGATTGCTGCCGGTGTTCAATTAAACTTGCAAATGAGGAATTGAAAATTGAAGAAGATGATGTGGTGTTTGTGTTTGACCTTTCGAGGGGAAAAAACCCAGTCAATGATGATGCTGAAACAAAAGGTAATTCATATATATTATACAAATATTATTTCTTTATTTCTATTATTTTTTCTATATTTTACACTCTGTTGAATTGTAAATTAAAATTAAATTTTAATGCAGATGATGATGTGTACAAGGCTTTCCTTTTAGAATGGAGAAGCCGATGGAAAGTTGAAGGTGGTGGTCTTCTTACAAGTACAATGGGGCAAGAGCTGCAGACGAGGTCTGACTATGGTGATAACTTTAAACGCGACTTTTTCGTATTTGTTGTCACCACTATGTTCAAATCGCACCAGGATAGATATGTCAATTACAAGATTCTAAAATCTCTTCAAGATGTTGATGAGATTAAGAATCGTAATTGGTGTAATTACATGATTCAAAAGCTTGTTTCAGCAACAGATGAATGGAAGAAAAGCAAATCTGAAAGCAAATATTTTACAGGACCTGCGACTTTTCTGATGGTAAGAATAATTAAATTCATATTGTATAATGATATGTATATCATATGTGCATTCTCTGTGTGATATATGTATAAAATATTTGAGATGATATTTTCATGTTCAGTGTGATGATAACTATATGATGTMTGTGATGATATGTCTATGATATTTGCATATTATGTGAGATATATGTATAAGATGTCTGTGATGATATTTCCATGTTCATTGTGATGATAATTATATGATGTGTGTG
>BMAC01000616.1:131976-180234 GCA_014905375.1 Phtheirospermum japonicum | reverse complement strand
ACGTTTTTCTTTTTTCTTTTATTTTGAATTTGTGAAGAATATAGAACTATCTCTGGACAGTCAAGCTGAATGTTGTACACAATTAATCTGCTTCGCTGCCCTCCTCTAGCATCTTCATTCTCATCCCAACATCTTCTTTCAATTAATCTACTTCTGCTAAAGGGATGGCATGTCTCTTCTTTTTACATCGAAGGTAATCTATTAGATCTCGATCCCATGAATCTGGCGTGTGTTTATGTATACTATTGAAGTGGATATATGAGAAGATAGAAAATTAATCTTTGTGGATTTTTAAAAGTAATTCTGGTTTCAAGGCTTTTTTTTAATATAGAGTGGTGGAATTGTGAATTGGATGCTGCTGCAATAAACAATGGGTTTGACTCCAACAAGTTCATTGACATTAAGCTTGAATTTTCAAATAGTTTCTGAAATCATTGCTGTGAATTTCAAATGGAGTTGTTTGAATTTTTTGTTATTTTGAGTTACTTAATCTTGTCTTGTGACATCAAATTGGTGTTATTCCCCATATGTTTAACCTCTTTATGGTAGTATATTAGTTATTTTGAATTTAGGTGATTTTAAGTTTTCTATATGTGAGTTATATTTGTATATGATAGTTGACTTGCTCAAGGTGTGTATAGCTCAAGGTGATTTTTAATGAGCATTAATTTCGCCTGATTATTCGTAATTCATATTTACGCATTTTTTTTTTTGGTTGGGACATTCGTTTCTTGCTCGTTTGTGTGCTTTTGTTATGGCGCTTCATCGAGTTGTATGTTTACATTACGTCTACTTGTGAATTGTATTTTGTTTGTATGCTTTTGTTCGACTCCAATTTTATGTTGTAATATTGTGCACTAGAGAACCTCTACGGATAAAGAACGGGTCAGCCCTAGTCCTATAGAAGACTTGGGGTGCGATAAGATATATTCTCATTATGGACTAACTTATGGTTTGTCTTCATAATTATCACAGCTCTGTTCCAGATTATCCGCACGGCAACAAGTGGAGGCATGGCTTGAATGACGTGGCACTTAATCAGCAGCGATCAGGTTGATAATATATAGTTTGATGTACAATAGGTTTGTTAGAAAATGTTGGTATGTAGTAGAAATGTCCGCGAATGTAATGTGTGACAAAGGTTGTTGAGACTCATGAAACTTGTGCATGTCGAAGCTAAGCCTATCTTAGCATCTTCTTAAATGTTGCGACTGCTTTTCATGTGGGTTTTATGTGGCTGGCTTTATTTGAGATTCTGCGTAAATTGCTCTTAACTTACTTTTATATCCCGAGCTCCTGTTTTGGAGTATAAATTTCAACTTGGTTTTATATAGTTTATAGAAGTTATTTTCTCAAGTACTCTCAATATATTCAAAATATTCATTATTGGCAATTTTGGTGGCACCTGCTTTCATTTCTTTCTTTTTTAAATTTTTTTTACTACTTTCTAGAAGGTAGTTTTTAAAAAACCGACGTAAAATATTCGTTCTGGAAAACAGACTTTCTAGAAGATATTTATAAAAACCGCCGTAAAAATGCTGCATTCTACGGCGGTTTCCAAAAGCGGCCGTAAAAACGCTGCATTCTACGGTGGTTCCAAAACCGTCGTTAAATGTCTTCCAGAACCGCCGTTAAATCCCACTTTTTTAGGGCGGTTTTTAAAAACCGCCGTAAAATTTAACGGCGGTCGATATAAATCATAAGCCTCGTCAACGGAATTTACTATAATGCCAACCAAATCATCATCACGCATTGCTCTCTCAGCTGACTGACTATCACCACTCACTACGTAAGAAAAAAAAAAAATAAAACAAACCAAAAATATGTGATTAATACAAATATTAATCACATATTAATACCACATATCATCACATAACACTAAGACAACTCATCATATATTACATTCATATATCATCACATTCTACATTCAGATAGCATCACATTCAACATTCACATAGCATCACACTCTACTTTCAGATACCATCACATTGTACATTCAGATATCATCACATTCTACTTTCGAATGGCATCACATACAGACTGACATATCATCACATTCTACTTTTAGATATCATCACATTCTACTTTCAGATATCATCACATACAGACTGACATATCATCACATTCTGCTTTCAGATATCATCACATTCTACTTTAAGATATTATCACATTATACTTTCAGATATCATCACATACAGACTCACAAATCATCAAACATTCCCTTCCATGAATCATAAAAGGAGAAATCATATACCTGCTCCTGTAATAGAACTACTTTCATCAATGTTCGAGCTCGCACCATTCCCAAAAACTGGAATATTTGCAGTAGAAACACAAATCGGAAGAGCTGCAGCAACAAAAATAGAAATAGCTTAAACCTAATTCAATACGAAAATAAATCAACCTCAAAAAATAACTTACACTCAAATTGATTCGCGTCCATTGGAACCTCTATCAGATTCAAGTCCATTAAAATTGAAAAGGATTTGTGGAGGAGCAGCAGCAATTGATTCGGCGGTATTTGATGAAAATCGTGGACGTTGATTGATGAAAATCGTAAAAAAATCGGACACTTGTTAAATCAGAATAAGGAGAATAGTCGGTGATGATAAATCTCTCGGCACTGATCGATTTTTATTCAGATTGAAGATGGAGTTTTTGATCGATCTTTATTCAGATTGGCGATGAAGTTTTTGTTCGATTTTTGTTCAAATTGGCGATGGAGTTTCTGAGAGCAGCGCGTGTGGTTGAAAGGGATTCAGAAAAAAGAAATGGAAGAAGCGCATGTGATTATGTAATGATTTTTTATATGGGAGAAATGGGTGCACCTTGCAAAGTGCACCCGGGTCCAACTAATAATTTACCATTTAATTGCATTAATTTTATTTTTTTAATTTTAATTATATATTATAAGTAAAGTTATTTAGGTCATGTATGGAATCATTTCCATTTCAAAATTTTCAATTTCCAACTATTTCGAAAATTAGAATCATGTTTGTTTACGATTTTTCATTGGAAACCATCATTTTTAATTTTCACTTTTCACATTAAGATATTTTAAATTTACCAATCACATCTAATCTTTAAGGTTGTGGGACCCACCCCTACCACCAAAATCTACTATAAATATTATTAATTTTAAATTATATCTATCTAATAGGACCCACCATCTACAATCTTATTAATATTATATTATATATTCAAATTAATATATTGAAAATGGACCCCACAAATAACAACTTTTAATTTATTATATAACAAAAAGACTATTACAAAAATATTCATCCAAACATAATCTCAATTTTCATACGAAAACCAATAAATTCTCATTTATCACTTTTTCCACTAAAAATTGGAAATTGAGATGAAAACACATCCATACGTCACCTTAGTCTTTTCATTACACCCTATTTTTATCTAAAATAATTTAGAGTCAACTCATAAATTGTTGGGCCGCACCCTTTCCGCAAAGCGAAACTATTGCGTCTTACTTTTGGTTGGTATGCGAGAAAAAGAGCACTGATAGCAATCCTTGCCCGGCCCGCCTTGGCCCGACCCGTGCCGTTTGGGGCGACCCGCCCTGTGACCCGTGGCGGGGCGGGGCAGGTCCGGGTACCTTCTCTGCCCCGTGGGTACACGCCCCGGCCCAATCCGCTGTACATTTTTTATTTTTAAATATATTTTATATATGTTTTAAATATTTTTTTATATGAATTATTAAAAGATTTTAAATTAGTATTGTTTTTAATTAATTTTTCATTTAATATTTAATTTTTATAATAATATATGTGTTATTATATATTAAATTAATTTTAAATTTAATAAAAATAATAAAAAATAAATATAACGGGTCGACCCGCCCCATCCCGCGGCGAGGCGACCCGACCGACCCGTGGGATGGATGGGGCGGGTCCTCTAGTACCCGACCCATTGCCATCCCCAGCAGTGAAGAGTGAGAAGAGAAGACGCCTTATCCTACCCACCCTCTTTCTCTCTGCATCTCACATGGAATCAGCAGTTTGTTTTTCCACCGCCAGAATGCTTTCCCGCTCCCCCTTTCAACTTGGTGCTCGCAGCTTCCTCTTCCTTTCTTCACCATTTCGGCGTAATATCACCTATCTACCCAAATTTCTTCCAAAATCACATTTACACTCCAAACTTCAAATATCCGCTTCCATATTTGCGAAGCCTTCATCGGAGCTACAAAAGATGAACAAAAGCTCCGAGCCGGACGAGAAGCTTGTCGCCCTCCGCGAGCTCTTCTCCAGGCCTAACATCAATATTGATGCTTATATCATTCCCTCTCAGGACGCTCATCAGGTTCGTTGATTTTTTTTTTTTTAAAGTTTCTCCCGTAATTGCAACATGATTTTGTTTTCTTCTGGTTTGTTAACTTCTAGAGTTGATTGCTTTGAATTGTCTAGACGTAGATATGGTTTTATGGATTGCAAATATATTCACACTTTTCTATTGAAATTTATATTGCGTCCATGATCTATTATCTTTTTCGTGAGTA
The DNA here is from genome assembly GCA_014905375.1 of Phtheirospermum japonicum. Taxonomy (NCBI): domain Eukaryota; kingdom Viridiplantae; phylum Streptophyta; class Magnoliopsida; order Lamiales; family Orobanchaceae; genus Phtheirospermum; species Phtheirospermum japonicum. The sequence goes on along the minus strand of BMAC01000616.1, from coordinate 175,718 downwards.
CTTGTGCTCTTCACTTTTGCTTTTGGTGTGCTGTTTTCTTCAAGGAAATAACGCCTTGTAGTGTATGGGGGATAAAAGAAGAGTTCTACTGCTGGTTGGCAGTCTGCAGTCCAAACATTTTAATATTAACAATTCAATTAGCCTTTGCTGAGGTTGATCAACATTTGGCCTCATGTCAAAACATCTTAACCTTTAATCTCAAAGATCCCTCTTGTGTTTTGAAACATATAGGTTTTTATTTGAAGCATCTTAATCTTTCACATGAAAGATCCAATCAGCATGTTTATGTGACTAGTCACGAGCTCTTTCTTCATTCTTGGTGTAACGTGGTAGCGGTTTCTCAAGTTCTCACCACTTTTATGTTCAATCTCAGAGCGAGTTTATCGCCGAGTGTTATGCAAGGAGAGCACACATATCAGGTTTTACTGGTAGTGCTGGCACTGCTGTCGTGACGAAAGATAAAGCGGCTCTTTGGACGGATGGACGATACTTCCTGCAGGTCTAAATGTAGACAATTTGCATCTTTCTTTCACTTATGTGAGGATTAGCTTTTGTTGTTAGTGATCTTCTTCTCTTGTTGCTAACAGGCTGAGCAGCAGTTAACCTCCAGTTGGATTCTCATGAGGGCTGGTAATCTTGGAGTACCTACAACAAGTGAGTGGCTTAATGGTGTCATGGCTCCTGGTAGCAGAATTGGCATAGATCCTGTAAGTAAAAGTACCTATCATATGATTATTTCAATTTTCTTTCATAACTTTTTATATAATGCTGTGGCAACAAATTATTTTCATATAGTCATTGGTTGATGTATAATGTAAACTGACAGTTGTTTATGAAACTTAAGGAATTTATGAATTGGATTCAAAGTCTTCTTGTTTGGAGTGTTTTTTGTTGGTGTGTGTATGTGCGCTCTTGCTAGTTTTATGGGTTGCAGTGCATCCTGAGACCTTGATTTTGGGGGAAAGGCATATTTGGGAAAAGAAATATAATTGTATGTACTTGCTTGATAGAATTAGCCTTCTAAATTTATAGTGTAAATGTACAATCAAAATCCCTGGATTGAATCAAGTAATTAAAGTAAATATATATCCCTAATGATATGAAGAACTATATAAGAAAACTAATAATTAGAAGAATATCTTAACACTCTCCTTCAAACTGGTGCGTAAATGACATAAGCATCCAGTTGACGACATATGTAAGATATTCGTGGACTGCCAAGTGACTTGGTGAAAACATCTTCTAGCTGATTGTTAGAAGGCACTAAAGATGTAGTAATCTCGCCGGAAAGAATCTTCTCTTGAATGAAATGACAATCAACTTCTATGTGTTTGGTCCACTGGAACTCTGGATTGGATGTAATATGTAAGGCTGCTTATCACAAATGAGATTCATAATTTGTAATTTGCAGAACTTCAATTCACCGAGAAGATATTTTAGTCAAATAAGTTTAGATGTAGTATGAGCCATAGCTCGATATTCTGCCTCGGCATTAGATATAACGACAACATTTTGTTTCTTGCTCTTCCAAGAAATTAGATTCCCTCTGATAAGAACATAATAATACGTGGCTGATCGTCGACCGTGGGGAGATCCAGCATAATTTGCATCCGCATATGCAATAACATTGGTTTAACCTCTATTCACATAAACTAACCCTTTTCGTGGAGATCCTTTGATGTACCTTCGGGCCACAGCATCCCAATGACTATGACAAGGAGAATTTAGAAATTGACTCACGACATTAACAGCAAAAGATATGTCATGTCTGATCATGATCATAGTAAGATAGAACTTCCCAAGGAGTCTTCGATACCTATTGATTGGCGGCGCTCAGTAAGATACACCTCGGCTGGTGTCTTCGATGTCTTCGTGATATGGCTTTAACATGCTGACATGGAAGACTTGATGAATTTTTAAGGTAGGTGGCAAATCGACCCGATAAGACACATTGCCTACCTTGCTGGCAATCGAGAACGGCCACTCATAATGCCGCACCAAGTCTTTGTGCAAGCTTCGCAAGACTTTGAATTGTTGGGGTAATAACTTGACAAGAACTTGGTCCCCATGTCATATTCCTGGGGTCTCCTCGATTTGTCGGCCCATGTCTTCATCTTCTTGCTTGCCTTCTCTAGGCACGATCGAGCTAGGTCCACCTGCTCCTCCCACGACCTAACTATTCTTTCTGCTCCAGGACTCGTCATTTCCTTCGGGGTGTCACGATCGTGGGTGGTGTTAAGGGTTGTCCCCTAGCAAGCTCGAATGGACTACGCCCGGTAGCTTCACTCATCTGCAAATTATACGAAAATTGGGCGATGTCGAGGAGCTTGGCTCAATATCGTTGGTTAACACTTACAAAGTGCCGTAAATAGCATTCCAACAAAGCATTTACCCTTTCTGTTTGGCCATCGGTATGTTGGTGAAAGCTGATTGAGAAATTGAGCTTTGTCCCGAATAATTTGAATAACTTGGTGCACAACTTCCCCATGAAGCGGGGGTCTCAGTCGCTTATGATGCTTCGTGGTAACCCCAGTACTTCACAACATTTTTAAAGAAGGAACGGGCGGCCTCCTCCGCCGTGCAATCCTTTGAGTAGGGAGTATTTGGAAAATCGGTCCACTACGACCTGATGGATCCACACCCTTCGGACTTGGGTAGTGCGCTTATGAAGTCCATGGTAATTGAGTCCCAAGGCCTTGCGGCGATACGTATTGGCTCAAAGAAGCCGTCTGGCTTCCTTGTCTCGGTCTTGTCTGCATACAAGAAAAGTTCTTGCTGGCATACAAGACAACTCTTGACATACAGCTCTACTTCGTCTCTCATTTGGGGCCAATAGTAAGCTGCCTCTAGTAGGACTTGGGTGCGCTTCTGCCACGGGTGACCCGCCCATTTTGTATCGTGGCACTTCTTTATCAGGTCACGCCTTAGGTTGTCCCATTTTGGCACGAATACCATATGTTCCTTCTTGTAGAGTAGACCGTCCTCTACCGGTGAGTCTTGCCCTCTCTGGCAATCTTCACTAATTCCTTAGTCATTTGGTCCCGTCCCTCCCTTATGATCTTCATTACGGACCCTTGTATTCGGCTAAGTGTCGCGAGCTCCGCTTTACGACTCAAGGCGTCGGCTACAACGTTGGCCTTGCCCGGCTTATACTCCAACTTGTAGTCGAATTCTGGCAGAAAATACTGCCACCTTGCCTGCTTTAGGGAAAACTTCTTTTGGGATCGGAAATAGCTGATTGCCACATTGTTGGTCTTGATGGTGAAGGGTGCTCCCAGTAGGTAGTGCCTCCATACCCTCAAGCAATGAATGACAACCGTCATCTCATTTTCTTGTACTGTATAGTGCAATGAATGACAGCCGTCATCTCCTTTTCTTGTACTATATAGTGTCGCTCCGTATCATTTAGCTTGCGACTCTCGAGCGCTATCGGGTGTTGCTCTTGCATTAGTACTCCCCTTATTGCAAAGTCGGATGCATCAGTATGCACTTCGAACGGCTTATCGACGTATGGCATCGCGAAGACAGACTCCTCAGTGACCGTGGTCTTCAAACCCTCAAAGGTTTTTGGGACCAGTCCCTCTTCTTAAGCAAATCTGCTGCCCTCGCCGAGTACCATTTAATGAATCGGCGGTAATCATTAACCAGACCGAGGAACGATCGAAATTCCGTAACTTGGTTGGGGCTTCCCAGTCCACGATCGCCTTTATCTTCGCCCCATCCATCCGTATCCTTCCGTGGCCGATAATGTGACCAAGGAAGTCGACCTCTTCGTTGGCGAAAGCACACTTGGACTTCTTCACGTATAGCTCATCCTCCCTTAAGACTTGGAAAACGGTGCGTAGGTGGTCGGGCATGCTCCTCCAATGAATTACTATAGATCATATTGTCGTCCAAATATACAACTACAAACCTATCCTGGTAGGGATGAAATATCTTGTCCATGAGTGTGCAGAATGTGGCTGGTGCGTTGGTTAGCCCAAAGGGCATGACCAACCACTTGTATGACCCATACCGAGTAATACAGGTCGTCTTTGGCTCGTCCCCCTCAGCGATACGAACTTGGTAGTAGCCTTTTTGCAAGTCCATGTTCGTATAAATCTTGGCTCCCCCAAGTCTATCGAATAAGTCGGCAATTAGCGTGATGTGATAACGATTTTTGATTGTTACCTTGTTTAGTGCCCGGTAGTCCACGCACATCCGCAATAACCCGTCATGTTTCTTTTGAAACAGCACCGGTGCGCCATAAGGTGCTTTCTATGGTCTGATCTTCCCGGTGTTGCGGAGCTCTTCAAGCTCTGGCGGCGACATGTGATATGGTGCCAAGGATGGCGGCGACATGTGATATGGTGCCAAGGATGGCGGCTTGGCACCAGGCTCTAACTCGATCGCGTGATCCACCTCTCGCCTCAGTGGTAGCTTGTTCAACAGTTCGGTTGGCATGACGTCCCTATTCTCCTCGAGGGTGTCGCGAATGGTGGGTAGGACATCCTCATCCCCTTCGGTTAACCCTTCATCTTTTAGCACGGCCAAGAATGTCAGCTCGCACCTTCTTGCCCCCTTGGCAAATTGCATAGCCGACAATTGCCTCTGTTTCGGTCCCGCATCGGCTGGCTCCACACATTTTGTTAAAAGAAGGCATGGGAATTGCACATACCTGTCTCAAGAAGTCCATGCTGAGTACTACCTTGAAATCGTCCATCGGCGCGATCGAAAAGTTCACTTAGCCCCGCCAGGTGCCTAGTTGTAGCCCTATGCCTCGGGCTACTCCACTAAGTTTTTGGGCCTCAGCATTGACGGTCTTGAGCCACCCCTCGCCCCGCGACCAACCTAGGCCCAAGCGTCTGGCCTCTTCTTCTGTGATGAAATTATGACTGACGCCCGTGTCGACCAACGCTTTGATCGGCTTCTCGTTGATAATGACCTCGACGTACATGAGCCCCTTGCTTGACGTCGCAAGCATTGGTTTTGCCTTGAGCGCATTGAGAACCTGCAGCGACCCCATTACGCTCGGTCCCTCCTCCTCGTGGGACTCAGCCTCATGCCGCTCTACCATGGCCGAAAGCGACCCTAACTTAGGGCAATCCTTCATACCATGTGTCCACTTGCAAACGAAACACCCACCTCGTGGTACAAAAGCTTGCTTCTTCTCTTCGTATACCTTGCGCACCATTCTTCTGTCCCCTTCTTTCGGCGGTGGTCGCCCGTAGTCGCGGCTGTCTCGCTCCATCGGGTCCCGCCTATCTCCCCCACCTTTGACGGGATATCTCTCCTTTCGCTTGGTGGCGTCGGATGGTGCCTGGGGTCGGTAATCGGTAAGCGACTCGGCGGCAGCGATGGCCTCATCAACTGTTTTGACTCCTCGTCGCTATAATTCTTGTCTAGAATATTATAGAAAATACTTGTAAATACCTTAGAAAGGTAGAATAGAGTAGAACTCTCTAGATTCCTCAAGAATGGGCGAGTCTAGGGGCTTCCTTGGAGAAGGAATAGTGTAGGGGCTTTTAAATCCCTCCATTTGAGGAGGTGCTTGTAAATATATTGTAGGACATTCTAGAATGACCCATTATGGTGGTGCGGCAAGTATAAATAGGGGCAGGGCCATCACTTGGAAACCATCCAAGCAAACACAAGCAATTGTAAAGCATCAAATAAATAATACAAAAGCTCTTTCTTTCAAATCACTCTCAAAAGGCTTTCCATCGTTCTTTGCCTTTCCTTTCCTAAGCCTTTTCTTAGCATCAAGCAACACGCATTCGGGAGGCTGAATTAGCATCGCAAGGGGCGTAAAGGGGCGTAAAGGGGCTAAGGCCGCACGATTCGTTGTAAAGGGTATAAGTCCGTGAGAAGTGGTATCAGAGCCCGAATTGGGTCACGTGGTGGCAGAGAGCAAGTTATGGCCGGAGGGAACGACGTTGAGAACGCAGGCAGCTCGGGTGTGATCGAGGAATCTCGAGGGCGGGAGTCACAACCCACTACTCAAGGCAAGAAGAAGCGAGACCATAGTAAGGCTCGTGCGGAACCCCGCGTGGAAGTACCTGCTATGGACTACGTCTGTTCTTAATGGCAGAAAATCGAGGTTCGTTGTCCCTTTCATTTTCTGGTAATCCAACATAATGTCTGAAAAGCTAACCTAAAAAAATTACATTGATTGGCAAAATGCTATTGAATTTTTTTTTTCGTGGTCAAGGTCTGTATGACCATTTGGAATAGAAATCTGCGGGGATCGACGCTACAAATTGTGAGAAATGGACACAAATTGATTATCAACTGGTTTCCATCTTACGGCAGTCTATTGATCCTAAATTAATGGTTCATTTCCGTACTTAAATCAGGTTATGATATATGGAAGAAGGCTCAAAGTGTGTATTCAAATGATGTCCAACGCTGGAAATATAATTGGCAGGACAGTTTAAGTGGCTAGGGTTTGACACTCTTATCAGGCCTACTGATCGCAGGCTATGATACCATCTTGATTTTGGGGAGGAGACATATTTGATAAAGGAAATATAATTGTATGGACTTACTTATAGTGTAAATGCACAATCAAAATTCCTTGATTATAGGGATTGAATCAAATAATTAAAATAAATTTATATCCCTAATTATTGAAAGAACTATAAAAGGAAAACTAATAACCAGAAGAATATCTTAATAGACCTTACGTTTTTTGTTGCCCATCATCTGTAGACAGAACCACTTTTTGCAATCTGCTTAGGTTGGAGTAAGCTGGGCTGCGTTTGTATTTGGGCTTCCTCGCTGGTAGGATTCTAATTTGCAAGGCTTTTTGCTACTGATTTAGGGTGGCCTTAAGGATCTAAAGGCAAAATCTTTTGCAGATCGTTTGTTCCTACAGTTTGTGGTCGATCTGGCTGGAAAGGAATAGGAGGATTTTTGATGATTATGAAGATTCTGTCATGGGTGTTTACTATATAATAAACTCTTATTGTGGCATTATGGATTCATAGACAGGTTTTAGACGTGTTCTCATTTGATTTGGTTAGAGAATTAAGCATGGCTCTTTGATGGATGTATCTTGAACTGTATAAAGTGGATGTCTTATTCACTTGTGTAATGTTACTCTAAATTAATTAAATGTTTTGTTTCTTAGCCAAAAAAAAAAAAAAAAAAAGAAAAAAAGTAGAATTAAATAACATGAAATATTGGGCATATTTCTGTGATGTTGTACAAGAACTTGAATCATGGCCTATTGCAAACTTGTGTGTGGACATGGGTTGTTCTCCCCCACCTCATTCTAACCTTCAAAGATTTGACATCAACCTACCGCCAAACTGTCCAACTGGACTGGGGCTGAGTTGGGCTGATCAGTTCTAGTTTTCCGATATTGTTACAGAACCCTAACGATGGTCAGGTGAATTCTGCATTTGTTACAATGGGTAGCATTTGAATTTTTTCTTCTTCTCTAATAGTAGCAATTCAATTAAAGAGGATAAGAGGCCTTCTTTGTAGTAATGTCTAGATCCTGCTTGTATGGTCCTTGTACAATTTTGTCCTCCAAGTCAGATTTAACCAATAATTTTAGTTCCCAAATTTAGGCCCTCAATATTGAGTCAATTAGAACTCAAGGAGTGTTTTTTTTTTTTGCACTAAATGACGACATATATAAGCCCTATAATAATACCTTTGCGGCGGCCTTCAATCATTCACAATCCTCGTAGGTTAATAAATTACATTATAAGATTTTCATTACTAAAAAAAGAAAAATCATAATGCAATGACCTAAACTGGTCTTTTCCAATCTATTCACAAAATGAAACATTTTTGAAAAATGTGTATAATAACTCTACTATCCATACCAAAAGAGAGATGAGTCTCAGCTTATGGAGAAAAATCAAGTTACAAATGCTTCTCAATTGGCAAACTCAATCTTCCCTCCACCTCAAACTTACTTTCTGAGCAAAAGCTGGACCAGCAAAAACTAATGATCTAGAAGTGTGCAGCCAAATAGTTGAGGGCGTGCATATATCAATTTGAAATATTAGTGTTATGTTTGTCCTTCAAAATACTATAAGGGCTTCTAAGTACCTTGAGATAAATATTAGGGGCTAATTTGACCCTTTTCACTTTCTTATTTTATTTTATTTTTCAGTGTAGATAAGTCACTCTCTAACCAATGGCTAATCTGCAAGCCAAGTTCAAAGAGGAGGCAAGAGAGCTTAGCATTAAATCATTAAGGTCAATTTGATTCGAGGTTGAGACGTTCTAAGCTGGCTCTTATGTACCATATACTTTTCTTCTGTTGCGTTCCACAAATCCAGCATTAGTTGCTTAAGTTGCATTGGGAATATGGTCATAGTGATGGTTAGATTGAGAGTACATTATTTCCCCTTAGGATAATGGTGGTAAACTAACACCGGAATACTTTGTCATCATTTTCTCGTTTACTATTTAGCCAAATTAATGGAGATCCTGGTTCTAAACAGGGGTTTCCTAAAAATATTTGTACGAGTATTGCACTTGTTAACTATTCTCTTTCACTTTCCCTTGTATTTCTCAGCAGTCCTTTTCTTATAAATTATAACGAGTGCAAGTTACACTTTTTGTTTATGTTGTTTTGACATCAATCTGTTCTTACAATTTCTAATATCATTATTTCTTCCATTGCATCTTTCTGATCCCAGTATTCTACCTTTGCTTGGTTTTTGTGAAGGGTTCAGTTCTTGTTTTCTTCCAATGCTGCAAAAGAACTGGAAGAGGCCATATCTATAATGAACCACGAGTTGGTCTACTTGTATGATGTCAATCTCGTGGATGAGATATGGAAAGACTCCAGACCAAAGCCTCCAAACAGACATATCAGATTGCATGACCTGAAATATGCTGGTGTAGATGTGTCATCGAAGCTTTCTTCATTGAGATCTGAACTGACTTATGCTGGTTCATCTGCGATTGTTATCACGATGCTGGATGAGATTGCATGGCTGTTGAACTTGGTAAATCACTGAGCTTTTTATTTGTATGTGATTTAGTAAATCTATTTTTTTTCACTCGAATTAAGAAATCAATTACCTACCTACCCCGACTCACAGAAACTAGGAAAGGAAAGAAAGTGCACCAGGTACACGGCTCTGCATGTTTTGGTTAAGACATCTTTGAAACAAAGAAATGAATATATTAACATAAAAGGAGAATGAATGGTGCTTTTGAGGTGGTGCTATGTTTGGGAAATTTCATCATGATTCAACTAATAAGCAGTTAGTGGCCTACCTAGAAATCTTATGAAATCCGTACTTGAAGATACAATTATGATTCAGTTTTGGTAGTTTATCTCTAATATTTAGCATTGCAGTGTTAACAAGAGCTTATGAATTCCTCATATATACGAACATTTACATATACATATACGTATACATATATGTGAGTGTGTGCGCACCCCATTGATTAACTTGAAATCAAACTGAACAAAGAAAGGAACGTGTAGTTACTCAACCTTCCGTTTCGTAGAGTTCTATTTTAGAGAGAAAAGTGAGAATTACCAGTTTCTGCTAAGGAAGAATTAGTCTTGAGATTGTGGTTGGGTGTGAGAAGAAAAATTGATGATTGTATTTTGTGTAATTGAAATAGGTTTTGAAAATAGTGTGGCTGCATGATAAAAATGTATTGATTATAGTTGATGTGATATATATATATATATATATATATATATATATATATATATATATATATATACGAAAAGAAGTTTGTATGTGATTTTTTCTTTTCCTTTTTTTGTTCTTTGGCAAGTGGAAAAGTATATTTTTAATTTTATTTTTTAAGGAAAACTCACAGCCAAAGTATATCTTAGAAAGAAGATCTCAGAGATAAAACCTCCCACAGTTTTTGCCATTGCGTATTGGTACTTACCGAGCAAGCACAGCCTAAGTTCTCAGTTCCTACTTTCTACTTGGGGAATCCAATTTCTGAAGAATACTGTTTCTTGAATCCGCTCACCCTGCTCATCCTGTCTTTTAAAGTAGTGTGGTTTGGTGCTCACTTCTAACATTATCGAAAATGTGTTTCATATATTACTATTTCCTGAAGCTTTTGGGTGTATGACATCTGGGATGAATTATCATATCTATCATGTATTGGTTGAACGTCTGGCCTAGACAATCCCAAAAGGGTGTTAAGTATTCCACTCTTCTATAAGCCAATTAACTCTGCTAGTTCTGTAAGCATGTTTAACCATATCAGAATACTAGTTTTTCATGTCTGGAGTTCACTTAGTCAGTGTAGTCAATTGCAAGCACCTCAGCGCCTAGGCGCATGAGGCAAGGCGCTCAACAGGCTCAGCTCCTTGGAAAACCCAAGGCGTTTCCACTCGAGTCAGGCTCCAAAGGCGCTCGCCTTTCCTCTCCTGGCGTTTGCCTTTAGCCTTTTTCGTTATGGACTTTATTTTTGTGTTTAAGAAAACCTATACCAATATGGAAGCCCATCAGACCCATCCAAATATTACTAAAGAATTAGGGCTGATCAGTCTCCAGGCAGCGTGAGAAGTGGCGAATGAGATTCTGCTAGGAGACAAATCAAAGAGGATGTTGGAGAATACAAGTCACACGACGGAGAAGAATCCGATGATACATTTGGGGATGGTCCATAGGCTGTATTTGTTAGAGGATTTTGGAGGATTTTAGAATCTTTTCAAATCTTGTTTGATTAGTGGAGGTTGTCGTATTATTTTATTATATAGTTATGTATGGTGTATTAATTTATTTGTGGGTAAATGTGTAATATAAGTTTATAGGATACTATTGCATCAGAAACGGTCTGGTAGGTATGGTTTAGTATTAGGATTTTGAAAATCCTAGTATTTTGAAAAGAAAATCCCAATCCGGGGCTGAAAAGCCCTGGAACAAATAAGCCCTTAGGGATTGAGCTGGAATCTAGAAGAGATAGAAGACTTAGTTATGTGTTTGATGTTTGTAAAATTTTGGCAATGTGACATTGTCCTTTATTTTTTGCATTTGCATTATCTGGTCTCATGGATTATGAAAAACTCTTTGTCGCTTTCGTTTTTTGTCTATCGTATGTTGGTGCATATAGTTTAATTTTATATTGAATGAGCATGTTTTGATCATTTGAGAAAGTGTAAATAATATTTTTGAAACTTTGCGCCTTGCTTGAGTGAGGCGAGCGCTTTTTTGGTGCCTCGGGCAAAATAGAACTTTGGCGCCTCGAGGTGCGCCTTTTGCCTTTGACTACCTTGCACTTAGTTTATCTCCTGGGTAAAATAAGAGAGCTGAACCAAAAGGGAAAGGTACGAATTGCGGGGCAACAGATCATGTCATTTAAAATTGCTGCTTTTGAATTTTGTGCTTTTGTACTTTTGTTGTTAGATTATTAAAACTCTGGGGTGGTCTCAACTCCGGTTATTAGCTGTCTCAACACATATGCCTTCGTCTGAGCGTTGATAAATTAGATAGAATATCATGTCCTTCAGTTTTAACTGACTCAAACATGTTGAAAATACTAGTAAAATACACGTGCGTTGCACGTGATGACATAATTACTTAATCTAATTATTTGTTGATTAATTTAATGGTATAAAATTAAAAGGTTGGAAACTATATTATGTAAAGGGGAAAAAATTGTCAGGAATTCATCATTAAGATCCGAATAATTCTGAAGTACATTAAAAATAAAAATGTACTATGATTTAATAACGATTAAAATTTATTAATAATAAATAAGCATCTAACTAAGAAAAATAATCTGATTAAAAAAATACACAATTCAGTGAGAACCACATTAATCATTTTCTTGTTTGATCTTGATGGTAGGACAAGTGTTCTTGTTATTTGATTTCAACAATCTCTTTGCACACTTCTTTCTATGATTGAAAATAGTCTTATCATCATCTCTTGAAATCAATATATCATCTTCATTGTTCTTATCATTATTTGATTTCAATGATGTCTTCATACTCTTCTTTCTAAGACCGCTAATAGCGTTATCGTCAATCGTCATTACCTGAAATCACATCTTCCTTGATCTTTTTTGTTAGTCGCTTAGTCTTCTTTTGAAGTTGCAACATGCTTGGTATCAAAACTATTTGTTTTGATTAGTGTAATTGATGAATTTTATGTCATGTCATCTTTCAAATCAGGTTGTATCCTTTCAATTGCATCAGCTACTGAACTCAAATATTCTTTTGATGGGTCCTTCTTTTGTTGAGAACAATTAGATTGAAATTTAGTCGATGATTGTAAGCTCAATCTTTTGTAGCATTCGCACTTATGTTCTTTCTAAACAAAATCACATAATAAATTTATAAAACTAATATTCACAAAGTTAGTATATTTTATATCTGATCCATCCATCAAAAAAATGAATTTATATATTATGAGGTCTAGAACCTCATCAAGTCATCTTCAGTCATGATCAATAATCATCTCTTTTTGAATTTCAATATTGACTTCAGTATCAGTTGGTTCCTCACCATTTCCAATTCCAGGTAAAAACTCATTGAAACTTGGCTCATTTCTTGACCCCTTGTTACTTGACAATATGGTTTCATTTAGGTCACAATCTCAATTTGACCAAACTTGCAGAAGTAGTTTGTTCGATTGTTGCCTTCTAACAACTGGTACTACTAATCTAAATCTCAAAAAATAACAATCAGTTTTCCATCAAAATTGTCACCTTCCTATTATGTTTCAATAATTGATCAACATTCTCGATAATCATCGTTTTGCCATCATGATGCATTCATATTATAAATTATGCATTAAGTAATAACTCAGCTGCACCACTTTGTTTCAATATACTACTCTGAATTGATTCGTTTACATCTATTGATATTTTAAAACGTGAATGCGTTGTTTCCCCTGGCATTATCACGATTGCAACTCCGGACATTGCAGTTGTAAGTGCTATCAGATTTTTGGATCTAAGATGAGCTAACAATGCACGATAAAAGATTGTCTTTCTCGTTCCACCCGCCCCATACGTAAAGAATATGCCACCATTGCCATTGTTTTTATGCAATCTAAGACCATTGAAAAAACTTTATGTAGTCCAAGATTCAATATTCCCTCGGCTTCGTAATCTTCCGGAGGTAATTTTATTAATAGTTCATCTGTACCTCTATATGAAAATCATTGACCATATAATCCTTACAATGCGAACATTTAGGAGATCATACAAACTAATGCCTTTTCTCATACTCTTTAAGAAAAAAAATCCCAATTTCTTAATGTTTTAGCTGTATGTATTAATTCGAAATACTCGATTCTCTTCTAAAATATTCAGACATTTACTCAAAGTATGTATCCCATAAAATTCTCACATCCGCTGACGTACAATATACTAATAACATTGCAAATAGTCTGTGCAATTAATTTGCATTTGAAAATTGTCAGTTTCATTTAACCATTGAAAAACACTTATATTAGATTTAACAGTCTCCTCCTCCTCCTCTTCTTCTTCTATGAAGCATAGGCAACTTACATCATTTAATTTTAGCATATATTCAAAAGTCTTGTTCCCTAAAATGATTCAAAAATAACCTCTTATAATATCTTTCACCTTCAATGGATTTGCAGTATATATACCCCCAATTATATCTTTCTTCTTTCTTTCTTTCTTTCTTTCCAACATTTACCTTACTTGTCTCACATGTAATGCTCTGAAAATTCTCGATAAAGATATTTTGTTGGTTCTTCACTCCTATAACACATCGAAAAATACACTGTAAACAATGTTTTGGAGACTTGGTCACAACTCGAAATAGACAAATACTCCTTTAAGATCGGTCACATAGTGAGTTTGTTTATGATACTTTAACAAACTTTTGTGATTATGATGCTTTGACTATGTTTTGTGGTACTTTATCTGTGATATTGTAACTATATTTTGTGCTACTTTAACCAACTGTTGTGATACTTTTATATGGTCTCGCTGTGAGACCACAAAGATGCTGGTCTCACAGGAGACCCACTCCTCGAAATATGTTATAAATCTTGATTCGCTCAATAAGTCACATTGTTTAGTTAGGAGGTTAAGCGAAAAGTTAGTAATTGTTGGACATATATTACCCTGCATATTGAGCGGATACCCATTGAGCAACTAAAGATTTAATTTCATCAATCAAGTTTTCATCATTGTTGTGGGTGATATGAATTACAACTCTCTTGTGTCCTTCATAGATATATTTATATCGATACTTCACTTCTGCCGCTCATGAATACAACTCGACATTTATGTGGCAATTATAGGTTGAAAAGAGATGGACTGTAAGGTATCATCCACTGTTTGTTTAGTTTTGAATTGTGTACTTATACAGCCAATCCTTTTTCCTTCTCTTGTAGACTGGATATCCATATTTACTTTGCATTACACACCATGCAATAATTATTCTTGTTCTTATCTCCACATTATTCATGCATCACATGTCTTACAACTAAATCAAAGAGTTTGGGATACTTTTCCTGATCAGCAAGCTCACCACAAACACATTCATCACAGTAATCTGGAGTCAAACTCTTATACTCAAACTTCAAAACTATCAACATGTGAGCATGTGAAAATCCCTTTTTTTGACATTCAGTTGCGTGAATATGAGAATCTACATCTCCAAATGTGTTCTTCTCATTGATCTTTCAAATTCTATAATTTTTTTCAAAATACTCTTGAGGTCAAATGTGGTTAATCTTGAGCCCATTGCTCACTATACAGTTCCTCCTGTATCTCTTTCCATTTTGGATTACAAGTCATTGCAATTAAATTTGGCTTCCCAAGTCTTTGTATCAATGCTAATGAATCAAGATATTTACGAAGCATATCCCTTGCCGCCGCACCCCCCCAACCCCCCCCCCCCCCCCAATAAATGATGCGGGAAGAATAAATCTCCTTCCCACTTCATTACTCATAACTCCTTGGTATAGATCGACTCTCCTTTTTTTGCAATCTAAGACTTTTCAAAAAGTTTTTCGTTGTTCATGACTCAACATTCTCAATGCTCTTTTCTACTCTTCCAACTCGATCTTCAGCGGGATCAAATGGCTTTCCAGTAGAGGTTGCTCTCGCCTTTGGAACAGATAAGTTCGGTATGTAAAAATCTAATAGAAATAAGAGAGCTTTATCTGTTTGAACTGCCAACCAACTCTCTTCTAAATCTTCGGGGATACTTCTATCTACAGTTTGTTTTGTATTTATTTAAAAAAAAATAATGTCAATGTAATCCACATCAATAGTAATAATTTCGAAGATAATATAAGTTAATATTTTTTCTCTCGTAATCTCTAAGAAAAAGCCGCAACTTTTTAAACTTTTGGCAACTTGTAGTTCGATTGAGCTGTTTGATTCTCTTTTAAAATTTCTAGGCATTGCATTCCTCGAAATATATATCCCAAAGAATGCTGTGCACATTATACCAATATGTTGACAAATATTCTACGCACTTCATTTGACATTTTTGAAATGTGACAACTTCATTTAAACATTCAATAATACTATAGCATATGATCCTACAATTCCCTTTTTGGGCTGCTTGTTTGAAACATGAGCAACTTGCAACATTTACTGTTAACGGTTTTTGAAAGGTGTAGCTCCTCTTACGCGATTCAAAAGCAGTCTCTCGTAATAATTTCCGCCTTCACTGATTTGTAGTATTTGTAGGACCAATTACATTTCTCTTCTTTCTTTTCAGCATTCTGATAATATAATTTGTTGGTAATGACTTCATTTTCCGATTATCACCATCTATTCAACAAAAACTTTCTTCACTTTTTTATTATTAGACAGAAGGTGGCTCAAGTTTTCGTTATATTTTTTCAATCAAGCATGAACTGTTTGTCTATTTGCTCATGTACTACAATATCTTTGCATAATATGTCTTCTATACTATCTCATTATAAATTAATTGTTAAATGCTTGGACATAATTTTTTTCCAGTTCCGGGTATTGGCCTCTTTTTTATTTTCAAATTATCAATTCAATTCTTGAAAAACAAAATCCCCACAAATCAGGGCCCATATATATATATATATATTTACTTCTTTTTAATTCCAGGCATAATTTTTTACTTTTTTTTTCTCAACTGAAGATTTACTAAGAGACTTGGTTTTAAAATAAAAAATATTATTCATGTTTTGAACTGAGAATAAAAATTCAGGTTTTATTTTTAACACTAAACTATACCATGCTTTTACTTATGGTGCCCAACATTTATGTTATATCAGTTTTGGTACTTCATGCTTTAATTTTAATCACTAATGACATGTAATAAAGTGATTAAACATTAAAACATGGGCACCAATATTGATATGCTCAGAAAGTGGGTATCAAAAGTAAAAACATAATTTATTTTAGGTACTAAATTCACATCTGTTCCTTAAATATTATGTGTTACCCAAACTTTACACGTTTGTTCACAGTGCCATCTTAATTCAAAAGGTGAAAATAAAAAATAATTTAAATGCACGTGTTTACACTTTTTAACATTTTAAATTCTTTTCTTAAAAAATTGCTTTATAACATGTTCAAAGTAGAATTAGTCTACACCTATAATTTCTTACAACTAAAAATTAACATATAATTTGATATTCTTGTCCTTATCATTTTATCTTTATTTTTTGTTTCAATATCTAATAAATTAATTCAATGAACGAAACCCCAAATTCAAGCAGAAAGTTAAGAGGATATTTTGAACACACACAATTATACTATACACAACTTGTGTTTATCTTAAGTTGAACAGAATAAGATTAATTTTAAGGTTTAGTTAGATTCCTCTAATGAACAAGAAACTCATTCATCTGTCAAGCTACGTGTATTATATACTCACTGTTCACTTCAAATTAGATTTTATTTATTTTTTAATTAGGACACCTACATCCTTTCTCTATTAGGCTATGTATAATTACAATTTTAACATTAAATATAATCCAAAATATATGGATATTTGGCAATACAATTTTTTTTAGAACATTCGTCTTGGTATTTTCCAACTTTTGGGAAAAATAGAATCTTATTTTGAAAGTGAACTCCTTTGATCGAACGGGCTTGTTCTGATTCAAAGTTGGTCTCCGTTTATTTAAATCTCTACTCTATTTGGTTAGTAATCAAACTAAAGTCAACTTATAATTTTTAATTTATCTAAATTCAAACAAATTTGAGAATGATAAAAAAAATAAATAAAACAAACAATATTAAGTAACTCTGAAATTTGCACAAAAATCACAATGAACTTGTCGCTAATACGAAATCACATGACGACGTGAGGAAAAAAATTTAAAAAGTCGCACCTGATCAATGTTATCCGACTCTTTAAATTTGTAGTATTTTCCAACTTGTAAGTGAAATAGAATTTTTTTTTCGAAAGTGAACTCGTTTGCTCGAACGGGGTCGCTGGGATTGAAGGATGGTCTCTAGTTATTCAAAATCATTTTCCCCTCGAATGGTAGTGGCCTTTTATTTATCGATGAAAATAATTTAACACATCAATCCACTGCTGATAGGAATAGATAACTTACAGTTGCCATTTTATGGGGGAGATGTGATTATGATAGAAAAAACAAGTTAGGCACCATAATAGCAACAACAAAACAGCAACAGAAAATATATAAGTTTAAAAAAGAAAAAAAGAAAACAACACACACGACTTTTCAATTACTCGGTTGATGGACTCTTAGATGGATTTTACTTTTAGACTACTTTGAATTATTTTATTTAATTAGATATCTCTACTCTTAAACTACGTGGAATCTCTTTTCTATTAGGCTATATATTATTGCAATTTTACCAATAAAAAAATACAAAATATTGGGATAGTTTGGGCAACTCAATATTTTACAAAAACATTCATCCTTTTATAATAGTACAGATAGATATATAGATATAGATTTACATTGTGTTTTGCTTTCACTCAGTGCGACATGCTTTAGTACTCTGCTTTGTGGATTCTTTTATTGGTGAAGATATCACAAATAAGTGTAAATTTATCAGAATTTATTTGTTGCTATCGTCTCATCATTTTTTACATGCAACCTGTGTTAACAGAGAGGCAGTGACGTACCACATTCACCGGTCATGTATGCATATTTAGTTGTGGAGATTGATGAAGCAAAATTATTCATAGATGACGCCAAAGTCAAATCGGATGTTGAGCATTATTTGAAGACTGCTGGAATAGAGTTGAGACCATATGAATCCATTCTTTCGCATATTGAAAGGTTAGTTTGGGAATCTTGCTGTCTTTTGCTTGTATTTGATTGAATTCTTATTCACAAGTTGCTCTGATACTCTCAGCTGCAGAAAACTTTTAGAACTACACTCTATGGTTTACTGGAACTAATAATTGAAAAAACAAAAACAAAAACGGGCACGTAAACACCTCAAAGATTGATTTGAATTTAAACATCAAAGTCTCAAATTATTTTATGAACCGAAAGGCTTTCTGACCATTATTCTGCATAGAACTAAGTCGTTTAAAAAACAAAAAAAGAACAGGAGAAATTACTCATCACAGATCAAGAAAGTGGATGCATTTTTTCTATTCCACTCCATATATACCATAACCAAACTTAGACCAGAAAAATTCAAGTTGTTGTTGACCTGTCTCATTATATCCCATTTAGTCATAGCCCAGTCAGTTTTTGTTTAAACTGTTCATCTAGTTGCCCTGTGGACGTGGCTAATGGTATCCTGAGCCATATATCTTAAAATACGGCCACTTTAAACATTTCATGAACACGACACTTGTATTTCCATCTGTTCTGTTTTACTGCAACTCCGTCTACACATTCTCATTTCATTCATGCTAAAATGCGCAATAGTCTGTAAATCAGCTAGCGTTTGAATTATAAACATAGAGGGACGTTTACCTGTTCGAATTTAATTCTCAGTCAACCTATAAGGAACTTGTTTCTTGAACAAAAGCTGGAAGCACTCACTTTCTTTGCTTCAAGAACAGAGAAAAACAAGGAGAAAGAAAATAGAAAAAGTAAAAAGAAAGAAGTCACTCTCAGTGAGCAGAGTTCACATATAATGTACAAAATTCATTTTCATAAGTTGTAGACCAATGTCTCTGTAAACAGTTGGACCTGGCTATATTTTTTGTTGCAGTTTGGCTGCAAAAGGTGCGTGCCTTTGGTTGGACACATCATCTGTCAGTGCTGCTATTGTGAACACCTATAGATCTGCCTATGATAAATACTTTGGCACTGCTGGGACCACCAATAAAAATAGGTCATTGCCAACTGGTCCTGACGGCCATTCTTGTGAACCCACTGCGGTGTATAAGAGCTCGCCTATTTCTTTGGCCAAAGCTGTGAAAAATGAAGCTGAATTAGAAGGAATGCGTAATTCTCATCTGAGGTAACTGCAGCTGCAAACTGTCTCAATCTTTTTTGAATGACTAAAAGTATAAGTTTGAACGCAAAATTAAAAAAATAAATAACAAGTTTATCCCTGCACATGGTTGGGACAATAGATTACACGCTATCGGGATTGTGGGAATTAGATAGTCAACATTTTGACATAAAAGTGAATAATTTGATTATGGTATAATTCTGATTTGCTCATTTTGGCTTATCTAAGTTTCTGATAATTGATTGTGGCACATGGCTATATGATTATTTGAATCTTATATTATCGCGACGATCCACTGTTAATATAATTTAGGATGTATTAAGTTTTTCTTATCACCCATGATGTTTTAGGATCATTTTGTCATTATATATATAAAGTGATTCTTTTCTTCACTCTTCGAAGTTTGCGAGGTTTTTCATTACTAATAACACAAACTATAGAGCTAAGAATTTTGGTGACACAAACTATTTTAGGTTTGTGAGTGTTTTCACTATCAAGATCTTACGGCACCGAGAAGTCATAGTTAATGGTAATCCCTTGAGAATCAATAATCATGTGATCGTGGCATTGATTTAATTACAGATTGATGGGGAGGGAAGGGTTGTTGCCGGAGCCTAGGGATGGGTGGGGAAGCATTTTTTTTTTCTCCTTTTTCTTTTTGTAATTAAGTAGGTAAAACTATTCAATGCTTGTCTAAATATATGTATTTTATTTTAAAATTTGAACTTACTATGTGTATTGAATTTTTTACACGCACACATATATAATATAATTTTTTCATGTATTTTGAAATTAAGATAATTAACCAAATATTAAAACTTGTTTTACTTATTAATATAATTTATTAAGAAGTGTCTTACAATTTCTAAACCTTTTTTATTTGTTGAAATATATTTTCTTTATTTAAATATGAATATTTAATGTTTTCACAATATTTTCCAAGACTTATTAATATAAACTTTATATTAGATTTAGTAAAGAAATTCCGTTCAATTTGTAGACCTTTATTCCATTGATTGCTGAAATGTATTTTCCAACATATTTAAATATGGATATTCAAGGTATTTTTTTTTCTTTTGTAAACATTATTCTTATATTTTATTAAACATGAAATTTCGTTAATCAAAAATTCAAAATGTTTGTGTTTATTTTGTGCATTTGTCAAGTAATGAGATTGTTTTTCATCTAAAATGTTCAACTCATTTGTCAGTTGCCACATAATGAATTTTCCTTCCAAAGTCTTAATTCCCCCAACTTAATAGCCATATTGGCAATTCCTAGCATTTTCCAGTAAAAAGAACCAAATGTGCAACTTTTTGAAAGATAGTGCATGTAAGTTGGAATCAAATTAAAAATCCGACTGAGGTCAAAAGAGGCCAATATAAAGGACGTAATTTTTTGTTTTGCTGATTATTTATTGATTGATTTTGAAAGATGTGAAATGAAAATGTCGGCCATCATCCATGGATTATGTATTGTCTTTTCAGAAAACTGTTTGCAATCCTCAAGTGAAGATCATATGAGACATTCTAAGGCATGTTAACCTACCTAGGACAACTCTTGTGGACCAAAAACTCTCTTTCTTAAAGAGTAACCAGGCACGTTTTGATTCTGGACTTCCAATCTATTGCATAGGAATTTTGATGACATAATTTTTGTTTAATGGGTGTGGCGGAGTGGTCGAGGGGATAATAAGAATTAAATAAACTGCAAGGTACAGGGTTCGAACCCTGGTGAACACCCTTTCAAAAGGTGAGTGATACCACTTGAGCTACATGCTCCTGGTGAATTTTGATGACATACTTTGACATTAAAACTTAAAAGAAAAGTAAATGACTTTGTTTTTCAATTGGTTATAGTCAGTCATGTTGGTTTATTCATGTATATTTTGTATTGTATGTGGGCCATTACTGATGGGGAATATTGAAGGGTTTAGAAAACTTCCAATTTTACTCTCATAACAGTTACCTAATTATAAAGGGGCTTATAATAATTGAAAGATCCCGTTTGGTGATATAATTATCCACTTTTCATCAAAAGCATTACATGCAAATTTATGTATTAATTAACAATGTTGACAGATAAATATTTTGGGTGTATTTAAGTATGATCTCATGCAGAGATGCAGCAGCCCTAGCACAATTCTGGGTGTGGCTGGAGGAGGAAATCAGTAATGGTGTCATTTTGACAGAAGTAGATGTTGCAGACAAACTTCTTGAATTCCGCTCTATTCAAGATGGTTTTGTGGACACAAGTTTCGATACTATAAGTGGTACATAATAGTCTTACTGACCTTACATATTGTATTTTCATTGTCAGGCACTATTGTTTGATACAATACTTATTTTAGAATTTGCAATTTTACAGGACTTTTGGGAATAAGAGTGCGGGAATGTCTGAATTTATCTTTATTTAAACATCCGTAATTGTTCTGTTAATAAAAACTGAGTGCCATCACTACCTGTGATAACTTGATGATTGCACTCTCCTGACATATCACCTAGGGCTGTGGGCGATTCTGATACCGAAGAGTTTTTTATGAACTCAATGATGATGGAAATCAGCATTATTTTCTTCCCTCCTCTTAGGATAACTCTTGGCTGCAAGTTGCCAAATGGAACTGTGCACCAAATGATTATGGAAATTGTGGTTTGAGCTTATCAATATATTATGATGTTTGTACAGTCCTTAGTGCTGGATTGCTAGGACAATGGTTGACGCTTTTGTTGTCTGTAAATAGTTTGCAAGGAGCTTATTAGTTCTTGGTACTTGATAGGTCTTAGGTGAAATGCAAATGCCTATCTTTTATTATTATATTTATTATTATTATTATTATTATTATTATTATTATTATTATTATTATTATTATTATTATTTTCTATTAAAGTAGAATGATGGTACTCTACCCCCGGACACTCCTTCATTTTTATGAAGTCTGTATCGAGCTTCAGTTTGAATAACATTAAATGGAAGTGTATAAATGTGTTTTCGTCCTTCTTTAGAGTTTACTGAACCTTGTCTAAATTCAATATTTTGTTCTCCTACTCTGTCCTACTTTTAGTTTGAGTAGTGCCGAATTTGATTGGTGAATTGTCTTGAGAATATGTTTTGATCATTCTGCAGAATTATTTTACTGTCTGATTTATTTTATTTGTGCGACTTACAATGACAAAACTATTCACAGGTTCTGGTGCAAATGGTGCTATCATACATTACAAACCAGACCCTAGCAATTGTTGTGTTGTGGATGCTGAGAAACTCTTTCTACTGGACAGTGGAGCGCAATATATTGATGGAACGACTGACATTACTCGGACAGTACATTTTGGTCAACCTTCTTCATGGCAAAAAGAATGTTTTACGAGAGTGCTTCAGGTGTTCTTCATTTGTTGGTTATTCATTTCACTTAATCACCCTATTCTGTTAAAAAAGAACAATAATAATAAGAAATTTCTAAATTGAGGTCAAGATAATGATATGGTCTATGGTTCTTCTACCTCAAGTCCTCATGGCAATTAGCATGAAATCTGTATCTCTTATCATTTAAAAGATATTAGATGTACATCTTCTTTGATAGATGCTAACTTCTCAAAGAGCACTTGACAATAGATAGGTGAATGAGAAACTATAAGTAGATCATATACATGCTATACTAGTATTTGAAGTTTTTTGTCGCAAATATCTTTGTTGACAAGGATCAAGTTCGGATCTGCTTGGGTTTAAGAAGTTTTGAGAAATCCTATCAAAAAGAAAAGCAGCAAAAAGAACTAGAGGGTCTTCCCTACAAACCTCTCTATAGTAGGTTGAGATGCTCTAAGAGCTTCCTTGATCCAGATTCAACGAGGAGACGATAATGAGTGGGAAAGCCTGTTAATCGCCATAAAAGATGAATGACTCTTAAAAGAATCAGCCCTTTAATTTGATCACCTGTATGCCTCATCAATTACAAGGAGATACTCAGCTAAGTTGAACGTCTTCATAATGCTGATTTATTTGGAGATGACTTGCCGGAAATGAAAACTGTGAAGTGACTGTGTCAAGTTACTACTGCTTGGGTTTTCTGTGGATGACAAGTATTTGTACACCTGAAATTCCATTCACAGAGAAATGATAAAGCAGGAATTATTAAATGGGGGTTATTCATCCTAGCTTTAGCAATGTGTAAGTTGTTATTTGGATGAAAGACACACACATGTTAAGATGAGATGTCCTCAGTTCATTAGTGATTATTGAACTCCAACCCTGTTTCCATATTATCACTTCCACTGACAATATCTTCTGACATAGCATGTCGTCTCATTTATCTTAGCTTAATAGGCCAAGTTCACCTTCATGTTTATGGACTTAAACATTGCAGGACCCAATATTTAGGAAAGATGACATTAATGTTTGGCAGTTTGAGGAAGAAAAACTAAAAAAGAAGAAAGAAAGAAAGAAAGAAACAGCCACACTATTGATACCAGTAGCAATTAGCATTTGTAGAAGAGATTGCCACACCTGCGTGGAAAACAGTGATGCTGGAGATACCCGTGCCTCACAGTAACCTAAACATATTATCTTTTAAGTAGTACTCTGCAGTTTCTGGTTAATGAGTTTTAATGCTGGATGTAGGTTGTATAGTTTTCTGTAGTTCGCCATTTTAGCAATCGTCGCTGTTAATCTAAAATTCTACAAAAGGACTCAGGATTGGGGGCATTAACAAATATCGATCAATGCTTTTGGCAGGGTCATATAGCACTTGATCTGGCTATTTTTCCTGAAAATTACCCAGGTTTTGTATTAGACGCCTTTGCAAGATCATCATTATGGAAGATCGGTCTCGATTACCGTCATGGTATTATTCGCTACTGTATACATCTTGTTTTTATTAGATTTTAGGAATATTTGTTGATTTGACATGCTTCTAATTTAACGACTTTCCACCGGAACTTCAGGCACTGGTCATGGTGTAGGAGCTGCACTGAATGTTCATGAAGGCCCTCAAAGTATCAGCTTTCGGTTTGGGAACATGACTCCATTGCTGAAAGGCATGGTTGTTAGCAATGAACCTGGATACTATGAAGACCATGCATTTGGCATTAGGATTGAAGTATGTAATCATCTTTTTCTGGAACCTTAGGATTATGCATAAGTAGCATTAATATCAGAGGTATTACCTAGTCAAACATTTATATTGGAGGCCTTTCATTTTCTTTTTTTTTTTCTTTTATATGAAGTGATAATGTCTTTGGAAAAAATTTAAAAAAAAGATGGAATATGTCGAAGTACAAATTGAAGTAACTTGGGTTTGTCCAAATTGACTTATATTTGGTCTAGATTTAAATTGAATTGCAACAAGTTCCATGTTTAAACCTTTAATAAGTTTCATTGGAGCAGGTCACCCAAAACGCATTTGCCAAGCAATCTAAAGACCTTCTCACTAATAGTCTCTTGTACATGTTTTTTTTCATGTCTTTCAGAATCTTCTTTACGTGAAAGAGGTCAATACACCAAATCGATTCGGAGGATTGGAATACTTGGGATTTGAAAAGCTTACATTTTTTCCTATTCAGGTATTTCAACTTGTTCTTAAAATCAGGTTCTGTCAATACATGAAAAGTTCCTGTTTTTGAAGCTTGATTTTAACTGGACATATTCAAATTTGCTGGTTGGTTTATTTTACTACTACTTTTTAAATCATGACCGTTCACTCAAGTGAGAGAAGTAAGAAATAATGTTTATCCAAGTATGATGTTGCACTCTATTAAGGTGCAGGAAATGCAGTTAAGACTTGGAGTTGTTAAATTACTGAAGAATCTGAAAATATGTTTCATTGTATGAACAGAACGTATTTACATTATAATATATACAACTGAGTGGCTGGAAATCCAGACCACAAAATTAGGAAACAGAACCTAGTAATTAGGAATCCCAATAAAACAGGAAGTAAATAATTTACAATAACTGATTCCTAAAACTCAAAAAACTAAATCCGATCTTCTAAATAAAGAATTAAATAAACTGACAACTGTATATCAAGGATTACGATCTTTTTCTTTACTCTCCCTCCCCTCAAGCTAGGAGCTTGAAATTCAACTCATCAAAAGTGACCCTTGTAAGAGCCTTAGTAAGAACATCAGCAATCTGTTTTGTTGGGATATAGCTGACTTGAAAATCCCATTGTTGACCTTCTTTGAGATGAAGTGTCGATTAATCACAATGTGTTTTGTCCTGTCATAGTGTACAGAATTTCGAGCTATACTAATAGCTACTTGACTGTCGATGAACATCTTGACGGTGTCTTGTACGTCAACTTTAAGTTCCCTCAACAATCTTTGTAGCCACATTCCTTCACATATTCCTAGTGCAAGGAATATTCAGAAATCTTGCACTACTTCGTGAGAGTACAGCTTGCCTTTTGCTCCTTTAAGTAGAAAGATTGCTTCAAACATAGGAGCAATAACCAGTGGTTGATCTTCGATCAGTTTGCTCTCCGGCCCAACTAGCATCTGTGTAGACATACACTTCATGGTTTGTAGACTTCTAGAAGAATAGACCATGTCCCAAAGTCATCCTCAAATCCCTCAGGAGTCATGCCTTTACATGATCTTCATTTGGATTGTTCATGTGTTGACTGACCACACTAACTGATAAGCGATAGCAGGCCTAGTGTGAGATAGATGGATGAGCTTAATTTCAAGCTCTGTTGCCAGCAGTTTCTTCAAATTCATAATCTCCTGGCAAAATAATATCATCCACATAAACTATGTGAATAGTCTTCTTCGTTCCTGTTCTACTTTTGACAAATAATGTGTGATTGGCTCGACACCGTTGATAGCCAATTGGTATCACTGTTTTAGTAAGAGGAGACTGCTTCAAACCATAAAAAAGACTTCTTCAGTTTGCAAGTCTGCAACTAGACTGCTGTTTGATTAATTTTTCTAGACGAGGAATTGTCATGTAGACTTCTTTTTCAAGATCTCCATTTAGAAATGCATTTTGATACAATGGCCAATCTTGATTATCTACTAAGTAGAACTCAAAGAGTAATTTTTTACCAGAGGTGAAAACATCTCCTGATAGTCAATTTCATATGATTGAGTGAACCCCTTTGCTTCAAGTCTGGCCTTGAATCTCTTGACATTTCCATCAGCCCTATACTTGACAGTATATATCCACGCATCCAACTGGGATTCTTACCTGGAGGTAAATTGGCAAGAGTCCATGTGTTGTTACTTTCCAAAGCTCTAATCTCCTCTTCTACTGCCTTTCTCCACGCCGAATCTTGAGAGCCTGTTGGATAGAATCCGGAACCTTTACACTATCCAAATTCGTGATAAAGTCCTGGCAATAATTTTCCATATGCAACATCTCAATTGGATGTCCAGTACATCCGAGCACACATTTTCTATGAATAATAGGCAGATTTAAATCCTTAACAATGGGTGCAATAGGATAATTGGATAAGGGATCATTACCATCATGATTATCGAGTGTAGTAGGACTCTGTTCTTGTGACTGAAAATGCTGACTGGTTTTGTTCTCATGTAAACACGAAGTTCAGAAGGACTGGAGTTGTCAAGTTGTGGAGAGGATTTTATTTGCTCTGTAGAATGGGAATCGGGGCTGTTTCAGTTTCATTGACAATGACTGCCTCAGGGAATGAATTTGATGGATTGATATATGGTTGAGTGCCCTTAATGAGATCCCAAATCTGACATTCCCTTGATCTCCCCCTGAATGTTGGGTTTGGGAAAGAAAGATTGATTTTCAAGAAATGTAACAACCATGGAATCGTATATACTCCTAGTGACAGGAGAGTAACACTTGTAACCTTTTTTATTAGATGAATAACCCAGGAAAAAGCACTTGAGAGACTTGGGATCGAGTGGTGTTGTGACTATTGTGGGATATGAACAAAGGATGAGCAACCAAAGACTTTTAATGGTATAGGTCTGTAGAAAGCGGGAGGGTATGAGGATATGAAGTAATGAGAACCTGATGAGGTGACTGAAATTTGAGGACATGACTAGCATTCTGTTGATGAGATACGCGGCACTGAATTTGGAAGCAAACTTGAATAGAAAGGCCTGGCAAACTTCACAAAAATAAGAATCAGATTTTTTTTATTGATAAATAAATGAGAAAACAATTTCTCAACATAAGCAAAATCAGGATGCCCAAGACAATAATGCCATAACAGAATTTGACTTTCAATTGAAACAAAACTAGAATTGGAATTGGAAACAGCACTGAATTGGAAGCAAAATTTGCAGAGTTTAGGACTAGACACTGGACCACAACTTGAAGGGTGAACCTGTCTACTTAGAAGATCCTTTTTCTTCAGCAGATGCAAACCACCATGCATATCAGCACTGCCAATCACCTTCCCCGAACGAGTCCATTGCCTCAAAGTCACAACAAATAGAATAGAATTTAGCAACACAATTTATGTCTTGGGTAAGTTGGCTTATGGAAAGTAAACTGCAGTTTAGTTTAGGGACATAAAGGACAGAAGAAAGATGAAAATCCTGTCAATTAAACTGCTCCTGTTCCGGCCACAGGAGAAAAAGAGCCAGCTGTAATTCTGACTCCGGATTGGCGTTTGCTGAAATTGCTAAGTATAGTGTAGTCACCAGTCGTGGTCTGAGGCCCCCAAGTCAACTATCCACAGATTTGAGTGATTATTTTGGACAGAGAGCATAGGGTCGGATACCTTGACTTGCAATGAGACTTGTGTGATGTTCTGTTGTGGCTGGAGGTGCTTGGACTGAATTAGTGACTTGGCTAAGCATTTTCTGCAATGCCTCAATCTGCTCCTTGGTGAATGGATTAACCTCGGCCGGTAACTGCAGCATTATCATGGTTTCAAATATACGAGTAGATGGTTTCCAATCTGTAGGTTTATTATGCAGTTTCCTACATGTTGCCCTCGCACCAAGGGCGTCCTTTGCCAGCCCTATTGTTCTGATATGAACCGTGAGTGTATAAGGTTGAACCTTCAACTGCAAGACTGATGCTAGTGCCTTTCATCATCAATTTCTTTATGCTCTTCAAACTTTTGTAAAACCTTCCCAAATAGTAGGGAATGGTTTAATTCCTAAGACTCTCCCCTGATCTCATCGAGGTATTTATTAAGACCAAGGAGATATTATGGTTCGCTTTTGTTAAACAATCTGTGTATACAGCGTAGACTCATCAGCACACTTCCGTGAGTGTAATTCATAGAGGTCCAGTTGAAGCCAACAACGTATGAGAGCATTAATGTATTGAGTAATGCTTAAGCTTCCCGGTTTTAGGTCATGAAATGTAGTTTCAGTTTCGAAAAGTTCCCAGGTGTTTTCTGCTGGAATACGTCCCTCGAGCAGCTTCCCAGATTTCTTTGGCTGTACGATGAAGCAAGAAAATTTCTCTGTGGTCATGGAATTAATTAGCCATGACATAACCAAGTGGTCATCTGTTTACCAGAATCGGTATTTAGGATCTGTCACTTCAGGAGCACAGCGATTTCACCTGACCATCCTTCCCCAGAATTGAAGAAAATGATGGCCATGGCCATGGAGTTTGTGATTTGTGACAAGGTGAGAAGTATCAGAATGGAGGCACTAAGGGATGAGACTCGGATCATAATGTGACTTCCGAGGACTGAGAAGCCATGCCTGTATGGTGAAGGGTCAGCCAAAAAAGAAGAACGAAGCAGAATTAGGGTTCAGAGGTCGTCTCTGATACCATGAACTACCACAAAGCCCTTTATCTCACTATGTGCAACTAAAAGGAAAAATGCATTTTTTGTGAAGGAGAAACAGAGTGATAATAATGTATATTTATCTTTCTCCACCAATGACATAGTAAATGTATTTACCTTAGCCAAAGTTACTATACCTTTACGTCATTGGGGGAGGACAAAAAAATACAACACCCCCAACAATGAAACCTTTATCCCACTATGCGAGGTCGGGTAAGGATCATATCGTTTCATTGTTTCCGGCTGAAAGCCATATTATCATTATTTCTAGATATAAAATGTCTTCTTCATAGTTTCTTTCGAATTCCTTTTAAGTCTTCCCTTTCGTCTCTTAATGTGAAGAGAGAAAAAAAAACTAACTAACTAACTATATAGCCTACCTCCATTCATCATCAGTTTTGGGTGAAGTATGAACTTTTGAAGGGGTGTCTTGAGCGAAAGGGAGAGGCCGGAAAGTTAATGGGTGACAAACTGCGTATTTTGTCTTTGTTATAAACACAACATATGTTTTTCTAGCCAATTCTTTAAGAAGGATAAAAAAAGGCATTCTGCTCTTGTGGTCACTTTTTTTGTCCAACAAAACACTAACCGGGTGTTTGATTTGTTTTCTAAATTGAGTTTTTTTTTTTTGACAGAACCTTAGGCGTGTTAAGTAATCCCAATTGTTAGAAAAATTAGTCTTAGAAAATACTCCATCAATCCAAATTTATTACTCTAATTGCATTTTTAGGACTTCCAAAAGTAAAGCTTTATGTTTAACGCTGCCCTCCAGACCTAATAGTTATTCCCATTGTACCAACATAAGTCTTTTCCTATGCGCTTTGTCTTCACTCATTCGCACCATGAGACACTTCCTAGGGGGTCACCTGTTCCACCCGTACGCGAAGCCAAGTACGCTTGACTTTGGAGTTTCGATGTGAGGGCTCCTAAAAAAGAAGATGCATTTTATTGGTATGAGTTCTACCAATCAAATTTTTTCGAGCTTTCCTAGTTAGTCTCATGATTTTGGGGTATAACAAATTGATCTTCCTTTCACTAAATTACCCTCACTTAAAGTACTCTCGTGACATGTTTAACTCTCAACTGCATCTCTTAAAGTCAATATTGTAAACATGCTAAAAATAATTTGATACATGTGACCGAGCGAAAACTGATTACAAAGTGTTATTTTTGCAGTATATGTTGTAATTTTGCTAAGTCTATGCGGTCCACTTGATTTTGGGGTATCACATGTGTAGTTAGAGATGCCCTAGGCGTATAAATTATTCAGGCACTCCTTACGTAACTGATGTACGATGGGGTCATTACATGTTGAACCTTTTGATGCTACCTACAAAGATTTATAGGTTGTAGGTTTGTGGTTGATTTATAGTTTTCTTATTATCAATTAATGTTTCATCTTATTTTAGTGGTTCGAGTACAACATGAAAATATATTCTATTTGCTCTATATTTGTCTCATAGTGGAATGTGATCTTTAAACTGGACATTATTTAAGTATCTTTGATCCCTAGTTGTTTCTTCACATTATGCAGATCAAATTAGTTGACTTGTCATTACTCTCTAACACTGAGGTAGAGTGGCTCAATGATTACCACACGCAAGTCTGGGAGAAGGTAAAAGCCCATGTGTAAATCTTACTCCAGAATAAAAAATTGTGTTTTCAACAAATGCATACCAGGGAACAATGTCTATCTAATAGCTCAAGTCCACATACCTTTTAGGTGACATTTGAAGAGTATTTAAATCTCTATTCTTACTATATTCTATTTGCTGATGTATGGCTATTTATAAGGTTTGACCTTCACTAGCTGATTTGGTTACATGCCTAGCTAGTGTAAGGGCAGTTATCAAATTTGAAGAAAAAATAGCTTGTTAATTATTTCCTAATGTTGAAGGATTGAATATGTGATTTTTTTTTTCCAGTCATTATTTTATGTATCTTCCAGAACCCTAGTCTCCTTATCTCTGATATCGGAGTCATTCTGTTATCTTCCTCCAACTTTGTTGACACAAATCCCGTTGGTTCTGCTTTCTCGTAGTCTAGTCAACGTTCAGTTACTTTCAGCGTTAATTTAAATTCCCTCTTTCTTTTGCGTGCCACTGACTTGACTCTTGGACTTGTCCGTGAGAGAGAACTTCTTGTGGGACCGGTTAACTTGTACTTAAACTGGTCAACTGCATCTCCTTGGTGAGTTGACACCAGATCTTAGTCGGTAGTTGACCAGTGACTAGTCCTTCAGCACATCACTCTGCAATGATTTGGTCCTCTTTTGTTGGCTTTAACTTGGCTCCAATTCTTCTTTGTGGAATATTTTCTCAATTCCAGAGCTTTTCAGCCTTTCAATCTTCCTCAGCCCATCTTCTTAATAGATTCTGCCTTTATTTCTCTGCAGAAGTTCCTCTTCAACTTATGATTCCGCTCTTGATTTATCCCTTAACTCCACACCAGTCTTCAGCATTTCTATCATGTCAACCCCATTAATCGTCGATGCTAAACTCAGCTGCAGTTTCAGCCTTTCCAAATTGAATTGTAACCCTTACCAATTTCTATGTTAAGAAAAACTTGGGGAATTTATCTATACAATAAATTTTTGAACAAAACCTGTTGTACGGTCTGTTTAGCACCTTGAATAGATGCTTTACCAAAACCGCAAACCTAAAGTTTCTTCTAGAAGTTAGGTGAGTTTTCCATCTTAATTCTATAAAGGCTTTAACCTAAGTGACTCATTTTCACATTTGCCTCATTATCAACAGGTTTCTCCATTGCTGGATGGTTCGGCCTATCAATGGCTCTGGAATAATACGAGGCCACTCGTAAAGCATTGATGCAAGTGATTCACCTTGTCCAATTATGTGTTTATATATAATGTAAACAGACTGTCTGCTCTTATGGTAAAAGCCAGCACTTGCCCGATGATATATTATGTGTTAATTACACCTTGAAGAAATAATTTGAAGGGGTTTCATCTATTGTGCGCCATGTTGTTAGAAAGAAGAGATCGGAGGGGTTTGCCCTATATTCTGAGGGAGAAACTCTGGTTGATCGCTTTAAAATGTGATTATGGTTGTGATTCAAGATTAGTGGGGAGAGCTCCCGATCTGAATCTATACAACGCGGTTGTTGTGGATAGGATCAACACAGGTTCCATATTTATCTAGAGTGTCCTTAAGTTAATCTCTGTTATACGGCATTTTAATATGAGCAAGTGTATCTTATGCTTTCTGGTTTTAGAACATGCACGCATACATGCATGCATGCATGAACCCGTTTCTTGGAAATGCTCCTAAATTACATTTTATTTGACTACGGTGGGAATAAAACATTGTTAGAAGAGGCCAATGCTAGCCGTGCCTTGTAGATTTTATTTATAAAAATATCACTTAATGAAATATCACATATACCCTTATATAATTTCAACACATTGTTTTTCATCTCAATTGCTAAACAAACCCATATAAAAATAAAAATTGTTATAGACCCTCAATAATATATAATTTAACACATCTAACCTCCTTTTTTCCCCCCAACTATTCACCCTTAAAAAAAAACTTCAACTTCAACTTCATTTGCTCTCCATTTTCTAAATTTTAGTTCTTCAACCACAACAAATAATCAACATTGTATGATGAAGAAGACATGAGAAGAACCAATGTAAGTATTTTCTCCTTAATAATCATTATTTTTCGCATTTATTATCTCTATTAGATTAAGTTTGAAAGTTGCAAAATTTGTTCGCGCTCGGTTCGGCTTTGAACAATTGAAATTATGAACAAATTTCAGCCAAAAGAAGTTGAAATATATATCATGTTTTGGCTAAAAGGAGTTGAAATATATATAATATTCTGACCAAAAGGAGACGAAATTTGTAGCAGATTTCGTAAAAAAGCCCAAACAATGAATTATTTCTGCATAAAGTAGTCGAATATGACAATATTTTATGTAGGATATTAATACAACATTTCGGTTGTAATCAGCGAAATTTGAAGAGATTTTTGGCAGCTATTTGTCGAAATTTGGTTAATATGTCAACTACTTGGACCGAATTTTTTGGATAATTTCTGTCATTAGTTGTCGAACAATACACAAAACTGCACATACGTATTGATATCTTTCCTTTTTTTTGTGACTATTTGTGATGGGAATCGAACACAATTTTACAAAGTCAAGTGTTGTAGTCCATTAATAACTGTATTAGTTATGAATTATACAAACGATTTCACAACACACTAATATTTTGAGACTCGTGAGCATTTGATAGTTAGGTACGCGAGGGTGCAAACCATCTTGGTATGGTGATTGTGGTGAAACGTTCGGACACTGAAGGTGTTAAGTGCAAGTCTTGGATAATGTTGGCTTCTAAACGTAGTGGGGCAATGTGAATGTAGATGACGAAATTCGAGATGAAGAAATGATGAAGAAGAGAAATACCAGAACAAAAAAATGTATCTCCATTTCTTCTATGGGGTAAACAAATATCTGAAGATGAATGTGAATTAAATGTTGAATATGGTGTGCATAATAATTCGATTACACTTGATTTGGCTGGCCATCTATCTGCCAGTCGATTCACAAAAGCCGATGAAGAGTTTGTGTTTGTTATGTGCGAAGGCATAGTTGACCGAATGACATTTTGCAAATGTTGAAAAAGATATTTAATGATAACAACTCAACAATGAAGACTCTGTATAATTTTAGGATGAGCCACAAAATAACTTAAAGAGGAGGTAAATCTCAAATGCAATTTCTCATGAGTAAGTAGTAGAACACAATAACATTTATTATTCTAGGCGATGTGAGAAGACAGGTACGGTAAGGGATATCTTATTTGCTCACCCTACTAGTGTCATGTGTGCATTTTCAAAAGTTTTGTTGATGGATTGTACATACAAGACGAATAGGTGCAACTTGCTTTTGTTATAGATAGTTGGTGTGACATCTTCCGGCGTAACATTCCAAGTTGCATGTGCTTATTTGGAGGAGTGAGAAAACAACTACCTTTGAGCATGTAGCATGTTGAAATCATTAATGAGTCAATCAAGACTATATGATGTAATTGTTACTGATCAAGAAAACCGCTTTGATGAATGTTGTTGAGGCTTGCATTCCGACCTCGAGTCCTTTGTTGTGTTGCTGGCAAATTAGTAGGAACATATCGCCAATTGCAAAAATAAAAATTAAAAAAAAAATATTCCACACAAAAGATAAATGTGACTCATTCAACTATAGTTGGAATGTATAGGTACTTGCAAATTTTAAACCAACATACGAGTTGCTTAAAAGATTTCAAGTTTGACTATGCAGAATATGGATTGGATATTGAGTATTGTTTTACATGTAATTATGGTGTTTTTCTCGTGTTTTTAATTAAGATTTTATATTGTTTTTATTAACTTTTGAGTCGATTAGTTAGTTTTCTAGGTTATTTTTCTTGTTTTATTGTTTTTCGTGTTTCTTTTTAATTTTATATTTAATTTGGTTAAATGAGTTCAATTAATTTGAGGTTTGGTAGAATTCTTGGGTTTTTACATTCAAAATTCCTATTTTCATAGGTAAAGGCATTGAAGGTCAAGAAACTAGCCGAAGCACGCCAAGCTCCAAGCCAAACTTGATGCCAAGAGAGGCTCCAAAACGCCTAATATTTTGGAATACTAGCCAAGGCTTGCCAGCGCCCAAGGCTTGCCAGCACTAGCCAAGGCTTGCCAGCACCAAGCACTTGCCAGCACTAGCCAAGGCTTGCCAACGCCCTGCACTTGCCATTGCTTTCCAAGGCACAAGCCAGCCCCCAGGCCCAACCCCCAGCGCCCAGGCTCAGCCAAATGCCGAGCCACCTCGAGCCAAATCGAGGCAAAATATGCTAAAAGGCTAGGCAAGGGTCTAGGAAGGTGCCTCCGGGTCGAAATTGGTCAAACTCGGGATTTTCAAGCCTTAGGGGCTAATTTGGCCCATTTAAACCTAGTATAAATAGGATACAACTCTCATTTTTGGAGAGGATCTCACAATTTACCCAAATCTTGCATGGGTTAGGAAAAACTTCTCTCTCTAGTTCTTAGATTTTAATTTCAATCAATTCCTTTGGTTTGTAAGCCTAAGAAGAATCCAAGTATTCCCTTGGATTATTACTTTGTTGCAATTTAATTCAACTTTGTTACTCTTTTCCTTTAACTCAAGTAAGCTTCCTTTTATTTTCATGCTTTGTTCTTCAATTTCATGCATGTTCTTCAATTTTATGATTTTTGCCTTAACTCTTTGATTTCTTGCTTGATCTTGTGAATCGTCCATGGAAAGATGAGTGACACGTCTGGGTCATAGATCGAGTCCTTGATCATTTTTATTTCAAGTATTTCATATGCTTTATTTTGGTTTTAATTTCCATGCATTGTTTCATGCTAAATCTTAGATCTATGCTTTGTTGCTTGTTATTTCTCATAAAGTTTTAAACTTTGATGTCGATTTTTATTACTCTTTCTATTCATGCTTTCAATTTGTGTTAATTCTCATTATTTAAATTTTTATGTTCATGCAAGCATGGTACCTTGAGCTTTCATGCTTGTACTTGGTGAAACATTGTTGTTCTTGCTTATTTTCATTATTGCTTTGCATTTTCAATTAAGGCACACGACCGAGGCATCCGACCAACATGCAATTTCATTTCCTAGCATAGTTTAGTTAGTTTAATTGCTTTATTTTCATTTTTCTTTTATTTCTTCAAGCTACAAACACATTGATTCCTTCAATTGAATTGAATTCCGATAATACCGAGCCAAGTGAACCTTGTACTTTCAAAACCACTAAAAATTACAAAACAAGTATGTTATGATGCAATCGATTTAACCGTACAAAGAAAGATTTGCATCCACTTGGACTAAAAATGTCATGCATTACAGTAATACCACTACAAACAAGTATTTTGAAAGTAATATATTTTTATTTTAATTAATTATATTAATTTATAATGTATTAATAATATCTTGATATTAATCTTCTATTAGGGCGGAGAGCCAACATTCAGTGTTGAAACGCAACTTGAATCGATTATGGGAATCTTGAGATATATACGGCTAGAATTCACACTTTACTTGAAATATCGCACACTGAAGTCCAAGCATCATTTGAGTCAAGTACTAATGTAGTTCAACATCGATTCGAATCAAATGTATTGAAGGAGTTGCGAGGTGTGGTTTCTATTGAGGGGTTCAGGAAGATAGTTGATGAGATTAAAGGCCTGTCTAAGGGTGGTTTAGATCCTTTGATTTGTGGGTGTGTATTAAGAAAGACATGTGTTCTACCTTGTGCTCATGCACTACTTGAATTTTTCAGGGATGACAAACTAATCCCCTTAGATAGGGTTGATGGGTTTTGGAGGAAGTTGAATATGAAGCCTAATGTCAGAGTTGACAATAGTGTTATTGCAGATTTAGGTTGTCATCTAGTTGATAGATTGGGTGTGGGGAAATCTTAGTTTGATAACGTTGATGAGACTAAGAAAATATTGTTGTTGAGCGGATTGAGAGAGTTTGAAAATCCGTTGAGGTCTCCATTACTAGCACCTCAGGGACATGTTACTACTCGTGGCGACCATATATAAAAAAAGAAAAAAGATTGACCAATGAACAAAACGTGATTTGAGTGCTTTTGAATACGCAAACTCTTTTGATGATAGTTGGTCGTCTAATTATGACATTTGGGTTTATGGCTCCCAACAAAATGATGATATGTCGATGTTTACCAAACATCCAATGATTGAAATATAAACTAGTAGACGTATACGCACCTTATCTTCTACTACTAATACACTTCGTATCCACCATTAAACCTTCATAACTATATTGTGGACACCAAGAATGTATCACCATATAGTCATTGTGGTTCTCAGATTATTGCGGCACATTTGAGGGGCTCTGGAGATTCACACACGGTGATAAAAGGCTGGCCTTATGGAAGAGTAGGACGTTACATGCAATTGTACAACCAAGTAATTTGCGCGAATGGTCGTTCTGAGTGGTTTTGAAGTAACTTAGTTGCTTTAATACTTGGGCACCAAAGAAACATCTGGGTTTCTTTACCTGAAATATGCCACTTGATTGCAAACTACTATAATGTCGCCCTAGCCACTTTGTCCACTACACGGTGCCTCATAATTTTCCATTAACAAAGGAGATCTCATCAAATCCGAGGTGTATTTTTATGTCACTAGTGAATGTGCCTCATAATTTTCCATTAACAAAGGAGATCTCATCAAATCCGAGGTGTATTGTTATGTCACTAGTGAATGCTAATCATTTTATCCAAGTAAACATAATTATTTACATTCGTATTATATTTGTGAAAATGTGTTAAAACTATTATTTATCTTGTAAGCTTTTTTGCGTGAGGGTCATCCTTTACCCCTTGTTGCATATATCTGGTACCGTTGATGTCAAAATTGTGCAATAGGATGAAAACCGCTTACAAGGCGCAAATCGGTATGTATCAAGTAACTCAAAGTTTGAACAACACTGCTCTTACACATTACGTGTTTGATTAGTGTGTTTAAAAGACAATAGTCCTTTCTTGAACTTTTTAAACTATTTGTAAGGTTTTTAGACAATTCGGATATT
This sequence comes from Phtheirospermum japonicum, assembly GCA_014905375.1. NCBI lineage: Eukaryota > Viridiplantae > Streptophyta > Magnoliopsida > Lamiales > Orobanchaceae > Phtheirospermum > Phtheirospermum japonicum. The sequence goes on along the minus strand of BMAC01000616.1, from coordinate 138,083 downwards.
TTTTGACTATTTGTATGGTTTTTTGGACAATTCGGACAATTTTAGACCTTTTAGATTATTTGTTGGATTGTATTGTTTAAATACTATTTCGGCTGGAAAGTTTCAATTGCACACTTTATGGTAGGTGAGGACCAAAATTAGAAAGAAATGTCGGCAACTTCAAGCAGACATTGTTATGTAAATTCGACCACAATTTGTTGAGAATAATGAAACATTTCGGCACTTACTTACCAGAAAGTTGGTAGGATTTCAGCATATAGTAGCCGAAATTCTGCTAAGATTTCAGCTTGTTGTGTTTTATAGTGGATAAACGGAATTAACTATCTCGATATATATATATATTCATCTCTCTCTTTCTCTCTCTCTCTCTCTCTCTCTCTCTATATATATATATATATATATATATATATATATATATATATATATATATGTGTGTGTGTGTGTGTGTGTGTGTGCGCGCGCGCGCGTGTGATATTAGCTTATATTTTTATTTAACTTTTAAAACTCGCACTTCTTGAAATAAATATTCAAATTCTCATTTAAAGACAAAGTTATTATCGGCTAAAAGATCTCAGATATGAGTCTACCGTAGTCATGTATCTTTAGTCTCTGCATTTCACAAAGACATAATAATTATATACACCCTCCATCTCATGATTATATCACAATTTTTTGTCCTAAATTGTAGCACACTTTTCATATTTGTTTCATACATTTACTTAGGTGCTTCTATTTAATGTACATTGATATCAATAATTAATTAATCATTAGTGTTTAAATAAAGGGTGTAAAATTTAGTTTTTCAACCATACTTAGGGATGGCAATGGGGGCGGGTACGCCTACCTCCGCCCCCGTCCCCGCTTGAAAAAGTCATCCCCATCCCCGCCCCGCCCCCGCTTCAAACTAAGCGGGTATTCCTGTCCCCGCCCCTGCGGGTAAATTAGTTGCCCCCGCTTCAAACTAAGCGTCGTGATTTGGAGAGGGTGCGAGGGGTGCGTCTCGGCGTCGTGGAACCACGAGGGTCGGGCGTCGATCGATAACTACACATTTTCTATTTTTTTATGATTTTAAATGAAAAATGGAAAAAAATCAGAAAATAGAAAAACTAGTAAAAAATAGAAAAAAAATCAAAGAATTTAAGACCAGGGAGGGGTGCGTCTCGGAGTCCCGGAACCACGGGGGTCGGGCGTCGATCGATAACTACGCATTTTCTATTTTTTTCAGATTTTTTTTAAAGAAATTAAATTAAAACCGAGGGATTTGGTTTTCCCTCGGTTTGAAACCGAGGGATGTTGTATCCCCTCAGTTTCAAACCGAGGGAAATCCATTCCCTCGGAATTTTCAATTATTTAAAAAATAAAAAAAAATTGTTATTTTATTTATGCTTTAGATTCGTTGCTTTAAATTCTTAGTTCTTAAGTTCAAGTAGTTTAAATTATTGCTCGTAGTTGATAATCTAGTTAGAGTAATTAGTTTAATTAGTTTTAGTTTAATTATTGCTTTAGTTATAATGATCAAGTAGTTTAAATTATTGCTCATAGTTGATAATCTAGTTAGAGTAATTAGTTTAATTAGTTTTAGTTTAATTATTGCTTTAGTTATAATGATCAACCCAATATATTTTAAAACCCCAATTGTACATGTATTTTATTTCATAAATTGAGAAAAACATCCGAAAGACCGAACAGTTGTTTTCTCGAGAGATACGACTCGAGTCAAAATCATCACCCTACAGTTACCTCGTACTCTTGCGAGCAAACTGACGTGTTTTAAATTAATTTATTAAGAAGGGGTGCACAAAAGTTTGAGTCAGATTTATGGTATTATGAAAAATAATGGTTTAACCGCTCTTAATTATTTTTATTCTAGGTTAAGAAATTTCCTTATCCAGAGGTCTAACATTGGTATTATGAAAAATAATGCCATGTCTCTTAATGACTTACTATAGAATTTAATATTCCACAAACTTGGGTTTTAGTTTAAAGCCTTAACATGATCGAGTTTCCCCATGATTCATTATCTCAAATTAAGAACTCAAATAACTAGCGATATCTCTTATTTCATTAAGAGTGGATATTATGTTCATATCATCGACATATACAACTATAATAACAAATTTGAAACTTATTTTCTTTATAAATATTCAAGGGAATAGATTATATTTTCCCAATAAAGTGGTCACTTAGACGGTTATACCACATCCGTCTAGGTTATTTCAATCCATAAAGTGATTGTTTTAATTTAATTGCAAATGCACTCCGTCTCTTAGAGTCACTTGCATTTGTAACGAAAAGCCAGCAAGCACTTTTGTATATATCTCTAAATCATGATCCCCATAGAGATATGATGTAACCACAAGTATAAGCTGCATTCTCATTATTTAGAATTATAACATCTATTATGAGAGAGTACATATCCTCATAGTCAATTTCAGGGCGTTGTGAGAAACTCTGTACTTCAAGTTTAGATTTGCATCTCATGGCTTTATTTTTCTCATTATGCTATCTGACAAAACTTTGTTTATGTCCTACATGCTATACACTTCGTGAGTCTAGCACTGACATATCAAATACCTGTCTTCTTGTTAGTGAATTTAGTTCCACCTGGATTGATTCTTTACATTTAGGTCAATTTGCTCTATATTAACATTTCAATAGAGCGTGACTCGATATCTTCGTGCTCTATGATTCCTTTAGCAATAGTGTATACATTATCAATGTGTATGAAGAATCCTTCCATCAATTTATATAAACTCTCATAGTACAGTGAGATATCTTTATTCTCTGGAATCATATTAAACATGGGAGTGTCCTCCGGTATTGATATATGGATATAAGTATAACCAGTGATAATCTCATGAGAGGAATTATCTTCATTGATGATTAATTGAAGTTGTGCCATACATGGCCTCTTATTCCTTGGGCGAGTATTGATCGAACCAAGTGACCTTCCCCTGTTCCTTTTGGGAGTCACGACCTCAACCACATCTCCACTAAGTATGGTTGCAATGTCTTAATCTGCGACATTGTGCTCTTTTGGGGGACTTTTAACCTTGTAGACACATTTTCAGTTGGTATATATATGATCTTGTCACTTTAGAAATTGAGTCTTCTATAATTTGAAGATCAATTGTTCACTTTACTTTACTTTCACGTTACATTGTGAAATGCGGGGATCATAATGAGACATAGTATGAAACTATTCCTGTCGTTCCATTAGAAATACTTTTTCTTATCTCCCCCTAATGAAGGGAAGATTGTCTCATTAGAGTGACAAATTCGCTAATTTAGTGAGAAAGAGATCGTCTGTCAAAGGCTTCAAATAGCGGATGACTGTTGGAGATTCATACCCAACATAAATACTTAGTCGTGTTTAGAAACCCATATGAATGCGCCGTGGGGGCACAATATTCACATATACTGCGTAATCAACTATGCGTAGATATGAATATCAGGCTTATTTCAAGTTATCATCTGGTACGTAAAATATCTAGTTAGCACGGGTTCATAAACGAATAAGTAAGAGTTGCGTGCAATATTGCATAACCCTGTGCAGAGAAAAATATATGAGTGCGCATAAATAATATCTTAGTCACCATCTGTATTCTTTTCGATGGTTTCTTCTTTGAGACCTTATTATATATGCATATTAGGGTACGAGATGCATTACACCGATCTTGATTAAAATGCAATAGTCATCGAATACTTTTGATGTAAACTCTCTAGCATTATGAGTTTAGGTGCTCTATAAGGGTGGTTAGTCCTCAATCATACTAAATTTTCTAGAGTTTTTGCAAATGTAACATTTTTATGGACAATACGTGCCGAAACTTCAACCAAAACTGTACAATACTTGAATGATCCGCATTTAAAATGGTTATGTCCACATGTATCACCACTTATCAATTATAAGAATGGAATATTATACTTTGTATCTTTTGCATATGCAGGTCTCAATCATACAATTTTGCTAATGAAGAATTGAAATATGAGTGATGTATCTTTGAGATATGAATGAATGTAGTAATGCACTAGCTGTAATTGAACAACATTAGGTTGACACTATACTGTGCATCAAATTTCTATCTCGTTTTGTGTTTCACTCAAAATAGAAGATGTCCATATTAATTTCATATAATATGGACCATGATATCACGACGATCAAAGAATCCATGTCAGTCGTGCCAAAACTTTAATGGGTTAGTGTTCAAAAGTTCCTTGTTGGTCATATCTTATGATTCAATAATCAAAAAGTAGTAAAGTAAAATTACTAGATTGACTCTAAAACGTACTTTCTTCCACACAAATTAAACGCATAGTTCCATTGTCATAATGTATTTCTTAATGATAATCATCAACATGAATATCATCAAACTTAACAATGTTAGTTTCGCACTTGGTCCATACTGAACTTTTATGACTTTAATCAATATGCCACTAGGCATCAAGACTTTGTTAAATATAAATATCAATTCAATGAATAATTACCTATTCCTCGACAAATTCTCACATTCTTTAGAGATATTTGAACGAAACTTTTCATTCCAAGATTTTGATTTATTATATATATATGTTACATTAAATCAAGTACATTCAATGCTTTAGAATGAAATCCAAAAATTTACCAATAAGCCAAAAATAATTAAATCAGGCCACATCACAAATATCTAACTCAAAATTAAATTTAAGACCAAATACAATAGTCTAATATGAATTATTGATTATACTTTCACAAGTTCTTTGTAAAGTAAGAAACAAACTAATTTCATCAATCAAAATAGAGTAATTAGTTTAATTATTTTTAGCTTAATTATTGCTTTAGTTATAATGATCAACCCAATATATTTTAAAACCCAATTGTACATGTATTTTATTTCGTAAATTGAAAAAAACATCCGAAAGACCGAACAATTGTTTCCTCGAGAGATACGACTCGAGTCAAACTCATCACCCTACAGTTACCTCGTACTCTTGCGAGCAAACTGACGTGTTTTAAATTAATTTATTAAAAAGGGGTGCACAAAAGTTTGAGTCAAAAATTTGGCGCCGTTGCTGGGGAAGCAACGAGTAGGAATTAAAAGATGTTTTTCGTTTTATTTTCTTTTTGGATTTATTAGTTTATTTTTATTTTTTTCTTGGTCTTTGCCATTTGGTACGTTGATGTATTGTTGAGTTTATGCAAGGAAGGCGATCACTTCAACGCGACCTTGTACCATTCATTGACAACATCCACCGTTCAAATCCACCAAGACCAAGACCCGTTTTTATTCCCGAGGACGATTCCTCAACAGCAACTGATTTCGCTTGTGATCAAGTTTCCGACATTATGTTAGAAGCAAATCCGATTCGAAACGGCGATTCACCACCGAGATCACCACCACGCCCCATTATTGCGAGACAAGATGCGGGGAGAAATGAGGGAGTCGACCAGCAGCAAAACGTAATCGGTCACCAACCTAACATGGCGAATATGAGGCACAACGAAGAGATGAACAACAATGCTATTCGCCAAAACAACATCGAGAACATGGCAATTAGGAACGAAGATTTTCTGCAGCATAACGCGTATGCTAACAATCAAGGGCACGTGAATGATTGGTTGGAGAATCAAGATCATGGTTACGAGCAAAATAATTTCGGAAGGAGATACGAGCGCGAGCACCATTACGCGCATGACGACCACTATGAGAGAGCTAATGACCGAGTTAGGGAACCAAAGGGGAGATCGAGCGCCTCGACAACGAGATTTGGCACGCCCGAAGGTTGTGCTTTATGGGTCTGCTATTGTACTTGGCCCGACTGCAAGGGAAGTAGAGATTAAACCGCATCAAATTAATTTACTTCCGACTTTTCACGGAAATGCCCACGAAGACCCTTTAGCGTTTTTGAACTACTTTATCGATGAAGTGGGCAGATTTGTAGGTCATGGCCTAAACCGGGAGGAGATGCAAATGATTTGTTTCCCCTATAGCATGAAAGACAAGGCGAAGACATGGTTACTGTCCTTAGAACCAAGGTCATTAACTGATTGGGAGATGATAAGCGAGAAGTTCCTAAATCAATACTATTCGGCACAAACAACGGGGCAAATTCGGAGGCAGATTGCT
>BMAC01000616.1:111216-125497 GCA_014905375.1 Phtheirospermum japonicum | reverse complement strand
AAAACTCTTACATAATTAAAAAAAACTAAATCATCATTAATATTAAAAATTATTTATGAGATCAATTCAAATAAAAAAGTATTGAATCGTAATAATATTTGATAGTAACATGTTGATAGCCAGTAAAATAAATACATGAATTATGTTGTCATTTTATATAATCTAATTTGAAAAAGTGGTCAAATTATTTTTGAGAAAAAGTGAAAATTTGATATTATTGGACTCACAATAAAAATAATAATAAAACAAAATAAAATAGAATAAAAAACCTCACAATAAAAATCAAAATATCATAAAAGTGATTATATATATATATATATATATATATATATATATATATGTGTGTGTTGTGTGTGTGTGTGTGTGTTGTGTGTGTGTGTGTGTGTGTGGTGTGTGTGTGTGTAAATGATTTTGTTATTTTAATATTAATTAGGGTATCTATCCACTATTGCGAGTTCAACAATATCAAATTTGTCACTTTTTCTCAAAAATAATTTTACTACTTTTTAAATTAAAATATGAAAAATTGCACAATGCAAAACAATGTGGTATTTGTTTTATTGGCTATCAACATGTTATTTATGAAATATTATTATGATTCAATACTTTTGATTTGAATTGATTTCTTAAACTAATGTATTTTGTTACTATCTAAGTAATCATGCAAAACAATAAAAGTACGAAACCAACATCGAGTGGAATGAACAATGTGGCATCAACTATAATAGATTCGTAAAAAGATCAACTAATTGCTATTACTTGTTGGTGATATTGATCTATAAAGTGGTAGCAAGAGAATTGCAGTAGAAAAGAGATCTTGTAATTTGAAATGTATCAACGAGCTGCATCCTTTGTACGTTGCTTTACACTATCCATTACTATTTCCATGTGGTGAATACAACCATAGGGAAGACATATCTTTTTCTGAACCTCGAAGGCCTAAAAGAAAGGGTATGCAATATATGAGCCAAATGGAGTTCTTTTCTCACCGATTTAATGAAAGAGACACGGAGATACTCATTATTCCGTACAGTCAATGACTCACACAATAATTCATAATTGATGCATATATGATTATTGAGTCTTCAAAATTATGGTTCGTCAAACCTCATCAAAAAATTATGAAGTGAGATGAACAGTGAGATACTTGATTTAATGTTATGAGATGAAACAAATGGCTCAAGTGTTGGTACTCATGTTGTCTTGCCCGCGAAATTTACTAGCAGTTCTCCAGAGGGTCGTTTCACATAATTTTTATCTATTGCTGAATTGTGTAGCTCATTTAAATGTTAATAGGGTAACTAATTTAGATCTATCAAGTATTTGTTCAAATATGTCAATAAATGTAACTATATGTTCACTATGATATTTTATCAGAACAAATGTGGGGATGCAAAGGATAAAAAGACTGACGAGATCAACATGTATTATGATTGTCATTACATTTCTCCATGCGAAGAGGCATGGAGAATATTAGTTTATGAAATTCAGTATAAAACTCTATCTATCATGTTTTTGAGTTTTCGTCTTCCAGAAGATCATAATATATTGTATAACTATAATGATCAGTTGAACGCAATAAAACGCAAGTCAAAAACACCATAACATGTTTTAGGTTGGTTCGAGGCAAATAAGAAAAATCTGGAAGCACAGAGTTTGTCCTATGTTGAGTTTTCTAAAAACTTCTTTTAGTACTCAATAACAAATGAATGGACACCTTGGAAACTAGATTTGTTTTCATTAGTACGAATTTACTATATTCCGCCAAAATTGATAAAGTCATGGATGTAGTACATTTAACCAAGGGTGATGTATTTCTCATCTATAGATACAAAGAACGCTTTCTACAACTGTTAAATTTAATAGTGGAATTGTTCTTAATGTAATATCTAACGACATAACTTCTATTCTTCTTTCAAAAGGAAGAATTGGACATTCTAGATTTAGGGTTACTATTAATGTCCACCAAGATTTCGATCATCACTGGTACTCCACTTGCAAAATTAATGGTTGATGCGCATCTCGTTATTTGGGACGAAAATCCAATGATGCATAGCCATTATTTTGAAACTCTGGACAAAATACTGAAAGACGTGATGAGATCGCAAAATAATTCTAATATGCAGCTTCCATTTGGTAACAAAATAATAATTCTTGGTGGAGGTTTTCATCAAATTTTGTTGGTTGTTCCAAAAGGTACTAGACCAGACATAGTTCACACAGTGATCAAATATTCGCATTTATGGACTCATTACATAGTTTTGAAGTAGATCAAGAATGTGGTGCTACAAAATAAAAATTCAGATCCCAATTGTGTCGAGTTGTGTTGTGTAAAGTTGGTTGTTAACTTGACGATCATATTGTATAGGCTAATATCTCAAGGAAGTAATGAAGGTAAATTGTTGTTAATCCCTAAAATGACTGTCACACTATCCAATCCGAAGTTGCCTTTTAAGTGCCAACGATGGCAATTCCTCTTATTGTGTCATATGCTATGATGATCAACAAAATTCAAGGATAATCTCTCTCACGTTGGACTTTTCCTGAAAAAGTCAATTTTCAGTCATGGTCAGTTATACGTTGCTATATCAAGGGTGACCAATTGTAAGAGTTTAAAAATATGATCGACAATGATGAGTATAAACATAGTAACAAAACTACAAATGTTGTGTACAAGGGAATTTTTCTTAATTTTTAAAGTACATTTTGTCTAATAACAATCCTTTTATAAATTAGGTTATATCACTTTGAATACTATTCGATCTTTAAATAATACTAGTTTGGAAACCCGTGCTTACGCAGACATATCCAGTAAATATATAAAAATAAAAACAAAAAAATTTAAATTCAAAATTTTTGTTAATAATAAAATGTATTGAAATTATTCACTTGTGATTTTGAAAAATTTTCATTGTAAACAATATTTATATTTCTTTTCAATTTGTCGGGTCTTTTTGGAAACCCACGTGTTACACGGGCATATCGAGAAAATTCATAAAAAAAATAAAAACTATCAAAGAAATCTAATATAATCGAATAATGAAATTATTAACCTAACGAAAAAATTGTTCACTTCAAGTTTTGAAAGACTTCCTTGTAAACCATACTAGATGTCTTATTAACAATGTTAGTTACCATCTTCATTGTAACATAGAATTTTCAAATCTTTACGGCTCTTAACTCGTGATATAGCGACATAGAGTTGGCCGTGGCTGAATACTGGTCTTGGCAAATACAGACCAACATTGGAGAGAGTTTGACTCTAACTCTTATTTATAGTCATTGTGATAAAACTGTCACGCCCCATTTTCGAAAAATGTAAAATTGATTTTTCATAAACAAAACTTTCAAAAACAAGGGCATGAGTTTTCAATAAATCACAATCACAATAAAAATTGAGCGGAAGCGTGAATAAAACTTAAACATTTATTTAAAAATTGGGATTCACTTAATGAATCAAAATAGTAGTCTCGGACTGTTCAAGGAGTTTTAAATAGAAACACATGTCTATATCTTTATTTGTAATTTGACATAAAATTAAGATACCAATTCATAGAAAGGAAAATGAAATAACATTGAAAATAACATCTTCGCATCCACCGCCTCGTACCACATCCAACTTCTCAACCTGAAAAGTTTGATAAAAATGGGTGTGAGCTTTCAACTCGCTCCGTGGGGATTTGTTTGTCAATATTAAACACAAATCATACAAACCATAAATGAATAGCTACAACACACTGTCAGTTGTTCATATATGTTGGCCAACCATAGATTTAGCTCGAAAGTTACTATTTTTTTAGCCCAAAAGTTACAATGGAATGTTGCATTGAGACATAAATAATTCATATAATCGCATCTAACATAGATAAACATAGAATTTCGTCAATGCTAAAAAGGAATCATATAAATCATAAATGAATGGCTACAACACACTGTCAGTCGTTCATAGATGTTGGCCAACCATAGATTTAGTTTGAAAGCTACTGTTGTTTTAGCCCGAAAGCTACTGTTGTTTTAGCCCGAAAGCTACTGTTGTTTAGCTTGAAAGCTACTGTTGTTTTAGCCCGAAAGCTACTATGGAATGTTGCATTGAGACATAGATAATTCATACAATCGCATTTAACATAGACAAACATAGAACACGTCCGGCAATGTTAAGAAGAAATCATATAAACCATAAATGAATAGCTACAACACACTGTCATTGTTTTAGCTCGAAAGCTACTATGGAATGTTGCATTGAGACATAGATAATTCATATAATTGCATTTAACATAGACAAACATAGTTTTGAAAAAGTTTAGAATCACCCACCTTTAAATGCGTTTCGTGGAAAATTGAATGTAGATGCTCGTGCTTGAAAATCCTAGTTTCGAGAACCCTCATTTCCTACATTGAAAATAATAATTTAACTTAGTACTTGGCTTTGAGAAATGAATTTGGACTAATTAGAAGGATAACAAAATCATATCTATGAATTGAATATAAATAAGAAAGTCGATAGGGTTGTTTTTGTAAAATTCATGAAGTTTGAGGGGTGGAAATAAAATAATTTGAAAGTTCTTTGGGCTGGAATGGAGTTTCTTGTAAGTTTGGGGGCTAGTTTGGGGGTTGGTTTGGGGGTTTTGGGTAAATTGGGAACTCAATCGAATAGGAATAAGAGTCTTGGGGGTCAATTGAATAAGGATGAAAGTTATTGGGGCCAATACGGAGTTTCCAGAAAATGGGCTGGGTAAGGCAGAACCCAGCCCTTAAATCGGCTAGAACCCGTCTTCCTCCGCCTTCTTCCCCGTTTCTGTTCAATCGGCCAAAATTCTGAACTCGGCCCTCCTCATCCTCATCCTCCGGTCGTCTATGGGTGACGAGTCAGCGGCGAAAGCGACGGCTCAGGGGGCTGTGACCGGTGACCAAAATCCCACCCCTCTCCAGAAATCAACAATCAGCACCAGCTCCTCCTTCGATTGTAGGCGGCGGCGACGGAATCTGTGGCGGCGGCAACCCACAGCGGTGGCAGGCGAGGTGATGTGGCTGGAGGCGGTGGCGCTCGGCAGGCTCCAGCGGCGAGCTTGGGAAGGCGACAGCAGGGCTGCGGTGAGGTGGCCTTGTGCAGCGGAGGCGARGACTCAAGAGGGTGTTTCTTCTCCACCTTCTTCGAAAATCGATGGTGGCGATGGACTGTCGTGTGCAGCGCGTCGACTCCAACCCGGTGGATGGAACGTCGGCGACTGGCACTGCGAGGCGACTCGGCTGGGCTGAATCCTTCTCCAATTTCGGAAATCAGCGTCCGTTGCTCCCTTCCCTTCGGTTCTACCATGGCGGTGGTTCGGCGGACGTCTCCCGGCAGTGGCGGTCATGGGGAAACAGTGAGGTGGCTTGACTGGTTTGTATGGGGCCACTGGGTCTCGATCGATTTTCAGAACTTGGTCGATCAGGTGGCTTCCCAGATCAGAGGTGTTGGGCGGCAGGCGTGGAGATGGTTCGGTGATCTGGTTGTGACGTGGCTGTGGTGCTGGTAGAGATTTGTTGGCGATGGTGGTGGCTAGAAACCGGAGCGACATGATTTGGCTCGGGTTTTCGTGATGGAGAGTTAGTGACGATCGATTTTGGGTGTCTGGTTCATCCGTTTGCGCTTGAGGAGGATAGTGGTTTGGTGACGGGTCTGTGGTTGGTGGTGGTTGATGGTTTTCGTGGTTAGGAATCGGCAGCCGATTCGGTTACGATGGCTGCCGAAAATTGGGATTAAATCGTCTTGTGTTCTTTGAAAATTTTTAGAAAAACAAGAGTGGGTTTTACTTTTTATTTGCCTGTGGCCGTATGAAAAAAAATGTGCTGGTTTGTGTTCTCTTTAAAAACCAAAGATGGATGTATTTTTAGAAAGTTAGGGTTGTAGCCTTGGTGAAACCGGGCTAAGTCATTGGGCTTGGATTAGGCTTTTGTAAAACAAAGTATTGTTATTGAATTTGGGCTTTGGTAAAAATAAAATAAAATAAAAATAATATAATTGGATTTGAATAACAGGTTTAGTGTATTTGAAACAATAGAATATAATAAAAAAAATATTGGGCTCAACATAATAAGAAAATAAAAACTTGGGCGTTACAGAAACAAATGTAATTCAAAACACATATAAGATACACATGTAATTCAAACACGAGAGTTATAAGAATACACTTTTTAAAGCTCGGTTGTTTATAATAATAGGAAATCGAGAAATACATGTAATTTAAATAAATTTTAATGTTGTATTTTCTATTGTTTTGTATCGTATCGATGTCAAGTAGCAATATAAATATTTTAAGAATTAAAATATTAATTATTCGTGATATCGAATCATAATTGATTAAGAAATACTGTAATATAAGAAATATGTAGTTTTGTCTGAGATTCTTAATGTCTTTTAATTTTGTTTTGTCTTAGATTAACTCAAACTATATATCTGTATATCTATTTTTAATAATTTTATTTAAACTATTAAAAGAGCCTATATATAATCAAATGTGTGGTTCATGTTTAAAATCATAATTGTGTATGTAATTCATGAAAAATTTATTTTCAATCAAATTATATGTGTAATCTCAGACTATATATGAAAAATCTAAGATTTTTTTTTGTCTTACACTTAAACCTTCAGAAGCAAAAAATATTTAAAGCCCCCCTTTCACATACTTAAAAATTTACAATTAGACCCATAATTTTAATATTAAATCAAACATCAGGTTTATTTTCATAATCTTAAAAGTTCATCTTTTTTTTGTAATGATCCCTTTTTAACTATTCACTCCAATCAGGCCTATAAACAAAAATAGAGGGAATTATTAAGAAATAACCCTGAGATTTATATTAATTACAAAAAAGTCAAACTATATCTTTTGAAATAAAAAAATACCTCAGGGTTGTAACATATGAACATTTAGTCAGGGAATATTTATAGTTTTGAAGAAAAATCGAGCTTTTTGTAATAAAATCGAGCTTTTTGTCAAGGGTGTATTTTGTAAATTTTCCAAAATAGAGCAGCTTCTAACTTTTGCCTCTTCCTATGCAGATTCTCAGAGCTATTATGAAAGATGAGATAAATTGCAGGAAGATATAATTTGAGCAGCAACATACAATTTTAGGTTTATGAGTCCTCAAGACTCCATAACCATGTTCGGAAAAGCCGGGATTAGAGAACTTGATTTGGTCCGTCGGCTTTTCTTGATTCTGAAGTAATATCTGTATCCATCGATAAAGTTTCCGAGCATGAGAAGGTACGCGATTTGAGCTTGCCATTTAGATGATGAGAGGTAATAACAACACGAAAGTGCAAGATTTTGTGAGTATGGGAATGGAGAGGGAGCTCGAGTCAGTTATCGAGACAACGACCGAACTTGAGAGTTTCAATATGCATTCGCTTGTTGCAATAACAATGGAGTTGCTAGAAAAAGAGACGAATTAGAGAGAGTTATTATGTCAGAAAAAAAGTAAGAAATAAGGAGATTTTTTTTTAATTTCTTAAAAATATGGAATCATATTATTAGAAAGCTGTGAAATTTTATTCAATATTTTCCTATTTTCCTGGATAGTTATAAATTATTATACATCTCACAAATGAATTAGTTTTATTATTAACTTTTTAATATATTTCTTGCAATCTCAAAGTTGAATTTCAAGCATTTTTTTGTGTGTAATTACAAAAAGTTTTCCCCTATTTAAAAAAGTTTGTGTAACCCCTCAAAATTTGTAACTACCTAACAAATGACGCTTTACGATTTATAAAGTAGAAGTAAATATGTAGAGTATTTGTAATATTAAAGATAATTGATGTGTTTTTTTTATAATAAGACTAAACCTTGGGGGTGGTTTTTTGTAATTAAACTTTTTTCTTACTTATAATACAGTTTTTGAAAGAAACAATACCCGCAATCACATGTGTACACAATATAGAAGAAGAAAAATCACAGTGGTGATTACAACTCACAACAAATAAATACTTTCCAACGACGGTAAAAGAAAATGTAACCTATCTATTCCTTTTTCCCCCTTTCATATACTAATGCAAATTCTAGCTATTTATAAATCTCACCAGCCAAAAAACAACACACATCTACAAATTGCATTATCCCATCATATAAAGGGGGGAAATTAAAAAAAAAATCATCTAACAAAAAGAAGAAAATAAATTATTTTGATCGTTCGTTGGTTCTGGTTTAAGGAGGTCGATCAAACCATTAGATGATGGCTCCTCGGCACAAATGGGCCTCGTCTCCAAGCCCTTTTATGAAAATTTAAACATTCATCACAATAATCCCCAAAATAGTGCAAGAAATCGTATGAAGCTTACCGAATACATTGCTGAAAGGGGTCCAAGATAAATAATCAGGACTTTGAATCTTAATTTAATAAAAAATAAAATTTTAAAAATAGAAAAGATTGGATGCGATTAATTGTATCCAAGAAAAGGATGCAAACAACATGGAAATTGCATCCATCAAAAGACTGCAGTTTTTTACATCCCAAATGAAAATTAGAAACCAAACAATACGAACATATACATAGAAAAAATCATTATCTTCAAAAAAATCAAAAGTAAAGCTATCTTCATAAAATTGAAAGTTCAACATGGAAACTTGAAACTATACCAAGACGAAGTCCACATTATTTGAAAAACTCAACAAATGGAAAATGTTTAATGTAATATACCTTAAAAGGATTGCGTGTTCTTGAAAAATCTGTAAAATGAATCAACATATGCCTCTAGAAAGTAATTCAAATTATGAAAAAAAATCAGCCTTGCACAAAAAAATTCGGAAAAAAAAAAATAGTTATCTCATATAGCATAAATAAACCGGTGAAACCAAGAACAAATCTCAAAATAGAAAATTTAAACCTCAAATTTCTAGATTTAATGAGAATAATCAAAATATTATACTAAAAGTTATGTCCAACATATCTCCAAAATCATTTTTGAAAATATCTCGAAAATCATCTCCGATACCTCAAAAATAATCTCCGAGGATATGCAGACATTGAAAATCGAGAAAAAACTACAAAAATCTAGACAATTATAAGATACACAATAGCATGTTAACTATAGAATATGCAGACATTTTTTGTTATATATTCATCAACATTTTTTTTCAATAGTTGATAGTTTGTGTTTGCTTCATTACAAATGTCGATAGTTGATATTTTGTGAAACTTTTGTACAGAGAGTACTTGGCATTAAGAAATAAATTTGATTCTAAAGAAGTTGGAAAATAAACTTTATTTAACACTATTTTTAGATGATTGGTTGTAATTTATAGATACGTACATAAACAAAATCTAAAAGAATTTGTGTGCTTAAAAAACTAGTAAAGATTATAATACGTAAAATGAGGAATGAAATGACCTTCAAGAGGAACAAACATAATAAAACAATCAATAAAACAACATGTGTTCATTTCCAAAAACTTATTTATAAAAAAGTCATCCTCAAGTTATGGCTTTTTTAATCAAACCCCATATATTCAAAAACTTCATATATACTGATATAATCAAAAACCTACAAAATGTCTCTAGCAAATGGAATTTATTTATTACACTGCCTTGTTCATCCCCATTCATCGTGTCTGTTATTGCAATACTATCTTCATCAGAAAACTCCCTAAATTTTGAAATAAAGACGCCACATCTTGCATCATTCAAGACAAATAAAAATACTTTAAAAAAATGTGAATTGAAGTAGTCAAGTACGATTTTATAATAGAAAACAAAATCAAATAAAATATTACAAAAAACATATAAATTAAATAAAAAAAAGACAGTTTTTCTTTCTAGTACTCTCGACTGTGGAGCTTGCATTCCGAAAACTTGTCAAGCACGTCTGCGTTCAAATAAAAATAAGTAAACAACAATTAAAACAAAAGGAACTACAAAATTATCCGTGTTCTTGTCTTCTCACAGAACACAGCCCAGACGTGGATGGCGTTGTTGTAGAAGAATGCATTGAAGGACACACAGCCGTGGCCAGCCTCCCGGAAACGGAGTTTATAGCACCATTAAGGAATTGACTTTTTTAGTCAGTCGCATCAATGGCCTATTCATGAAAATAAAATTTTGACTTATTATTAAATAAAAAAGGGGATAATAGAAAAGTAATTTTATATATATATTTATATTTATTTATTTATACTAATAAACTTGGCTAATTATACATTCATTTAAAAAAAATTCTATTTACATACATATATATTTTTATATAAAGCTTCTATGAGAGAAATGAACCCTTTACAAATCTCCACCATGCTTGACATTTAAGTGATCAAATTTTTTAGAATAAAACAAACGCCACTTCAATAATTACCATTAGTTTATTTATTTTCACATATAAATTGAGATTTTATGTATGCAATATTAGTTAGAGCAGCTACCTTAGTTTCCACAGCAACAAATTCTTCTGCGGCAGCTTGACCTCCATTCATTACTCAAATAGCTTTCCCAAGAAAGCTACACCTTTTTCCACACAATTAATCCACAAAAGCAGACAATACAATACCTTTTTTCACACAATTAATCTGGTTTATAGAAACCAGGTTTCGAATGAGAAGATTAGGTAGAGGAGCAGCACGACGACAATGATTTGGGAGCAGAGTATGGTTTCGAATGAGAAGATTTGACAGAGGAGCAGCACGACGACAATGGTTTTGTAGTTTGACGGAAAATTATGGCTTGGATAGGGTTTCTCTTCATCTATATAATTAAGAAAAAGTAAGAATAGAAAATGAAAAATCTTAATGGCCAACAAACTAAAATTAGCTTAAGCAAGAATAGAAAATGGAAAATAAGTGTAAAGCGTATACAAATTACAACTACATATCCACAACACGGCCACAAAGAAATTCCTGCGAATATCAAGTGATACAGATAAGTTACCAGTCAATAAAGAAGAAATTGCCTTAGCATTTTCTCCAACCCTGTTGTTTTCAGGATCTTCGACACTTGCACCACATTTCCCATGATTAAACTTTTTGTGTGATGTCACATTCGTAAACTTAACATTTTCATTTACACATAAAACCATATATTTTATCCAAATCTCTCCACTACATCCAAACAAAAAGTCATACACTTTATCTAATATTCTCATTAAACAAAAATTGACACTACACCAAATTGGATTAAAAATTGGAAGATATAACAATATCACTATAAATCATTAAATAAACCAAATCCATGACACAAATATTAGAATCGTATTGTAGACTGGAAAAAATAATACGCTAATTAACGCCTCATAAACTTCATCCATTTGCCATTGTTATGATTCTTTTTAAGTTTTTGAAAAAATAATAATATGCATATATAAGATAAATAATTAAATACCTCAAATCTATAATATACACAAATTAAAATCACTACACTGCGTCATGTGCACAATTATAAATAAAGCAAGAGCACCAAAACCTGACCTTTCTTTACTGGGATCTCATCCATAACCTTATATTCCATATTCTTCAAAGCAAGCTCCACACCATACCCACCCAGGTTTACAGGCTCTCCTGAACCAATAGATCCACATGAAGCACTTTTGGATTCACACCCACAGAGCAATATAGATCGGACAACATATCTCACTTTCCCCTAAAGGGTTTCGGAAAACTTATAAGCATATAAATCAACAAATACACGAGAAATGAATTTCAAGGAATTTCCCAGAATTTTTTGCAGGACCCATGGAGAATCTGAACCAAGAATCTAGTTGAACTCGAAATACAAACCATCAGGAAAAATATAAACCATATTCAGATCGATCGATGTTTAAACGAAAATTGATAATTATACACCATATTCAGATCGATCAATGTTCAATAAAAAAGAAAAACCAAAATATGCAATTATGTATCGAAATCGATCACAACCAATTTTGATTTTTTTGAAACTAAAATTGATTTAGATTGAAGATGTTAGTTCAAATCTGAATCGAAAATTTTTCTTAAGATCTGAACCGATATAAATTTTGCTTCTGCATCGAAGATGTATCAAGAAAAAAAAAAGACAATATGAAGAAGAAAGAAAAAGTGTGGGATGCTGCGGAGAGAGATAGAGAGAGACAAAATCTAGATTTAGGAAGACAGAAAGAAATGATAAAAAGTGTTATTTTATACCCTTGACAATTTTACATATAATGAATAATTTTTAGGAAAATGATGTGAGAATGCCACGTCAGATTTTCAATACATAACCAAATGACATGTGTCAATTGAATAATTATGAGCTTGACACATAAGCAAGGTGTCAACAAAATTAAAAATATGGGTTGATTTAGATGATTTATATATAGGGAGCGGTTATGCTAAAACCATCTCTGGTATGAGAATCAGTGATGGTTTTTAACGAAATACACACATACACAGATATATATATATATAACTTAAGTATAAATATATACAATTACTTATTTAAATATTTTAATACATTTAAAATAATTATTTTTATCTTAATTAAAATAGAATAAAAAACTATCGTACAACGCACGGGTACAATACTAATTTTAGTTTATAAGATGTACTATTCTGAGAATATATTTTCAAAAAATAAATAACATTTACGAAAAAAAAGTTACGCCCATCTTGCGATGTATTTAGCGATATTGGAAAACAGCTTGCTACTTTTTCGAGAGCAAAACAGATTTGCCTTTAAAAGACACACACCCTAGCATTTTTATTACCGTAACAATAAATATTTCATATTTTATGGATCAATCTCCTTCGGGACCGCCTTATAGCACCACCCGGCAGGATGGAGCTCCCTCTCAAAGATCAAACGGAGTATAGTGGGCATCTTGCCCCCTGTGCTGTGCAGCCTGTATTCAATTGTGTTTTTACTTTTTTCCTCGGTAAAATTTAATCATAATGATAATTATAATTTTAAAATCATTGGTTTACTTACTTCGTCCCTGCAATATAAACCTGAGTCATACCCATCTGCGGTGGGACCAACTATCGTCGGGTCCGTGATGTACCCGCGTCGGACGGGGTCTATGATGGTGTATGCGATGTCGGGGTCTACGTCGAGGTCTGCGTCGGTGTCTGCATCGGGGTCTGCGTTGCCGGATGATCACTACCGAGACCCATGTAGTCGGTTTCGAAATCATGCTCATCCAAGGAGGTAAGTTGTAGGGTGTGACTATGACGGGCCACGATGAGTATTGTGCTCCGAAGCTTCCAAATGGTTGAAAACCATCTGTACAAAGACCCAGTCTCACGTTTCGACTTTCATCCGCAAATCTTGGATTAGTGTGGTTGAAATGTTTCCAAGCTTCTGAGTCGGATGGGTGGCGCATAACATTGTCTTCAACCACGTGTTCAGCATGCCATCTCATATCTTTCGTTGTGGCATTAGATGCGTACAACCTCTGCAGACGAGGAGTTAATGGAAAATAGTACATCTTCTTGTACGCGACACGAGCCTTTTGTCGTTTTGTTTTTATTGGGAATCGGTGGTACCGTCGCGCAGCGGAAAACAAAAATTTTTAAAAATTAAATTAATTGAATCGAATTCAATTGACGACGGCCCAATTTTATAATCAATTAATTGAAACAATGTTTTAATTGCTTTTAATAAATAGAAACAATTTGATTTTTGTAAAATCGAATAAGCATGGTCGGTTTCTATTTAATATATATATAACAATAATATATATATATATATTAATATATTAAACGTATATATAACAATTATATATATATTAATATATTAATCATATATTTAATATTATATATTATATATCATAAACCCTTATATATATATTATATAAGTACTCTGCATGCATACAAGTATCTTTTACAACATAAGTTCAGCATGCACTTATTATATATATATACTTAGCATGCGCATATTACATATATCATATATATATACTTACAGCATGCGTTTATACATTACAGCACATATATATACTATATATAAGTTCAAGGAGCAGCCGTTTATACCTCACGGCAATGGCGACGGCATTCCTCGACTGCGATAACTCCGGCCTGGGACGGCAGTGACGCAACGGCACAGCGGCGACGTGGCGGAGACGTTGTCGGAATCCGGCTTGGCAGTAGCTCCGGTCTAGCAGCGACGGAACGGAGCAGCTTCGGAACAGCACGGCAGCAGTACGACGGTAATCGTTTCCGTCTGTTTTGTGCGGCTCGTCGGCAGGCTGCTATCGGAAAAAAAAACAAACAAAACTTAGAGAGTTTAAGAAGAAGAGGCAGACGGGAAAAAAAAAACTGGACACACACACACGGTTTTAGCAGAAAACCCTAGCCCCCGT
>BMAC01000616.1:90447-100863 GCA_014905375.1 Phtheirospermum japonicum | reverse complement strand
CGGCCAAGAAAAATGGAAACGTGAAAAAACTACGAAAATAAATAAGAAAAACGTACAAAAACTAAGAAAATCTAGAAATACGAGAAACGGCCTACCCGACTCCTAAATCAACAAAAAGCAAGCGAAAAACACGCAACGTGAAACAAAAACGATAATGAAAATATGTACAAAAAGATGCAAATCAATAAGGTATATTGCTGGTACAACTGAACTAGGTGTGTGGTACACAAAAGATACTTGTACTGAACTTTTAGGGTACGCTGATTCGGACTGGGCCGGGGATGTGGTAGATATAAAGAGTACTACTGGGGGATGTTTTTTTCTGGGTAATAATTTAATCTCTTGGTACAGCAAGAAGCAAAAATGTATTTCTCTTTCTATAGCTGAAGCCGAGTACATTGTAGCTGGAAGTGCGTGCACACAATTACTGTGGATGAACCAAATGATAGAAGACTATGGTCTGCACAGTAGTATCTTGACTGTGCTGTGTGACAATTCCAGTGCCATTGACATCTCAAGAAATCAAGTCCAGCATTCTCGAGTCAAACACATTGACATAAGGTACCACTTTATTCGAGACCTAGTTGAGAGGAAGATTATTAGCCTTGAGCATATAGGAACAGATAATTAGCTTGCTGACATCTTCACGAAGGCATTAGATTTCGAGACCTTCTCTCATTTGAGAAGAGATCTTGGTATGTGCATTGTCTAAAAAATGTTGGTTTGTGATGTTGTGACACCCAATATCAACATCAGTCACAACCTCTGTATACTTTTACATGCATTTTTATCTTTCTTTTCATATATAATCCTAATGCATTGAGTTTGATTGAAAGTGCGATAAGGTCCTGTGTTGCAATAAAAGTGATGGCAAAAAGAACCAACCTCTTCAATTGGGTGATTGTGGGACTTGCCCGCAGAAACTGGCTTTCTCCCAGGTCCAAAAACAAAAGGTGTTAAACAGCAATTGATGAAGATTAAATATTCAATTCCCTAAAAAGGATGAAAAAAATATGGATACAAATTGATCCAATCTTTAAATTTCACCTTCTTGAGAGATCTTGACGTAGTCATTAACTTGGGTTAAGGGGTGAGTTTCCATTGACTTCACCTAAGTCAATGTTAGTTTATAATGTTATCAGTAATAAAAAGCAACATTGGATCAAGTCACTGAAATCATAATGTGTTTTTGTATATACATTTAGGTCATGAATTTCAGGCATCCCGTAGGACATACATACTTTGTGAAGATGCCATCTTGTTGTGCGTACTGTTGCTTGTGTTTTTATCTTTCGTGAAATCTCTTAATTTTGTTTTGAATCTAGCTTACTAAGTATTTCAGTGGAGTTGAAATTGGACGGCTGTACAGGTAATAACGAGGAAAATTTGGTGAGTGAAATTAACATTGCACAAGATAGACTCTACTGGGCTGATGGTTCATTAAATCTAGCTCTCTACTTCAGCTAATTTTGTATTCAGGGTTGTGCAATTATTTTTTTTAAAAAAATGAGATAATGGATGTAGTGGATGTGATCACGTAGCCTTAATTAAGGGGGGAGTGGTGTTGTTTTTAGAAGGATATAAAAATCGAGTTTTAAAGCCCAAAAATTCGCTGGTGGTGAAATTAGGGATTTTTCCTTCTATTTTTCTCTCTTCTCTCTCCTTGGCAATGGTTGTTTTTTGAAAGTATAAATTCCAGATTCTTTTTACCGTTTGATCACTTCTCAATTACTCTTCTAAGATTAAACTCTCCAGTTTCCCTACCTCTCTCCAATTATCTCGATTTTCTTGTAGCTCTTGTGTTTTTGAGAATTTATAGGATGTCGAACTCCCCGCCCCCTCATCTGTTCCAGAATTGCCGGCAGAGCTCCGCCGCTCCGGCGAACAGGTCCTTTCACCCTATGTGAAAATTGGCGGCCTAGATATTCGTGCAAAGATAGGTGGTGGTTCCTCTTCGAACCCACCATCGGTAACAACATCACCAAGGCCCTCGCCGCCGCACGAATCTCACGCTGTTGTGCCAGTTCCGTCACCGATTGACGTCGTGCCTGAAGCTCAGGTGTTCCCAGGTCATCCAGGGAATGAGATAGACGTTGATAATCCCCCGGATGACCAGCGTTTGTTGCTGAGACGTTTGGGAGAGTTGGGAACCCTACCTTGAAGAGGTCCCGGCGGTTGCGCAACATACCTCCCGGCGTTGTGCCGCCCGCTGTACCAAAGAGCAAAGCAGGGCCGCACCGCAATGTGCCAATTGAGCACATGAATCTTGCGGAGGATGTCAGAGTGATGTCCGACCCTGATGCTAATGATTACGTCCCTGCACCGGTGGAAGGAGTGGTGCCTTCGTTGCCTTCGGCTCCTAATCTGACAGCGAAGAAGACGCCTCGCCGGAAACAGCTTGTGAGGTTGGTCGACAAGAGGTCTGGCCCGGCGAATGTCAAGGTTTCTCCAGGTTCTACTACGACTGAATATTCTTCCCCTCCATATACTATTTTGGATTTTATCACCGGCGAAGTCACCAGCTCCTCCAGACCGACGGCCACTGTTCCTCCTCCGTCTTCGGCTACTACAGATCAACCCGAGCTTAACCCCGATTTGTTTAAGTATTCCCCCGACTCCTCGTTTGATGTGCCTCTTCGAGATATTCTTAATGCTTGCAAGAAGGACAAGAAGAAAAAGAAAGTTGCTGAGGAGGACAATGTTGATCCTCATGTTGGTTCCCCCATACCAACATCACATCATTCACCGTCTGTTTCGTCCTCCAGCGTTGCCTCTGTTCCGATTGCTTCTCGTGCTCCCACGCCGACTTCTTCATACGCCTGTGCTCACTCCCAGTCCTCCTCGGGTACTCCTCCTCGGACCCCTGAGCTTGAGGATACGGTGCCTTTTTCGGAGAAGTTTCTGACTGCCGAGGCTGCAGAGTTGTTTAATACATACCATGTCCGCCACATGATTGCTGAGCGAAGAGTTCCGGTTGAGCTGTTTGAAAGGCAGAATTTGATTGCTTATCTCCAGTTTAAAGGTATGTATTCCACAGTTTCCACTGCCATGCCATTTGTCCGGGATATTGTTGTTGAGTTTTATGCAAATTTGTTGCTGTCTATTGTCGATTCAAACTCTATGAACTATGGTAAAGTGTTTGTGCGTGGTCGGGTTTTAGTTTCACCCCTGATTTAATTGATGAATTATTTGGCACTGAGCCATATCGGGGTTATTCTACTGTGGATGATATGGATGAGGTGATTTTGTTTTTATCTGGTGGTATGGTGCATACATGGTTTGAACAGTTTCCGAGCACTAGGCTCTCTTCTCTCTATTGTATTCTGCACAAGGTGGCCATTTGCAACTGGGTTCCCTCCAAGAATACTACATGTGTTACTCGGCCTCAGGCCCAGTTTTTGTATAGGCTTGGACGGGGAATCAAGTACAGTTTCGGGCAGCATGTCTTTGATATTGTTACGAAGTTTGCCACCACCAGGTCAGCCGCATCGTTGTGCTTTCCCTCTTTAATATTCAGCCTGCTTGAGAATCAGGGCTTGGAGCTTCTTCCTGATGATGTGCTTACTAGGGAGGCGGATTGGTTTGCATTAAAGGGACAACATATTACAGGTGCCAGGGTTATTGATCTCCCTTGGCAGGCGCCTTTCCAGGCTGATGTTGCTAGTGGTGTTAGGACCGGCGTTCCCAATATTGGTCCCAACGTGGTCCCCATTTCTGTGCAAATTATTAAGGCGCATGTGGCTTAGATTGATGCACAGATGACCCAGCTGAAGGCTCTTCGTGGTTCGCTCATGGAGGTTCTTTTGCCTTCTGGTCAAAAAGGGGGAGAAAATATTGGCGTCGCAAACGCAAATGAGGATAAGGATACTGATGATGATGCTGTTGCTGCCGAGGCCTTGGCGAGTCTTGCTCGAGAAAAGCGAAGGAAGAGGATTCATTTTTGCAACAAGGCCTTGAAGAAGTTGAAGAGAATGCAGGAGAAGAAGAAGAGAAAGGATAGGGGTGAAGGAACTTCGACATCCCCTCGTCGTTTGAAGAGGGTCCGAAGTCAATAAGTTCATTTTTGGTCTGCTTTGTTTTGTTAAGTGATTTTTTGAACAATGTTGGTTTGTAATGTTGGTTTGAATTTTTAATAACATTGGGTGTTTTGTTTAGAGGGAGTTTTCCAACTTAGGAGAAGTTAGTATTTTTATGTTTTTGCGTCGTAGTGTTTTGTCCAGAAAGGCAAAAGGTGGAGATTATTGAGGAATTTATTCTTGGCAATAATTCCTATTTTGTTATTTGCCTTTCTTAGGCACAAAAGTAATTAGGAACTCTAGATTGTGTTTCCTAGTTTATTTGTAGGACGTTATTTCCTAGATTGTGTCTAGATTTTAGTATGCTTATTTACCAAGTTTAGAATTTTAGAATTATCTATTTAAGACAAGAGAAGACTAAAGCCTGTGATACTTTTAAGACGCACGGGATTTCTTAGAATAGACGCACGACGCAAAGTAGAAAACGCACGGCAAGGAAAGAAGACGAAGACTACTTTGAGCCATTGTTCAAGATCAACAAGTTCTTTGAAGTTGCGTGACCAACGGAGAAGAGCTTTTCAATCTAGGCGACAAGTATTTAGTATCATGTGTTTTGATACTCTAGTTTTCATATATTACTTTATATTTTTGTATTGATCGAAAATAAGAAAGTAATATAGTTTTCGGGTTTGTACATCCAAGTTCACAAGTACTTTTACTTGTGAATTGAATTTAATTTGTCGTGTTCGTAAAGATTTATTTCCGCTGCATATTTTTATTTTACTCTGATTGATGTTGTTAGTCAGTGTTGTTTAACATTAATAACAATATCATAAAATTGAGACTTATTTGCAAAATCATAAACTTTCAAATTTTACAAAAATCGTCTTTGTTGAATGACCTCCGTGATCAAATTTTCGGCAACAAAGTTTTGAATGTCATTAATCCTCTGCTACTACTCGTGCTCTAACAATACGGGTACTTCTAAATTTTGTCGATATTTGCTCTTTTATTGTAAATAAATGTAATATCATAGATTTATCATAAACAAATTTATTGCGTGGATATGAAATTCTCATTTTATTAATGACACTTTTTTCTGGAATTTGAATTGTCTTCGATAATTTTGTTTTTGTTGTTTTTGTTGTTTTTGTTCTTGAACTGAGTGGTAAGTATTTAAAATTTTTATTTTATTTATTTTTTTGAAAAATCATCAGTGGTGTGTTCTTGATTTAGTACTGAGGAAATTGCCATAAATAAAAGGAAACAAAAGATTCATTTAAAATGTTTCACATGTTTTGAATTATCATCTATATATTTTAAATACATATATTTTTATTTAATATATTGATTTCATTAGCTTATTATTCTGTTGTCCCCTTCCTCTCATATTTAAAGGAGGAATTCATTGTTCGATTATTCTCCAAATTTTAATCGTGCTAGTACGAGTGGCTCGATCCCTCCATCTAACGGGAGATTGATCCGATTTAGTTTTCAACATATCAAGACTTCCTTGAATTATTATTATTATTTTTTTTTTTTTTGATAAATTCTAGATTATTGTTTAAACCTTAGAGAAGATTTGATCGAACTGTATTTGATCAATTCAACGGGCTAGAATTTGGCCCCAAGACTGTGCATTACTTTGATGGATTTACAATTCTTCAGGTGTGGGCACTCGAAGCAAGAGGAGACAGTTGTCATTTGAAAAGGCTATTTTGGAAGGTCCAACTAAAATGTGTTAATGAGCAGCAGGTTAATCGTCCGTATTTTAACTCTTCTATTGATGTTTTTTATACTTTGTGGGTTCGGTTTTTAAAATGTTGATGCCCAGAATGTTGTTATTGATGGTGTTTTTCTGAAATTAAAAATTGTTTCTAGATTTTATTATTTCAAAAACATGTTTAATTCATGCAAATTCTTTTATTTTAAGAACTGTGACATTCATGGTTTTTTATTTATTTAAAATTAATAATGTTCAAAACGGTGTAGTTTTTATTATAATTAATTAATTCTTGGTCAATAAAACATCATGAGACTTTGTTGAAAAAAACATGGAGTGATTTGAGCTGAGGATGCCGGGGTTACTTTACGACAGTATAAATTTGGTGTTGTCTATTAAGCTAGACTAATTGAGAAAGTTTAGGAAAAAGGCTTGGACTATGGACGTCATGTGAAGGCAATTATGGAATGAGAGTTGGATTACCATGCTGTTGGAATTCGTAAAGACGAACATCATGCTCGTGCAGCGGAAGTTTTAAAAATTTTGCATCCAACAGATCTATCCTGTGAACGAATATATTTATAGGATTTATGTTTTCTAAAAACTCTTTTGTTTCTCTTTTTTCATTGTCTACAACTTATGACTTTATGTTATATTTATACTACATAAGAGAACCATAATCCTAAAAGGGGTTGAACTGTCCAAACCATGGGCCCAAAACAATTTTATCCCAAGTACCTTTATTAATATAACATAGATAATATATGACATCAATCCAATGATGATCCAAACAAAACTCCTAAACGGCTTAGTTGGACGAATTCAATATATAAAAAACATTCACTTGAACTCAGCGACCTTTATTCAAAGTTGGTGAAATTCCTTTCATTTCGAATCACTCGATTAAGCTTAAGATTTATCCAAGTGTCTATCTCAATGGCTTAATCAATTTATCTCATCTTTATTAGTCGACAACTAGACCATACTCAATCACTATATTGAATATGTCTTTTGCATTGGCCAATGATTTTAGTCGACCTAATATAGAGATTATGAGTGATCTCTCTCGAAATCCCAATCGAGGAATAAATTCTTTCTTGGCTCAACTACCACCTTCATTTACATCATGGTGCACCCAACACAAGCCGTATGTACCCCAAAAAGAGTGCAAGCGTTGATCATGGTCAAAGTACACCACTCAGCAAAGAAGGTGCGTATTGACCTCAAGTCGAAGGATTATCACACGCTTTATACACTGATGAGTTTATAGATATACAATAAATAACTTATCAGTAGGGTTTACCAATACTCTCCAAAGTATCCATGTGGCCATTACGAATAACTATTATTCGCAGTCGGTGAGACTTACTGCATTTTCTAAAATGTGATGCAGACCACATGCCGACATATATTATATTATCAATATCCCAATATTGATAATCATTAGTCGTAGCTATTTTAAAAGTAATGTATTATCAATGACATCTCATCATATCAAAGACAATATTAACTCTACGGAAACATTTATATGAATAATCACAAACAATAAAATAATAATTCAATAAATGCAATACCATATATATTACGATATATATAATAATTGTGATCAAGTATAATGTATTTAAATTTGATTGTTTTTAAAACATTCATACTTTCACATGCCCCATAAGAATCGAGGATGAAGATGACTTTCGAATCTAGGAGATTATAACAAAGACATAGTTAATGTGGTTGTGTTTAGACTATTATTTACTGTGTTTATTTCTTTAATGCTTTTTTTAATATATTTTTTTATTTGTTTGTTTGTTCGTTCTGCCCCTTTAACTGTGGTCGAGCCAAGTTCAGATTGTTATGCGGAACTATAAATTTTTTTCACCCAAAAGCTAATAATCACCTTTTTCTGCAGTTTGCTAGTACTCTCTTGTAAGATTCTAACGAAGTAGAATGTAGGTAAAATCATTAAAGTTGCAATTAGATGGAATGATATTTGGGGTTTGATGAAATATTTCAAATGTTGCACATATAAGATGGAATGATATTTGTAATAATAACACAACTGTATGGTTGTTACACATGCATTGCAGACACAATATCCTGTATGTGTGTGTGCATATATATTATAATTTTATAATTATCAAACCAGTTCTTTTGCTATTCGGTTAAATTTACAAGAATATATTATTATAAAATATCAAGGCTAAGATATCTTTTTCTTTTCAATCTATATGTTAACAAAAACATTTAGATATATTAAACTCGACTTAATACTTTGTATTATTTATTTGTTAAGAAAATATTTATATTTGGATTGGTCAAAATATAAGCTTGAATCTATATTATGTTTTTTTTATTTCAATTTAAATATATATATTTTATATACAATATCAAATCTAAGCTTGAACCTATATTATATTTTTTTATTACAAGTTAAATATATGTTTTTTTTATATACATTATCAAATCCTTATTTTTGTTGCTATTCAAAAAATTGTAATTTAGTGAACTTCTTATTGCATAATTTTGTTAAACATTTGGGTAAATATTACACAAATTGTGTATTTTGTGATTTTCTATTTTTATGAGATAGTAACCATGGGAAATGTGGCTGTGAGAACTTATGCCAAATTTTCATTGGATGTTTTATGTGATTAATTTCTATTTTCCTAAACAATTCTAAGATATTTTATTAGTTATTGAGTATTATTATCATTAGGTTATTGATGAGTGCTGGAGGTAATTTTGATGAGAAATAACTTCTCATTTTAAGGAAAAAGTGGATATGATTATTGATACACACACATCTCATTGTGTGCATTTTATATTCGATCATCTTTGTCATCAACCAAGCTTCATATTTCTCTCATATCTCACAATAGAAATATTGATGAATAATCACTACTACAGAAATCACTTTTTAAGGCGGTTTTTTCGTAGATTTACATCAATTTTACGGCGGTTTATATAAAATCGCCGTAGATTTTACATCACCTTTACGGCGGTTCTTAGAAAACCGCCGTTAAAATCTGTTGAATCCTATTTTAACGTCGGTTTTTTGAAAACCGCCGTAAAAAAACCTTTTTAACGGCGGTTATTGCCATAAACGCCGTTAAAGGTAATTTTAAGGCGGTTTTCAGAAAACCGCCTTTAATTAACAGCCTTAGAAAGTTGTTTCTGTAGTAGTGAATTGAAATATGATTGTGAATTCTTCATCAAAAAAATCGGTTTTAGTCATGACCAATGATACATTACTATAACAAGAGTGGCGAATTATAAAAGGTTAAATATACTAATTTGCGATGATGAGAAAAAAAGGTAGAAAGATAACTGCGAATATTGTGTATAAAGATATTTTTCATAATTTTTAAATTACATTACTCCCACTAATAATCATTTTATAAACCATTTTTTTTCGAAGATGGTATTATTTTAAAATAAAAATAATTCTATTATTTGAGTTTATATTTACTTAACTCGACACATATTTAATTATTCTAAACCATTTTAAAATAATATTATTTAATTATTTCATGAGATTAAACATTAAACTAAGGTCCTGTAATGCACGAGTTAAAACTATCAATAAAGTAATAGATGTGATCAAGTGTGAAAAACAAAAAGGTTTTGTCTCTACTGCAAATGAGGATAAATTGAAATATGGTTATTGAGTTTCAATTTTAAATGACAATGAAAATCTAAGGACATAAATAAATATAAAAAAGATTAAATCTAAATACTAGAAGACGTGTCTTGTCAAAGATATGACTAGGTTGAAGGGTTATTTTTTGAGTTTGGTCTCTTTTTCATGTGATGGAGATTCCATACAAAAGGAAAAGAAAAACAAAACAAAACAAAAAAAAAAAAAAAATGCAATTCTATTGCTGGTGATTTCTAGAAATCAAATCTCGGCCCCCCCAAAATGTCATCCAGTGTATCAGCACCGCTTTCGTCGCCCTCAACACCTCCATCTAGTGAAAAAACTCAGCCCCGTTCATACTGGAGATCCAAACTCAAACCAATCCATTGATGGAGGAAGGTATCTCGGTTCCTCGGCCTTATCCAATTCAAAGATGTTCGTAATTTATTTTCTTTACTTTTTCTGTTTATATGTTGTTTGCCATTCTTGATTTTAATTGCTATTTGTTCGGTATATTTATAGTTGAGTAATATTTGTTCATTATGAATCAAATCGACTGGTACATCTTGTAATGTTTCTTTCCATTTTAATGAAGAGGTGGGTCAACTGTTAGCAATTCATTGTTGGTGATTTTGTTGTTAGGTTCTTATAATTAGCTAGCTACTAAAGGATTGGTCGTATACAATCTGTTTCGGTGTGTTGTTTTCTTCGTTTTGGTTATGCATGTAGTAGCAGTCATGATTACTCGAGATGTTTTGAAGTCTTTTGTTATTTTTTGTGTGGTATCAGTAGGTTGGAATTTAGGGTCGGAAAAGACGGTTGGAGTGAACATCAGTTTGCATAACTCAAAATTATCGACAAATATGCCGACTAAAATTTGACCCCTTGTGTTATTTACAATAGTCGCATTTATTAGTATGCTAACTCTACGGAAGGAGAGATTTCCAGCTCGTTGTATTATGTGATGTTTGTGTGTTATGGGTCGAGCTTATTCGTTCGACCAAAACAAACTTAATGTTGAATCTGTTGTTGGTCATTTTCTA
>BMAC01000616.1:53779-87874 GCA_014905375.1 Phtheirospermum japonicum | reverse complement strand
TTTTTTTGGATTTTAAGGCGGTTTTAAAACCGCCTTAGTATCCACCGCCATAAATATTTACGGCGGTTTTTAAAAACCGCCTTAAAAAGTTAGAATTTACGGCGGTTCTGAGTCTATTATAACGGCGGTTTAGAAACCGCCTTAGTATATACAGTTTCTACGGCGGTTCTTGAAAAATACCTTCTACAAAGTCTGTTTCCCAGAACAGACAATTTACGGCGGTTCTTAAAAATACCTTCTAGAAAGTAGTTAAAAAATTAAAAAAAAAGAAATAAAAATACAAATTAAATATAAATACAATTATAAAAAACTAATACTCTCAGTAAAAATAAACCATATTTTCTATTAAAACGAAAAAGTGTCAATAGGATACATATTCATAAAATATATAAGATAAAGAACTCAAGAACTCCAAACAACTGTCTTAACAAATAAATAGGGAATTATTTATTGTCTGAAGTTGAAATAGAAGTCCTCTGCAATGTAGGCCTTTTCAACAACTGTCATAATACCGCTGCTTAAATTGACGATGATCCTGCAATTAAAAAAACAATTACTGAGTACACATTTGTAATGTTGAGAAGAATTCTCACAAAATGATGTTAACATAGACTTAGTTGTATGTAATCATGTAAATTCTGTGGATAGAATCACACCAAACATATACTTACATAACCGAATATGGCTTGTAAAGGCTCATAAACATATTGAAATCACATACACACACTGGTTCAATTTAATGAAAATTTGA
The DNA here is from genome assembly GCA_014905375.1 of Phtheirospermum japonicum. NCBI lineage: Eukaryota > Viridiplantae > Streptophyta > Magnoliopsida > Lamiales > Orobanchaceae > Phtheirospermum > Phtheirospermum japonicum. The sequence continues at coordinate 87,123 of BMAC01000616.1, read as the reverse complement.
AGCCAATAAGCAGACTAATTCATCTTGTTCTCAGTCATCTTGTCCCTTTTCCCCGATCTCATACCAACTTCACATGGCTTTAATGATGCTACGTGGTCCTTAAATACAAAAGGTACTCAATTCTACCAAACCACACACACTCTGTCGGACATATATATAACTGAACATGCAAAAACTCAGCCACGCAAAATGCAATTCTATTGCTGGTGATTTCTAGAAATCAAATCTCGGCCCCCCCAAAATGTCATCCAGTGTATCAGCACCGCTTTCGTCGCCCTCAACACCTCCATCTAGTGAAAAAACTCAGCCCCGTTCATACTGGAGATCCAAACTCAAACCAATCCATTGATGGAGGAAGGTATCTCGGTTCCTCGGCCTTATCCAATTCAAAGATGTTCGTAATTTATTTTCTTTACTTTTTCTGTTTATATGTTGTTTGCCATTCTTGATTTTAATTGCTATTTGTTCGGTATATTTATAGTTGAGTAATATTTGTTCATTATGAATCAAATCGACTGGTACATCTTGTAATGTTTCTTTCCATTTTAATGAAGAGGTGGGTCAACTGTTAGCAATTCATTGTTGGTGATTTTGTTGTTAGGTTCTTATAATTAGCTAGCTACTAAAGGATTGGTCGTATACAATCTGTTTCGGTGTGTTGTTTTCTTCGTTTTGGTTATGCATGTAGTAGCAGTCATGATTACTCGAGATGTTTTGAAGTCTTTTGTTATTTTTTGTGTGTATCAGTAGGTTGGAATTAGGGTCGGAAAAGACGGTTGGAGTGAACATCAGTTTGCATAACTCAAAATTATCGACAAATATGCCGACTAAAATTTGACCCCTTGTGTTATTTACAATAGTCGCATTTATTAGTATGCTAACTCTACGGAAGGAGAGATTTCCAGCTCGTTGTATTATGTGATGTTTGTGTGTTATGGGTCGAGCTTATTCGTTCGACCAACAAACTTAATGTTGAATCTGTTGTTGGTCATTTTCTAATAGAAATGTGATGCCAAATGTGCAAGAATCTGCGTACAACAAGAGGATTCATTTGGATTTGATCGCGCAACATAAGAAGCAGTGTGATGAGTAGAACAAAGAATTAAGGGCCAAAAAGAGAATAAAAAGAACTTGAAGTGGTTTTGGAAAGCTTGAATTTTTAGAAGAGCGCTTGAGTAAACTCGATATGAATCAACTCGAGGAATTAAAACAGAAGATGGAGAAGTTTAGACATGCCAATTGTATATGGTGTTTATGTAGTCGTTGGTATAGTCAGTGTAGCTGTCGGAATACAACAACAATTTTCACTTATTATTTTTCTTAAATGTTGTAAGAATATTATACAGGCACTGCCTAAAGCTTTTTTTTTTTTTAATGCGACTATTGATGGCTTTGCATTGTTTAAATGTTCACTATATTCATTGTGTTTACTGTGCAAGTATTGTTGCGAATATCTCTTATTATTGTTTAATTAGGGTTGCTGAATTTTGCAAGGTTTTTATATGAAGTAGTCTTATGAATGGTCGGTGTCACTTTCTCAATTTATACGGTCATTTTAACCAAAATGTCGCATTTTCACAATAAAAATTTACTTTTAAACATTATAATGTAAATGTCTCTATTTTTAAATTGTTACTTTTACATATTACAAGCATTAAATTTATATTATATTATAATCAAATATTTAACTTAAAATATAACATCTCACTAAAACTATCATTTTTTTTCTAAACAATATCAGTTTTCCACTGAACAATGTCAGATTTGCACAATAATCGTTACTCTTTGGTATTATAATGTAATCAATCACTTAACTTGAAATATAACACCGTCATTTTGTGCCAAAATATCACGTTTTCACTAAAACATGTCACTTTTACGCTAAAAACCATCACTTTTACGGATTATATTATAATAAAAAGTGTACTTATTCCCTCAAATGTGTCACTTTTACACATTTTATTATAATCAATTATTTAACTTAAAATATAATGATGCCAAAATTGCACTAATATCACTTTTCTAATAAAACTTGTCACTTTTGCACTAAAAACTATCACTTTTATATATGTAAAATTAAGGTTTAGAGCCAAATGTGATAGTATATGTGCTAACATATTTGCACTTTTTTCTTTCAATAAAATACTAGATTCAACAAGTACAAAAACAATGACAATCGACGGCAATCGAGAAGGAGGCACAATAATCGCAAATGGAGATAAACGTTATAAATTGCAAACAAAATGTATGTTTAGTACTGAAATAACATTCACACGATCATATTTTTCTTTGCTAAGATGACATGATTATGATCTAAATCTTACAACAACTACTAAGAAAGCAATTGACAGAAACGTCGGAAACTCTATCACGATATTTTTATACTTCTTGATTTCTCTTTAGTATATCGTCATTTTTCTACAAAAACTTCAACTTCAAACTTTTCTTCTCCAACATCTTATCTTCAATCGGAAGCCCTTTCGTCTTGGGCACGCAAAGCACAACAACAAACAAAGCCACAACCTTGTTAAATTCAATTTGATGCAAACCTTGCTAATATTGTGAAGAAAAATTCAGAGATAAAAAATAGAAGTATACATGTCCAGTATAAGTTAGCTCGTGGAACCAAAACACAAAGCAGAGCTGGAGGAATATTGCTATAAAACGAAAATTCAGCAGCTAAACAAACCAGTTAATGCATGCATTTTCCAGTTGAGAAAATCAATTGTTACTTCGCCAAACTTAGATGTATTTTAATTAAATCTCCTAGCAAAAGCGAGAGGCTGATGCATTAACACATCAGATAACCTAATTGGCGGAATATATAATTTTGAAAGTGACCTAGTTTCAATTCAATCCACTATACAAGCACATTGTTGTGGAAGCTATTAAAGAATAACAAATCAAGCTCCAAGAAGCTTTAGGACTTATGTTCAACGACTGTAATTTATAAGCACTTAGTCACACAAATATTGTTCAAGCAATGTACGCATGATATGTCGATTGGAAAAAGGTCGAGCCCAGATAAGAGTAAATTGGTTCTATATTGTTCCCTACTAATTTTCTTATACTGATAGTAGAGAGTGAAGACCCATTCTTGTATCAAGTAAACAAATTGCACATTCCATGTTTGGTAAGCCATAAGCCCAGAATAACCAGTTATTCTACTAAACAACAATGATCCTAGTTAGCTCTAAATTTACAATTGTATTGCGTTGAACAGAATTTTAATCATAAATGATTTTGGAAGAATTTATAAGAGCACTATGTCCCAAAAACTTCAATTTCGACTCCTGAAATTCATCTGAGCACCATAGAGATGAAAACATATTCCAATCACATTCAGAAGAAAATGCAAGCTAAACAAAGGACAAAATTGCCTTGTAGAGAATCTCATAAGAAACCACGATCCACAGTCCAGTTAGTTTTTGCCATGATAAGCAAGACCTCAGATTATCCGTCTTCTTCCGCTTTGGCTTCTCGGCTCCAGCGCCTGGCGGCAAAATTGTTGGCGGGCGCGGCAGCGCTTAGATTATGAATATTGTTTCTAAACCGACAGTTGATTTGAAACAAAATTTAACCTCTACAACAACACTTAAAAAAGGCTCGGAGGGAGTACTTAATTAAAAAAAGATTAAAATGCTAAAACGGCACTTATATCTAAACGGAAGTAGTATCATCCTTTTGATAATATGACCAAGTTTTATTAAGTGTCAAGTACTCATACCTTAACCAAATTCAGGTCACCAGAGAGTAGTAAATCAACAAATTGCATCGAGAATTTATTCTATATACCCCTACAGTTGTGAATTAGACAAACCAATTAAAGAAATCCAGCCATCTCCTTTTATTAAAACTTAAGGGTTTCACGAGCACAGAAAGCTTTCCATATTTTTCTGTTAGATCCTTTGGTTACAACATCTTTTGTGGCGTTGGATCGGATGTTGAAAGCTCGGCATACATATGAGATATTGCTTGCGCAAAGTATGCCTTCGCTTGGGGCCTCTTGATCTGAGATTTAGAAAGCAAACATCAAAATCGACTTCTAAATTATTGACATAAAAAAGGAAATACAAATAGCCAGCATGTGTACATAGATTTCAAAATTATTGACATGAAAAAGGAATAGCCAGTGTAAGTTTCCACTAAAACAACATATAAAGGGTAATACTTCCTCAATGCTCTTCAAAGCTTAGAACTTGAAAACATGTTACCTTAAATGTTGGAGTTAATAAGTCATTCTCCAGAGTGAATGGCTCAAGTACTAACGTTACAGCTTTAGCAAATTCGAAACCTCTCAACTGTTGGACAAACATCAAAAGTGACTCCTAAAATTAAGTCTTTCATTCATTTGAAAACTTTGGACAGAGGAAATAGGTATCATCACATTATATTACCTGAGCTCCCTTGCCAACAGCATCCATATCTGCAAGCACAGCAGCCCTTGCTCTTGGATCAGCACACAGTTGCCCCAAATCTTCATACTGCAGAGTATTATAAAATGGTTTTTAGACTGTTCAAATAAAACTTCGAGTGAATTAATAACAAAAATTATTTCGTTCAAAATTTTCCTTTTCTCCAAGGACATTATTGCTCCCTGCAGCTCTCAGTCAGACGATTGTAGGCCTATATTCCATTCAAGTCAAACACTTTGTGAAAAAATGAAAAGCAAGCTCAGTCAATCAAACCTAACTTTTCTCACCTTTTTAAAAAGAAACATAGTTCTTTTAAACTTGTGAGATTAAATTGGTTGTAATGGGGAAAGGAAACTTTTATTATTATTATTATTATTATTATTATTATTATTATAACATCACCTGTTGAAAATAGTAATTTGGAATTTCAAGAAATGATTCTTGGACTAGATACATGTACGTGCTAGTCAATGACTACAGAATTCAGAAGATCATAGGGAAAAGAAATCTGACAATAGAAAAAGTGGAAGGGTCAAGTCTCAAATTACCTTGATACCTTCTGATGCTGCCCAATCCTTCAAAACATCTGGCTCCACACAGACTACAGCCACTAAACAGGAGTTCAAGCTATCGCCTATAAACACGACCCTCGTTAGCAGAAAGAATTAGCTAGTTTGACAGAGAAAATAAACCATAATCTTCTTACCATACACAAAGCACTGCGCAACAAATTTACACTTTGCGTAGACATTCTCAATTTTCTCTGGTGCTATGTATTCACCCTGGGCCAACTTAAAAATGTTCTTTTTCCTATTGACAATGAAAAGGAAAAATGTTTACTATTTGAAAATTTCCTTTTTTACCAAATTAAGTTCTTCAGAAATCTTTTGAGGTAATGGGGATAATTTAAAGAATGGTAAGTCACCTGTCAATAATTTTCAGGCGGCCTCCAGGTAACCATAATCCAATATCTCCTGTGTGCAGCCAACCTTCATCATCTATTACTTCTCTCCTGTGCAAGTGCATATTAATCAAGATCAGGCAACTTGTTGTACCATAAAATTATCCAAAGAGAGAAAAATAATGACATCATATAGGTCCCGTACGTTTGGACTTCATCTTTGTAATAGGTTTGAAAGACAATGGGTCCTCTGACACAGATCTCCCCACGAGGATGAGGTTGATCCTCAGAGGTATAATTCATCTCAGGAACATCCACAAGCTTAATTTCTGGAGAGATCAAAAATCAGTGGCACGAGGTTCAAATTGAACAAGAAAAATGATTATCATTTTACAGTTTACACCATCGTAAGTTGCCTTATACTCTGTTGAATTTTTATGAAAATAAAGAAGACGAAGATATACGTGGTTCGGCCATTGGGCCACGAGAGTTTCATTTGTCCCTTAAAAGACAAGTGGAAATATATATATGGTAAGAAATCACCCATATCAATTGCATCAAATGAAATATTATGCTATTTTTAAACATTTACTTTTGATTGATTTTGACTATCTCTAACAAATCTATCATTCCTCCTTTTATAGCACATATTCCCAGTAAGGATGTTAACCAAGAGTTCTACAACACTAATCATAATTATGAAAATCAGTTTTAACAACTTACCACAAGCAGGATTGGGAGAGCCAACGTGACCAGTTAAATTGTCGCCCTCCTCCATAGAGCTTATGACACAAGAAGTCTCTGTCATACCATAACCTTCAATCACTTGGCAGCCAAAACACCTGCAAATGGATGATATGTTTCAAGAGGATTGAATACCACTGATCATCTTTGGCCACAGTAACTACCTGATATTAACAGATATATCAACTTACACCCTCAGAAACTCCATCACATCAGGAGACAATGGTGAAGCACCTGAAGTCAAGTAACGGACTCGGCCTCCAAGTTTGTCTTTTATTTTATTGAACACCAACCTATCCCACATTGGTGATGGTTTTCGCCCTGTTTAACAGCCAAGTAACAACTTGCAAAAATGAGAGTCTGAATAGCACTAGTAAATAATCCCATGAACACGACAGGGACAGGGGCCACTAAAGGTACTAATAAATCGATACTAGTTGTTTCATTTCACAAATAGAGTATTCCTTCATAAATGATTACCATGAGTCATATAATTAATAGAATTCATCATTTTATTTTTGTGTAGTTATGGCGGAAAACTCAACAATAAATTCTCTTACTTCACCATGAATCTAATTAGTATTTGCGACCAACAATTCTGCTAACAATGGCAAGAGAAAATTCAGGGTTTATACCACTTTCTGTAAAGAAATATTTAACTCTTCCTCAACCAGGCTTGAACAAAACCGCAAACAAGTACAAGTACCAGGTGCAAAAAAGCTGCCTACCTAGTCGTAAATATTTTCTTGCAGCGATTACGAAAAACCAATTTGAAAATAAAAGTCATGCTTTCAATTCTCCAAGATACTAACAAATACTACACCATTTGTTCCCTCTATTAGCCTATATATATATATATATTGGTGTGTGTGTATGTGTATACGAAAGTACATTAAGGGATGTTACTTTACCACTAAAACCCCTTTGACCACTTATTTTATTTTTATATTCCAAAAAGACATGCTAGATACTGTATACAGATAGATAGATTGATTGGCAGATTCCCACGAGCCTCTAATGTCCATAAAAGGACCCAACCAGCCTAAACGCACTCTTTAACCTATATTCTAGTGGACCAACCATGTTTTACAAGAAACTGGAGCACTGTTCACCAACTCGCAAATTCTCTTGAAAGAGACGGTGCATGTCTTCGGAGACTTAATTCAGAGTTCCCAAATCTCCTATCGATGAATGTTATTATGTTGATAATGTTTCTTTTTAAAATTAAATCCTAGTACCAATCATTTTATAAATATAGATTTTTTTTGGGATTGGAGTGGAAAAGGCCGATAAAATTTTGTAGATTCTTAGTGTAAATTACAATTGAAATGGTATCTGACATGTCACACAATTCTTCTATCCACAGAGATACCACTTTGGAAGAGCTAGTACAAAAGCATTTAGAAACAGATGTAAAGAACAAAGAATCAATAATCAATCATTCTCATAAAGAAACTGCCAACCTAGGGAAGCAAGCTGTAAAGTTCAATGGAATTGAAAATAGGATAATGATGCAAAAATGAATCAGTTCAAAAGAAGAGTGCTAGACAGTGTGAACTGAAATCAGGAAAGCTTAGAAATATGATTTATTATTCCGTCTATTTAAAAAATAAAATAAAATAAAGCACCTCAGCAAGATGAGAAGCATAATATAGTAGCTGATAATAGATACAAACAGCACAAAATATTTTCAGTAACACAAAGTATTATCAAAAGGCATGGGACTTAGTGACTGCAGAAATCATAGGAGAGGTAAAACGAGCTAAATGAGAAAAAAAAATAGAATTTATTAGCATGTTGATGACATAAATGAATAAGAAAAGAGTGTTGTGAAATGCTAGACATTTAGGGTTAAATCCAAGAAGGTGCCTATAATTGAAATGTTAAAATGCTAATGATGGGGGCAGCAAATTACAACACCAGTATTTAAGCAGAAGTTCCTGCTGCAGTATCCTAGTAAGTCTAAATGTAGAAACTATTCAAATTTGACATACAGAAACCTAAAGAAAACACTGCATTATGACATTCATGAGAAGACGTACTGCAAGATTGAACAACAGAAATCTAAAGCAAGGTTTTATGCGAGAAATCACTTAGTCACACTTTGTCCGGACCTAGATTCAATCCATGATTAACATTTAAGAGGCTCATTTAGCTAAGAGCATGTCCAAGAAAGGAGTTACAAGCCAAAAGCTTCAGATTATTATTAAAGATGTCACCGAAAGGAAAACTACAACGACGTGTTGATCAGCCATACCACTCATTACAGCTTGCTTCTTGGAATTGTAGGCCGCGTTAAATAGCCTCTCCTTCAGAACACCAGAAGTTTTTACGGCATTAGTTATCCTACAAGAACAGCCATAAAAAAGAAAATAATAATTCCGAGGACCTCCTGGAATGGAACAGTTATAAAGGGGGATGTCCCCAAAATGGAATTTTATAGAATTTCATGAATTTTTTAACTTATGGAATTCCGTTGATTTCTATGGATTCCATCAGATAATAATGGAATTTTGTAGAATTTTATCGATGGAATTATGTGAATATTAATGGATTTTGGTAAAATTCGTTGAATGTTCTCAAAAATAATATTATGGATTCTTATGAAATTATCATCACTTTTTTTAGAGTAAGAATTAAAATAACTTGGGAGGATATACAATAACTTATTTTATTTTTTTGTACAAGAAATTTATAAAAATACGACCTAATTGAGAAAATACATGATATGATTTTACCTTATTTTATTTTTCTCTTGAAGAGTTCAGACAACTAATTTTAAAAGCATTTAAAAAGCCATTATTTGTAACTTGTTATTAGCACTAATTTTATAAATTCAGTAATATTGTTCTTTTCTCTTATTTTATTTTTATTACAAGATGAATGTATATATTCCTACTCAATGAATAAAGAAAATAATTTTAAAAAACAATCAAACTACGCCAATAAAAATATACATATTAACATTGTCTTTTTAAAAATAGAAGAATTTCCATATTTACAAACTAAAAAACAAGAAAAAACTTTTAATAAGATCCCATTATACTTTATGTACGAATATGTTATGAGATAAGTTTAATTATTTTCATATCAAATTGAAATATGATGGGTTTGTAAAAAAAATCGCAAGACGAAAAAAAAAATTAAAGAAATTTTATTTGCTCATTTGAATTATAATAATTTCGCATCTCGCCCACTAACATTTTTTTCCTTGAGAGATTGATTATAATTTATCATTCAAAAATTAGAAAAAAGAAAAAACAAAGTGAATAATTGTTTTAAAACTAGAGTGATAAAATATATGAGCTCTAATATCTTTTAAAAACAAATTTTCAGTAATTATTTGAGTTTTAAAATAACTAAAAAGTGAATTCAATGAGAATTTGAGGGTAGGAGGCAAGATTTTTGAAGGAATTGTTGAGTGTATTTTTAACTATAAAATCCATAGAATTCCACGGAAATCCATCATTTAATGAAATCAAGAATCTACTAGAAATTGAGGGTACTGGAATTCTATAGAATCTATAGAATTCTTAATTGAGGACACCAGAATTTCGTGGAATCCACAGAATTCTAGATTGAGGATACTTGGAATTGTATGGAATTTTAAAATCCACCCAATTCCATATTGAGGACACCAAAGTCATTTCATGGAATCTTGTTATACCCAGCATATATTCTGTTGTATAGACGAGGAACACTAGAAAATATTGTGGGTCTTAGCGCAGCCAAGTCATCCATCAATTTCAAATTATCCTGCAGGTTAGTAGCACAACTCCAAATGAAAAACTCTTGAAGTGTAAGAGGAAAAAAAAAATGTAAACATGCTTATCACACCATGAAAAAATTCTGCCTACTAACATTCACCATTGATCACTTTTCAATTAATTCCTTCTGTATTTTGTTAGCCAATAGCCTGAAACCTGAACCTAATTACTCCTTTGAATATTGACGAATGGACCCCTATCATAGCTCATCCCTATATATAAATGCAACCATACGGAAAAAAAGGAAACGAAAATTTCATCAACTCATTCAGGACTCAGGAGCTGGAGATCACCAGGTACAGGCATAACCAATAATGAAAAAATACTTCGACTACTGAAATATGAAATATCAGAAACACTCCAAATATGGGCAAGTTTGCCTGACAAGAATATCCAAGTCAAAATACTTTTCGAAATTTATAGGTATAACCCACGTAATTTCTCATTCCATATTAGACAAACAAATCTCATCCACTCAAAAGAACATTTCGTGTTTATCTTACTCAGCAGTGGAGACATGATAACGATAGAGTAAATCTTTCAAACAAGTATTCTAAGGTTTCTAAATGCATTCTCTTTATTTAGAATCGTACAGTGAAATGAGAAAGCAGCAAAAAGCCAAGAAATATCGCATTATATAAAGTGAACATCAGCTGGATTGTAGAAGCACATACCCCCTGGTAGAAGCCAACAGCAACCCCGTAATACGCGCACATAATTTGATTAGCTCGTTCATAGATGTGTGCCAGGGGAAGATAGGATATGTAACTGCTTAAAAAGTAAACTCAGTCCACAAATTGGGGTGGAAGAAAAGAGAGCTCATCATTATTCAAGACAACTTACATGTCAGAGGAATAAAATCTGACTGTAAGGGTCATGCCAGCAATACTGGCAATCAAGTTTCCATGTGACAATACAACTCCCTATTGAAAGAAGGGGAAAAATAAAATCTGCATTATGTTTAATAACCAAACATTTTCAATAGGGCTTCAACTGTAACATATGAAGATGGAAAAACTGGAGTTGCTACCTTTGGTGTCCCAGTAGTACCACTTGTATAGCATATAGTGGCTATATCATCAGGTTTGGGAGGACAAAATGGAAGCATGTTACTGCGACCCTGAAAAAGGAACAACTGTAAATACTAAATACTTCATCTTTCATCTACTGGCTATGTATTGTCAAGAACAGAAATATGCAGAATATGAAGTAGTAAACATTGAATAATAAATACTTCATCTTTCATCTACTGGCAATATATCGTCAAGAACAGAAATATGCAGAGTATGAAAAGGCAAACATGGTCCTATGGAAATCACATATTAGAACTAATGACAGGAAATTGCTATTAAATCTCAAACAAGGGTAGAAATATGAACAAATCCATCTTAAGTAACCCAACAAATTCCGAAAATGGATATTCATTCAAATGTTGAGTCAGGGCAATACAAACAAAATTTCAGAACGAAGGGCAATGCAAGAACAAGAACTATCAGTGGGTATCACGCATTAAAATCTTTTGTCTCGCCACCACTTTATCACCAGACCATCCCATTCAAGAAAAACAGGGGCATTTAGGTGACGATTGGTTATAAAAAAAAAATTGTTTTTCCCTCAAATAGCAGAAAAAAAAAAAAGGAAAACGAGTGATTGTTTATAACCCAAAAAATATAACTCATTTTTTCCCCTAAAATTTTTCCCTCATTTATTTCCCTTCTCTCTCTCATCTCTCCACTACCATTAACTTCTCACCACACAAAAACCTTATTTTATTTCCTCTCTCTCATCTCTCCACTATTATTAACTCTCCCACCACACAACCTTTGTGGGCCAATTTGAATTTTTTTTAACCAAATAATTTTATATCCAATCACTTACCCAAAAACACAAAAATTATATCCAATCACTATCTCACCAAAAAAATTCCATCTGCGTAAAATTCTTTTTTTCACTATTCTCTAGTGAAACGAAACGAAAAAAAGAACGAAAGGATATCCAATAGCCGCCTTAGATTTTTGACATAGCTATTTAATGAAAAACAGTGAAAATATCCTAGATTCAAAGATGAATTATGAGGTAAGACTACCTTGTTTGAGTTTCACTTCTTAAGCATATCAGTTCAGTAAATGGATTCAAATATAAGAATGCATGGCAATCAAGACATTCGAGCATGTGACAGCACAATGACTTCTGTGCAGACACGCCTTTTGTTTTGAGCATTAGTCTACTCAAAATTACACGGTATATGGTTAACACTAAACAAGTATCAGGAGATAGCAAAGAGCTTGAACCAAGATTTCCACATTATCAGGCGACACATAAGACATTCACAAGAATTGATCAAGCATCAAAGGCCATATCCAGAAAATAGCTTGATTGTGGTCTTGCAACCAAAGCAGATGAGTGTTCAATAAGTTAGAGCTTAATAAAGCTTTCCACCTTTATATCAGTGATTTATCCAACCATTTCTTACTGGCTCCTCAAATTCCTTACACATCAGTGTGCTTTATCAAGATGAGTACCATCTAAATAAACACTGTGTACTTCATCTCGAGTTGTCACTATACAAGACTAGGTAGTAGTCAAAATGTAAATTGCGCCACAAGAAAAATTGAATTGAAACCATTATATGACAACAGAAGCACTACGTTCTTAGTTGTCACCATCCACAATCACTTTGCTTACTTATTTTTAATGTGCACACCACTATACTATTTGAGCAAACATATATCTTTCTATGTCGTATCTTGACCATTAACAGTGAAAGAAAATATTATGAAGACTTTTGTTTGGCTTTTGAGCGGGAAGGAGGGGGGAAGATAAGGGTGTGGCTGAAGATGAGCTTATCAATGAAAATTTGACCTGAAACTCCATTGGGGGACGAAGTGTCATAAATAATGTAGGTACAGGGGCAAAGCATTATTAAGCTAGTATTACAGAGTGACATGCTAATTTTGTGATATCCAGAGCGGTAAAATGCTACTTACCCTAATATGTTGTCTTATATGCATAATGTAATCATGAGTAGCTAATATCTCGTTGTTGCCATTAGTTCCTTCAATCAAAATCCTACGCACTTCATTGTCTCTCATTCATCACATTGCAGAAAACGTTCTCCAACCCCCCTACCCCAGCCCCCAAACAAACACACACCTGATAAGATTTTATGTGATTTGTTTGCCCACACCACATTTAACATAGCCTACAATTTCGAGAAGTAAGCTGTAATGAGTGATATGGTTGATCAATAATTGAAGCTGTTCACGTCGTTGTAGTTTTCCTTTCTGTGACATCTTTAATAATAACTGAAGCTTTTGGCTTGTAACTCCTTCCTTGGACATGCTTAATAACACAACTAAAATGAAGCCTCTTAAATGTTAATAATGGATTGAATCTAGGTCTGGACAAAACGTGTGTCCAAATGATTTCTCACATAAAACCTTGCATTAGTTTTCTGCTGCTCAATCATGCAGTAGGTCTTCTTCGTAAAAGGATATAATGCAGTGTTTTATTTAGGTTTCTGCAAGTCAAATCTGAATAGTTTCTACATTTAGACTTACTAGGATACTGCAGCTGGAACTTCTGCTTAAATACTGGGGTTGTATTTTGCTGCCTCCGTCATTAATATTTTAACATTTCAATTATAGGCATCCTGTTGATTTAACCCTAGATATCTAGCATTTCACAACACTCTTTCTTATTCTTTTATGTCATCACCTGCTAATACATTCTTTTTTTTTTTTCACATTAGACCTCGATCATGTCATTAGGACATGTTATTGTTCTGAGAGTCTAAGTATTTCCAAGAACATAACCATAGTTTCCTCTCAGAATCAAGTACACAGAAGCAATGTCAACAATGTCAACTGATTAGGAAAAGGGAATAATATTGAAGGAGTGTATGTATATACTCTTGTGGTTAAAACAGGATTCTTAAAATCTTTTCATAACCTCAAGTGCTCCACAGGGTAAATAGAAATTCTGCAACTTGTTTACCCGACCAAACTATGTAAATTGGCAGCATTAAATCTGCTTCTAGTTTCTACAAAAGAAAACTTCAACTGCTACTCATAAAACATGCTCCAATACTTTGTAACTGATCAGTACCACATTAAAATAGAAGTACTAATACACACCATCAGTAAAACACTCACAGCTAGTAAGATATTGCAAGTACCTGACTAAGTAATCTTGTGTATGATAAAAGCTCAACTCCTGAAGTGGTAGGTAGAGATGGGAGATGTTCATCTACCCCTCCCACTACCTATGTTATCATGAAGCAGGGGATATATGTCAAAAGAAAAGCCATAGCAGAAAAATGTTGTATAAGCCGGATTAGTAGTTAAACAAGAAGCTCCATGTCCGCATACCACTATTACATGTACAGAAGGAATCTCTGACAGGAAGCTTAGCAGCTGCAAGTTTTAGATGAAAATAATTATATATCAAGAACTAACTGCAATTATAACTATTAACTGCAATGAAATCATACAAGTTTTAGAGGAAAAAGAATCATATATCAAGAACTACCTGCAATGATAACTATAAACTACAAAGCAATTATACGTTACATGCTTTTTTTTAACTAGTGTATGACAAGGAAAATCAGGATAACAGAATCGCAGGCAATAAAAGTTCACCATCACTGGAACAGCGTGAATTATGTTCGCACATGTAAATCTATATAATTCATATAGCTATTTCATTTTCTATGTTCAGCATTCTCCAAACCTTCTTTTGTCATTCAGCATTCTCCAAACCTTCTTTTGTCATTCTTACAAGATCAGCAGAATATTATACAGAAACAGTAGTTCAACAATAATTCTCAATGGTTTCTCCTCTTAGCCACTTCAATGAAAATTAAGACAGACTTACAATGTTCAAGGTACTTGGCACACAACAAATGGCCTGTATATCAGCATGATTCACAATATACTTAACAGCATCAGGACCTGCCGGTGCATCACAAAACATTACAAGTTAATGGAGCTGAATAAGATTAAATAAGCCACAACTGAATGCACGCCTACACACCAAGGGTGTCATATAAAGGAACTGATATGTACGAATATGCTGAGCAGGCATGATCCACGATCATCCATTCTGGTCTATTGATAAAATAAAGTCCAACACGAGCTCCCTGCTCCAGGAAAAATACGACATGTCACGCTGTCTAGAAGAAATCAATATTCAGGTAAACATTCTTCATACAAGAAACACTATAAATAATTTGACAAAGTAAATGAATACTCAGTAATCCTTTTCATACAAGAAAGCCTTAAATAATTGAAAAACAAGATCAAGTATTCATTGAAGGGTGACTTTAATATTTTTCTGATAGCTTTTCAAAAACAATTCTGATTCCGCTTTCCACAAGGTAAGCTGCTCCAATAAAAAAATTATTAAACTTATGAATTCAGAGATCCACCAAAAAGAGAGAACAATAACAAGTAACTTACTGATTGTAATCCATAATGGCGAAGTCCCGACCCTATTGCTGATCGAGCAGTACCTGACTCTCCATATGTCATCCATTTGTACCTGCACATTGCAAAAAAAGGAAAGGAAAACGAAAAAGAAACTTGAGGCTTTGTTCATTCGAATTCCTCTCAGCTTGAGAAAGTATCATTTTACCAACAAACTTACTCTCCAACAGTCCCATCTACCCGTAAACGCGTACCCAGATATTTGTAGTCTTGGAAATTTTCAACTGCATGTCTGAAAGCACCGATAAAATTATGAAGGACTGATATCCGGACAAACTAATCAATGAATGATAGGTACTTTAAAGGATAAGTGTCATAATATCAGAAATTTAAAAAAAAAAAACGAAGATATGAAAGGAACACTATTGTAATAAGCCAGATAATAGGAAATATATATATATATATATAAGAAGATTTGTATCGAGGCAAAATATCTGGATCGGAATAGTGCATGGAAAACGGTTAAAAATCCTCACACAAAGTTATCATGCAATGTGCCAATCTCTGGATGCTCTGGGATTCTGTCAACAAGCTTCAATGGAGAACGTGCAGATCTGTCATGAGATGAACATTACAAATATGTCAAATGCAGATTTATTTGAGACAAGGTAGAATAAAGTTAAACAGATCAATAAGGTATGCACAACAAAATGGTACATTTTCTACCTGTACACATTCCATTTTCCTGTTTGTAATTTCTCAGGAAGAACTACACTATATCTCTGGCCTGCTCAACATAAAAAGCTGTTACTACACCTCTAGCTAAAAACTGAGAACATAATGGGAAGAATGTGCACGCACGGAAAAAAATAAATAAACCAAAATCAGCAGACAATATGTAGCTGGGTATCATATGCAGACCGTCCCCATATCACAATATCACAAATATTCCAACAAAACTCATCAGGTGTTAGCAACAGAAAGGATTAAGTGTAAAAAAAAAAAAAAAAAGAATGCGAGCTACACAAAAACTTTCCTTCTAAACCTACCAAACAGTCATGTTACTCAATATCATATATTGCCACATGCAGATCGGTTCCTAGTTCTCACGTGAGGGAAAGACTCTCGTTTGATTCATTCTCTCTCAATCTAAAAATAAATAAAATCACTCCCATACATACATTATAACAGAAAGATATTTAAAAGGAAGTTTTTTTTCTTTATCCAGGGCAGAAAAGCAATAGAACCACAAAAAATAAAAGACAACACTATATTAGAAGTAGGTGGCTTCCACTTTCAATGTAGCTCATATAATTGAGTCACTGAACTCTCACTCCAGTCCTACGATAGCCGCTACTTCAGACAGGCAGGTTGCCTGAAAGTCAGGGTGTGGGGAGATGAACTGCTTAATGTGATTTAAAATGTGCAAATGTTGAGCGATGGAGGAGATCCAAGCTAAGAAAACAAAATCCCTTTCTTTTAAATAACATCCCGTTGCATTTAAGTTTGTATGGAGTGATTCTTTATAACCCACAATACACACACTACAGTAAGGTGGAAACCGTAAAACTGGTCATGAAGTACGACCTTCAAAGCCAATAACCACTATATATATATTTATATATATATATATATATATATATATAAACCCCTAGCTTAAGAAATAAGTTTAGCTTCCATATTCTAATGCGTAACAAAAATCAAGCTCATGCAGTTACCAACTGAACAAATTTTGAAAAGTAATATGCTATTGCAGACTCAAATAGTGCTTAAGCTGAGTTTTAGTAATTCAAAATATAATAAAGCTAATTCTTCTCCAAGAAAATAGTTTGTAAACACACTTAAACTCTCATTCTTATTCATGATAAAGAAGCGACTATATTTATAATATAAATGAATAATGGGATTGAAACAGAAAATATTTGAAAGAGAAAAAGAAAACTATATTTAAAAAAGTTATCTTTCTATGTCTTCCTTTCTAGGTGTGCACAAAAAATATAAAAGAGGCCACTGAAGACCTCACTGCCAATCAAGGTTTATTTTGCACAAGCTTAACGCTCGATCGCAGAATATTATGTGTATATCCAAGCAGACTAATTAGCTCCCACTGCTATCCACATACAAAACTTCCACGAATATTGGCAAACACATGCTAATGACAAGATAAATAGCAGTAGGAAATAAGAAATCAATCTTTGGCCAAACAATGCTCATAAAGTTGTTGGATTCCTTGAGACCCTCCAGACAGTCCAGTCCATCAGTAAGATATTGTCCACTTTGGGCTTGGACCCTCGCAGTTTTGCTTTTGGTCTCACCCAAAAGGCCTCATAGTCCAATCCATCAGTACGATATTGTCCGCTTTGGGCCTGGACCCTCACGGTTTTGCTTTTGGGCTCACCCCAAAAGGACCCTCATACTGATGCAGATATATGTCCACACATATAAACCCACAACCATCCCCATGTCTAACCGATGTAGAACTTTGGTTGCCCATCTCAACCAACCAAAGTTTCATACAAGATAATCAAAGACTACTCCAGAAAGCAGATTAGAAGTATCTTAAGATAACCAAGGACTACTCCTAAAGCAGACTAGACTAGAAGTATCTCAGACCTTTGACACATCAGGTTCCCCTAGTTTTCCCTGCGGACAAGAGCCTGCCTTTCATGAAGTCGCAGTTGCCTAATATAACCTTATTTTAAATCCCTCATTCTCCATTCAAAAATTCGAAGCAGGCAGTCAAAAGTCCCACCTAATATGCAACATGAAGTTGTATAGGAGCAAACTTGTAAAATGAAAAAGGCATAAGCAAGTAGGACACATTAACATATGAGTTTATGCAAGATAGACTTCCCAGTTTGAGCATCATTCCTATCCAAAACGTAGACGTACGTGATAAAGCCAAGTCCTCAAATAAAAGGTGCAATTAAAAAAAAAACTACACTCTAGCATCCACATATATCCAATAAATATTTGATCTTAATTGATCAACTTCGTCCATCACAAACCCTTAAACTAGTTATTCTTGCACTGCCCATCACCTTATCTTTGTCAAACAATAAAGGATGAGAGAGAAAAAGAAAGGGAAAAATGAGGGAAAGAATCTAGAATGTGATACCAAAACTAAAGTCAACAGTAAGACCAGTTATTCTAGTTTCAGCTACAAATAGTCCCTGGTCTTGAAAAATGAAAAGTCCAACCCACATACCATGTTAAACTTTGTCACTGAATCCAGGTTCATTAAAAACAAATTTGAAAGCAAAAAATAAAAATAAAATAATAATTCATAAATCAATATCATGCATTAAGAACACCATCAATAAAATCCAACGGAAGGGAAACAGAACTTCCAGAAATACTACTATATTGAATGCATGTGATCTCACTACCATACTCGACCATAACTCGGGTATCAAAAGGAATATTTCGCATATTTCATAGAGAATGAGCATATAGTTATTAACAGAAAAGCTAAAGTAAACTTCCAATGAAAGAAAACTAAAATCTGCACTAAAGAATTCTCCCATTAGAGAAAAAAAAGGCAAGTAAAAATGTAAAGCACGCACCCAATCGTCTGCAAACAAATGTCTAAAATTCATAATTTCTACAAAATACACGAACGTTAATACCGCTAACAAATTCACCAGTGGTGGGATTCGCAGAAATCCGCAACAACGATTCATCGGCGTCGGGAATCAGATGGGCTTGGATCAATCTCAGCCGCCGTTCAGCCCTTGAATCCATTCGAACTTTTCACTTTTTCAGACTTTTTTTGGGTTTTCAATTTATTTGTCTCCAGATAAGCAGAATGCCCTCAAACTCCTGTCTGGTAAGAGGCAAGATCTCAAAAACTGGGAATGTGAAATGATACAATAAATACCGGATAATTTATTCAGATCAATTACCTAATATATCTCTGCCTTTCTTAAAATATATATGGGAGGGTTATATATTCATATTATATACTTGGCACACTTTTCAAAGGTGATGACAAAGTTGAAGATAAACAGTAAGAAGGTGGGGTGTAGGATAAGGGTTGTTAATTTGGCTGTACATATACAGCGGACATTACCATATTTGCACACCCATAGGCTGTCCATGATGGGGTCAGCTCCGCCATCTTTGAATAATGCAGACTGGGGGCTTGGTCTATTATCGTTGGCCGGTGGCGTGCTGTGCCAGCTTTGGTGTAATCAATATGTCAAAATTGCAAAATTGCCCCATAACTACTTGCTAGTGTTGACATTTTGATACCACGAATTGTGTCAAATAGGGGTGAACATTCGTTCGCTTCGGCCAAAAATTGAACCGGATCGAAAACCGAAATACTGCAAAATCTATGAACCGAACCGAAATTAACTTCAAAACCGACTGTTAATCGAACCGAAAAATTCGGCTCTGTTCGGTCGGTTATTGTCCTAATTTCGGTTGGGCTGGTTTTCAAGCTCAATCCCTATTTGACCCAATTTCAAGTTTTCAACTATTAATAAACATTAGAAAAAAACAAAACCTGTCTTAAAGTTTTACAAATTAAAAGTATTTGTCTTAATGCATTAAGATCACCACCAAGAAATGAGGAAAAAGACAACAACAATTTTACAAAAAAATAACCAGCAGCAAGAACAATATAAACAGTAGAAAACAACACCAGTAGCACCAGAAAACAACACCAACATAAACAGTAGCAAACAGCACCAGGAAAACAACACCAACATAAACAGTAGCAAACAGCACCAGCAGCACCACGAAACAACACCGACACTAACAGCAACAGAAACAGCATCAAAAGACAGCAAGAACAGCAGCAAACATCAACAAAAAACAGCACCAACAGCACCATCAAGCAGCTAGCCTAACAAGAAAACATCACAACAACAACACCACAGCAACATCAGAAGAACAGCAGCACCATAACGCCCCAAAAGCAGCACCAACAAACTAACTGGTGTTTGATAACGTCGGTCCGATCCCCACATTAGGCAACTCTAAAATACATAAAGTATAAAAGTTTATAATCAAAATAAAATATTATATAACAAAAGGCAAAAAAATAAAAATCATAAACTTAAATAAATAATCTTTTTCAAACTTTTCAAGCCTTCTTGTAGTTATTCACCATGCATAGGTTTGTTTGAATTTTGTAACCAATCTTGTGCACATACCAAGGCTTCAACAATCTTGGGAGTTAATGAACTCTTAAACACATTTAGAACTCTCCCACCTGATTAAAACATAAAGAAGGAAATAGAAATAATTATCAGAGCATAAAAAAAGTAAATATTATGGAGGCGAGAATATAGAAATGTCATAAGGGGTACCTGTACTAAATGTCGACTCTGAAGCAGCAATTAAAATTGGGACAACTAATATATGACGAGCCATTCTAGAAAGAATGGGAAATCTTCCCGAATTGACCTTCCACCAATTCAACACATCAAGATCCTCTGAATCCTCTAAGATAGCCTCGTTGAAGTAAAGATCTAGCTCAGTTTTTTTAGTTCTACCACTCCCACTCTCCGATTTTTGCTTCTTAAATTTAGTTTTCAAGACATTCATTGGCATCTTGGTAATTTTCTTAGAAATGGAATTAGTGATTGTAGAATTAGAACTAGAACTTGAGAGGTTATTATCGATCGATGCATCAGTAAGTGGAAGATACTTATTCTTATATTCTTCAAACAACTCAAAAAGCTCATCATTCACTTTTCTAAACAACGCACTGCCCTTTTCAGAACCATACATCTCACCAAGAGAATATTGCATGTACTCAAGTTTATCGCGAGGATCAAGAAATTTGCAAAAAAGATGATTTTGTTCGTATTCTCCCCCCCAATACTTATCAAATTTTGATTTCATAGACGTACCCAAGTCTTTGATTTCATGATCATCACTCTCTTTCCATTCATTCAAGACGCAACACATATCACTAATCTCATTAAAAAAAAGAGTGAGAAGTAACGTACAAAGAACCTGAAATATGTAATGTCATGTCATAAAAGTATTTCAACAAATCAGCAATTTTTCTAACACTAGACCAATCACTGGAAGTTGAAATCCCATGTTCGCTAAATCAGTCGCAAAGTACGGATCTTGCTCGTCATACCTCTCAAATGCTTTCTCAAATTGTACCGCTGTTTTTAGCATCAAATATGTGGAATTCCACCTTGTAGCCACATCTAAACACAGTGAGCTCTTGCTCTCTATGCCTTCCCACTCGACACAATCCTTAAATTTTTTAATTCTGGAAGGAGAATTTCTAATATATCCCACAACTTTTCACACACGTTTCACTGAATGTTTTAAATTCTTTTAGCCCTCGCTAACAATCAAATTAATTACATGTGCGATACATCTCATTTGAAGGAATTTACAATTTGCCACACAACCCCCCCAATTTAACATTCTTTTTTTCAAGAAAGCAATAGTTGTATCATTCGAAGTTGCATTATCTACAGTAATAGTAAATATATTCTTCAAACCCCAATCAAGAACACATTTTTCCAATGACTTCCCAATGTATTTACCACTATGACTAGTAACAGGAACAAAATTTATGATTTTTTTATGCAAATTCCAGTTATTGTCAATGAAGTGGGCCGTAATGCACATGTAATTAATTTTTTGCACCGACGTCCAAGTATCAGTCGTAAGACAAATTCTTTGACAATTATTTTTCATAAAGGACTTCAACTTTACCCTTTCATCCGCATACAACTGAAAACAATCCCTGAAAATTGACCATCTAGATGGCATTCTAAACCTAGGGCATGCTTTCGACATAAATCTTTGAAATCCCGCACCTTCTACAAACTTAAATGGCAATTCATCAACAACTATAATGTATGCAATAGCATCCCTAATTTCACCTTGATCGAATTTCCAAGTACTAAGTGTACCTACCTTAGTGACCCCAGCATCAGTTGGTTTCAGATTCAATTGTTTTTGTTTAATATCTTCATCCTGTTCTTTCATACATTTAGATGTCTCTATGTGGTGTTTTAATGATGAGGTCTCATTTCTTCTAGAGTGAGTCGCATATATTTTATGACATTTGTTGCACTCAGCTGAAACCACAGTACCACTAGCATCTTTAATCTTACTAAAGTGATCCCAAACCTCAGATCTTTCTCCCATGACCTTCCTCTTCTTTCCGGACGGAGCTTTGGTTTCATTTGAAGGTTCACTTGAACATTCAGGCTCAATGTTCTTCGAGGCATCAGAATTGCTCGCCACAAACTCTTCAGAGAGTTCCATTTCCATCTTCTAAGTTCTAACAAATCACAAAATTAACAAAAGTTCACAAATCACCATCATGTATATATTCACATATCAAGAATGGAATGTGGTAAAACAATTGACAAAGCAGAATCTTTGAAGTTAAATGAATTCATATAGCAGCACAACAGAAATATATAACAGTGAAGATGTAGCTTAAGTTTCACAATCAAATTGAAACCATTAGGCTGTTATATTCATCAACTATTATATATTGTCATCATGCTATCTTCTTTCCACATAGATGAAACCATCAGGCATTCTTATATATAAATTGTGGTTCTAAAATAATTGAAAAGAGCAGATAAATACAACAAATAATAAAACTACTAAAAAACTTGGCAAGTAAACAGTGCAACGAGGCACTAAAAGCTATATTTCCCTAGTAATTATTTATTGTTCTATAGATTTACGATGATAGCATCTTTACTTTCTTATCCACATAGTGGACTGCGGTGATACCCAGAAACAAACAAAAATAACGTAATTCAATTTACGAGGGTGTCTGGCGTGACGACTCTTCTTAGCAGCAAAAGTCCAATAATCGGCAATGCAAAAGACATATAAGCCATGCAACACAATCGTAACAACCGACGATCTTAGAGATTTCCACTTTATTACACTCACAAATTGAAAGGCCTTATAATACAATCAAGAATGAAGCTAAAGACTAGAGCTTTTTCAGTAAATGGAATAATAGCCCACAAGTTTCCAACTTACAATTAAAAGACTAGAATGGTTATTCATTCCAGATTTCAAATTCAACCTGAAAGTATGTATATATTATATAGTAGTTGAAAATAACCCACACATTTGTATTTTTGAAAAATAATCCCAGAGTAATTTTTTTAAATCATATTTTTTGAGACCAAAACACATGCCAATATGAAGATCTCTTGTCCAGAGTTTCAGACAGACTGAAACAATTGTAATATAACATCATTGTCAATTCCTATCACTTGCTTTCTCTGAATAGCTAAATGAAATTCCAAGCAACACTGCAAATTGTTCAACTATGGTACTACTGACTGTTAAGAGGAAGAGAACAAAACTATCAAACATGAATTGAGTTTGAAATTCCATTAGTTTGTCATCATACAAATAAAATAACAAAACCAATAAGAGACAGAATCACTCAACTCAAGTAAACCAATCAAATCCCGATTTCAGAAAAATCAAACGGGGGAAAAATTCGAAGAAGTAGATTAACAAAATATTGGAACCCAAACTATTCTATCAACATATCCAAACGCATGTTATGAAAAATAAAGTCTAAAATCTAAAATACCTTTCTCTTATTGAACGGAAAGAGGGGCAAAAATTAGTAGCAGTGGTTCGGATTGGGAAGGAAGCGTTCGTCGTAGATCGGGAGGATGGGCGCTTCGGAGATCCAGTCCAACCAGTTTTGGGAGCGGCAGATTTGTACTAGGGTTTTTGATTTTTTGAAAATGAAAGCAAAGCAGAAAGGGGAAATGCAATTAAGCGGATCTGGCTCTGGTAGGTAGGTATATTATATCTTCATTTAA
Source organism: Phtheirospermum japonicum (assembly GCA_014905375.1). Taxonomy (NCBI): domain Eukaryota; kingdom Viridiplantae; phylum Streptophyta; class Magnoliopsida; order Lamiales; family Orobanchaceae; genus Phtheirospermum; species Phtheirospermum japonicum. The sequence continues at coordinate 63,069 of BMAC01000616.1, read as the reverse complement.
TTAAATTTATTTATTTAGTTTTAATTCTTAAATACATTTCGGTTTGGTTCGGTTATTTCAGTGCATTTCTTCATAAAAACCGAACCGATAACCGAATATTTTGAAAAAAAATAACCAAAACCAAACCGAATATGAAAAAACCCGAACCGAACCAAAATTTTTGGTTTGGTTCGGTCAGTTTGTTCGGGTTTTCATTTTTTTGCTCACCCCTAATGTCAACTTAAGAAAATTGAGTGATTCTATTCTACCATCAGCACCCGCTGCACATGCCTGACCATAGGTACACCTACGAGTATGACATGTGTCAATATAATATAATTTATTTATTATTTAATTAATTCTAATTATATAAATTTTAAAAAAATCTTTTATGCCTCTCAATTATAATTCATAATTACAATTATTCTTCTAATCTCAATTCGAAAATAAAAAATTAAAATAGATAATGAATAATTAAATTTGAGTCAATTACTTCCTGCAATTCCACTACTACCCAATAAATAAATTAATTAGGCAAAACCCCAATAACTAATACAAATAATTCTTTAATCCCATCTACAAATCATATTACATTTTGAACCATTTCAAATGTATGTATATGATTTCATGAATAAAAGTTTTGGTTCTCATTCCAACTCCCAGATAATTCATAATATTTGAAGATTAATCGAGAAGAAAAAAAATCTTCATCCGAACTCTCAATCGAATGAGGAAATTAGGTTGAACAGATGGGTTCTTTGAATTCATTTTCCCTAAAGTTTGGAGCCCTCAAATTATTTGCTTTCATCTGCCCTAAAATTTAAAATTTTGTCTTCATCCGAAATTAGAACCCGAAAGATTATCAAAAATCATCGAATGATATCGTGGCCGATTCGAACCATTGTTATAGTTCAAGCGGGTATGAATATGACTTTTTCTTTTTACAGTGTTTATAACAAAGCTTGTTTATGCTTAGATTTTTGAGTTGTTTTAGAATTGGATGATCGGATGTTTTTTGGCGAGTGTTGTGTTAATTTTTTTGGGAAAATGAACTTTTTCGTCCTTTAAGTTGGCCTACTTTGACATTTAGTCCTTTTTTTTTGGCCTATTTTCAATTTCGTCCGTTTTCTTTTAAAATCTCTGCAATTTCGGCCGATTGTCGCCGAAAAAATTGAATTGCACCTTAATTTGCTGAGTAGGCACCAATTATTGCTAACTTGGCTTTAATATGAGGGATATTTGGCCACATGGAATTTAATTAAATTGAGAATTTTTTTATTTGCCATGTAGGCATGGTTTATTTTTAATTTTTGGGATTTTGAGAAATATTAAATCCATACCAATTTTTTTCCTTCATTTCTCATGAGAAAAAACCTTTAATGGCCGAGAATTTTATTTTATTTTTCCTATTTCCTCTTCTTATTCTTCTCAATCCAGCTGATTCAAGATGCTCATCATCTTTCGAGTGTGGCGGTTTAGGAACCCTAGAATTCCCGCTTTCGGATCGTTCAGATGCGGGTTGTTCTTGATTGAAAATTGTACCGAATATCCAGTGATTCAGTTTGAAGCTGGTGGGCGTTGGTATGGTGTTCTGGGAAAAATATCAATCCGTTTCTATTGCTTGCTCTAATTCTGGCCACCGCCCTGCACCCCATTTCCCAGAAATTCAATTTCGACCTCTACAATTATATCTATTGGTGCTATTACAATTCTTATCATCGGAATTAAAATTAAAAACAAATAACAAATATTTTGCCCCAAACTCAATGAAGGTTCACCCAGTGCCCAGGGAACGCAACAACATCACACTCCGATACGACGTCGCATCAGTGTTATCCCAGGCCAACGGTTGCCGACAGAAGAAGCTGCGGCGTCTCCCGCACATCTTCGCCAAGGTTCTGGAGCTCCCCTTCCACTCCGACGCCGACGTTTAGATCCACAAAACCCTAGACTCCCTCAGATTCACCGCCGCCACCGATGACATCAGCGGCGGGGTCAGGGRTGARGCCATCGAGATCTACSRCGGGGTTACCAAGGTTGTCGTGAGGGGAGACGGCGTCGTTGACTTTCTTGGGACTGAGTTCAAGCTCGATTTGTGGCGGTTCTGGCTGCTGGCCTCGACGTGGCCTGAGCTCGCCTCCACGGCCTACGGCGACGGTGAGCTGGTGGTGACGGTGCCGAAAGATGTGGCGGCGGCAGGCGGATTATTTTGATTGTTTAGATTTTCTGGATTATGATAGGATTTTTTGGGGGGTGACGGAATTAAATAGGAATTTTACCCCTTTTAATGCCAACACAGCAAATAAAAAACAATCTTATTTCTTTTATTTCCACGTGGCCAAATATCCCTCAAATTAAAGCCAAGTCAGCAATAACCGACGCCTACTCAGCAAATTAAGGTGCAATTCAATTTTTCCGACAACAATCGAACGAAATTGCAGAGATTTTAAAAGAAAATGGGTGAAATTAAAAACAGGCAAAAAAAAGGACTAAATGTCAAAGTAGGGCAACTTAAAGGATGAAAAAGTTCATTTTCCCTTATTTTTTTCATGCCGGTTGCAATTTATTATCGTGTCGTGTTATTTGAATGAAATGTGTTGTACTATGTTTGTGATTAAAGGTTCCCCTGTGAATTTGCAATTCTTGTCGTGTTCATGTTGGACGTTGAGTAATTATTCATATTTTGGTAATGAAATTTTGTTTGTTGAATTGATAATTTGTCGTTGTTTCTTCGAGGTCAAAAAATAACTATGTTAATTTTTGGAAATATCAAATTACATTATTTCGATTCGAGTACCTTTCACCTCCACTGTTAATGTGATGTTATTGATATGATGTCAACTCTACCGATGAGGCTAATTATTGAAGTTTCAATTTTGTGATGTATGTGATCAATGTTGAGCGCCACTATCTGATGTCTTTATGTGTAACTAACCTGTTGCAGTTAATTGTATTGTATTGACCTAGATTATTTTGGTGAGCAGTTTACAAGCATGAGTATGTGGAAAAGATTTGAGCAGAAAGGTGTTGTGTTGATAGTATTATGGTGATTGGAGAATGAATGTGTGTTAGATGTGCGAGATTTGGCTTCAAAATAGTTAAGACCAACGTGGTTGTAAAAAGGTTAATGGAAAATGTCGGCTCTTTTGAAATTCCTTGTGTAGTTAAAGATTTTTAGGCACTAACCTTTGATTCCGAAAAGTATCGTCTCAATGTGCAGTTGAAGATGTTTAGGGGCTAATTAGTTGATTATTCTGATGTATTATATTGACCTAGATTGTTTAATGAGCAGTTTACAAGCATGATTATGTGGCAAGGATTGAGTATAAAGGTGTTATGTTTCTAGTAGTATGGCGAAAAGAGAGTGAATGTACGTTGGAGGTGCGGAATCTGAATTCGGGAACGATAAACCTAGCGTGTTTGTAAGACGGTTAAGGATGAATGCCTACTCTCTTGAAACTCCTTGTGCGGTTGAAGATTTAGGTGCTAATCTATGGTTTCGAGCATAAGAGTGCCATCTTAGTGGGCATTTGCAGATGTTTAGGGGCTAACTCTGCTAGTGGTTGCAAGACTGTTAAGAAATAATGCAAATTCTAATCAGCTATAATAGTTTTTTAAAAAATTGTATGGTCAAATTGTGTTAAGTAGGTTTGTTGAAATATAGCCTGTCGACGAATGTGTATTTGAAAGTTCAATTAATATTTTTTTAGACTGCGCATTGTGTCGACAAATATGTAACTGAATCCTACTCGGCATCATAATCGTGTGGACTTTAGTAGTGACATCAATATTCTAAGTTTCTCAATATCAGCCATGAGGAGAATCAACCCAAAGCACTGATAAAATTACAATATTGGTTGTGATTATGACCGCCATTCAACTGATTTCTATTTTGTTGCTAATGTTCTTTTGTAAGACATCTAACTCGAAATCTCATTATCAAACAAGATAACACATATCCAGTTTCAATACGTTACATCATTATATAAAGCTGGAAAAATAGAAACAAAAGTTTATAAATAATACAAAAATTATTCACATAGTACAAGAAACCAAAATGAAAGTAATCTACATAAAAGCATCCCAAATAGCCAATTGGAATGGCCACACATGTTTTAATAGGTAGGATGCACCTAAGTAAAAATAGAAACTTCTAAAATTAATGGATTAGCTACAACCAGAGTGAAGTTCACTTTATCATCTATTGTGAAGCCGGTTGATTCAAGCTTTTGTGTTGCCTACTTATGAAAATTTGTCAAAAGATCAATAGCTTGCCCGCAAGAGAACGGGGTCGTGCGTAGTTTGGCAACTTGACTCGAGTCGTCTCTCGAGGAATATACAATCGGAATTCTCAAACAGTTTGTTCAACTTAAATTCACATACATTGGGGGGGGGGGGTGATTGTTTGGTTATCTAAGAATTTAAAACGCAAGAACTATAATTTAAACTAGGAAATTAAATTCAGCTATTCGAACTTATAATCTAGAGAAATTATTCTAATAACCTAAAACAAGATTAACTAGCATAAATGAACATCAATTATCTAGAACGAAATGGAAATGGAGTAAACTAACCAAGCATAAATAATAACTAAACATTAATTAAACTAAAAACATCTAAGGTTCAAAGCATCAAATATCTCAAGAACAATTATCGAAAAGCAGCTACTTAATCGCATAAATTAAACTACGAAAACGAATAAAAGGTTTAGAGTACTTATTAAACTAGAAAGCGTAGTAAATATCTCCAGCTACTCCGGAGGGGTGGAAATGATCTTGGTCGAAGAACGGATCGCGAACGGACGGTTGGAGCTTGACGATCCTCGAATCTTCAATCTTGATCACTTGTTGTGATTAAGGTGTGTAATGGTGTTGTTCTCGAACCTTCACGATCAAGAATTCAGTGTATATGGGTAGGAGTGTCTCTCTTTGGGACGGACTTGGAAGGGTTTAAATAGATTTTCTCTTGACTTGGAGCATAAGAAACCCTAAAATTCCCGATTCTGGGCCGTCGCGTCGACGGAGCGTCAGGTGCGTCGACTGACGCGTGCTGGTGCTCGGCGTCGGTGCTGCCTGGCGCGCGCGTCGGCTGGGCGGGTGCGTCGACGGTGTGTGTCGACATCGACGCTTCAGCAAGAGTACGCGGACATGCGCGACACGACTTGCGTACGTCGACGTGGTATAGATGCGTCGACATCGACGCTTCAGCAAGTAGCGTCGACGCTGCGTCGACTGACGCAGGTCATGACTCGCGTCGACGGAGCGTCGACGGTCGCGTCAGTCGACGCGGCTGCGCGTCTGCCTCCGTCTCCTTCTATCTGTTTGCTACTCGTTCACCGGAAAGCTCGTTCTCCATTTCGCGAGTATCAACTTCATCTAATTATGCGCCGAACTCGTCCGGTTACTTAGCTGTAAAGTGAGAAATCACAAATAATCACTTATTTGCATCAATATAGATCAAAACGCGGTAAAATAAGCTGAGAGTACAAATATACGAAATTGAGCTTAAACTACCCAACTTATACCAAAAACAATAGGAAAAACAAGTTATAAACCTACTAAAAATAAGGACAAATATGTGCTAATCAACTACCCCACGCTTAATTGGTTTGCTCGTCCTCAAACGAACGATAAATTCAAAGTATAGTAATAAATGAAAATCAGTCCAAGCAATGAGTCGTGCTATGCTACTTAACTAATTTTGAAAATATAGGTACATGCAATGCAACTTCAAACACTCCACCCGTATTACATTGTCGCCTCAAAATTGAATTCATGCATCCTCACAAAAAAGGAAATATATAGGGGTATACGCTCAAGCACTCGAGTTTTTACTGCATAGGACGTGTATACACTCAAATCATACAAATACAAGCACAAAAACAAGCACCGAAAATCAATCTCTTTTCAATCGCAAACTAAATGTATTGTCGAACAAAGAATCGGAAAAGGTCTTTTCGGTTTTAATGTAAGGCTTAATGGACGGGTATGAAATATATAAGTCATGTGGCTAACTCACGATCTAACGTGACCAATAACTCACCAAACTTATTCTAATCAAAAAGCAACACGCTTCACCTCGTTCAAAGATAAAAACCTCACTAAACATTCATAACGTAGCCTTTAAACATAGGCTATTTCCCAACTCGAAACTCTAAACCGACTTAAAGCTCAAAACCACTTATTACAACTCAACACTTTGCCTTTTAAATAGTAAGAGTCATAAAATAAACAATAATAAACAAGCCTTCGTTAGCGCGTAGGCAATGACCAACACAATTCACCATCCTTCTTATCCTCTTCTCTTTTTTTTTATTCCCCCTCTAATTCTGTTTCATTCTGTTTTATGGGGTCTCGTTTTTTTTTATTGAAGGATGGTGATCCTTTATTACAAAAATTCATAAATCCCTTATAAAAACTCCAAAACACTAATAACCAATAAAAACTCAAACTCCTACCCCACGCTTTTAGTGGGTTGTAGGGGTCGACTAAAAACACACATGGCTGTAGGCATGGATTATTTGGCTATGAGGGGCTCATTCGGAATTTATAGAGACTAATATATATGAATATGGCCGGAATGGGTTTTTTATGTGCCTTAGCCTCATTTTCCAAGTCAACTGCACACAGCGGTTTCAAAGAGATCTCAAATCAAAGCTCATTCAAGTACATGCAAAGATGATAAACACTCAGGCTACTCACTGGCTTTTTGCATGAAGATTTTTGAATTGACGCTGCTTTTAAAGTTTTTGTGAAATCAATTGCGTCCAAGTACCATTTTATAATATATAAATACTAATTTGAAAAGAATTATGCACTTATGCACGCTCAAAGACCAAAACACCAAATCATATATAGCTAACTTTGACAGGCATGCCATACAAACATAAATTAGCGCAGAAATAGCAAACACAATCACGTAAAATTTGAAAAATTGCACATTATTTTTAATCATACTCACCCATCCCCCCCTCTTGAAAAACCGGCAATCCCCTGATTTCCATAAATATAAAGAAAAGAAATTCAAACAAGGAAATGGTAAGAAAACGTCCGTGAAAAATGAATGGTCGAGACTTGTTCATTGAAGTTGTGCAACTTCACGTTCCCAGAGCCGCATGAATGGATTCGTCCTCAAAACATAACAACCAAAATAAAGATAAAAAAAGAATAAAAATCAGCAATAATAAATTTATTAGATCGTTGCCACTGCTCCTCAGCAATTAGTTGAACAAAACGGTTATCGAAAATCGTAGCTTCCGCCCAGGGCAGCCCGGTTGCTAGGCGCAGGCGGCGTCGACATGGCGTCGTCATAGCGTCGACTGACGCGGGTCAGCATCACGTCGACGGAGCGTCGACGCTCGCGTCGGTCGACGCAACAGCAGGTCGGCGAAAAAAAATGTTACCGTTCGTAATCCAGCGATTTACCCCTTGCATAAGTGACATTTAACCATGGACAATTTCACAATCTCACAAGAATATAAAAACATCCATGGTGCAAGGAATATGAAAAGGCAAGGCATACGAAAAATAAAATTTTATTAATTGCTAAAATAAAATACGTAGACAACCGAAATTAAACGAAACTGAAAATAAACGAAACAGGATAAGGTGGAAAGACAATTCCACGACTCGATAATGGGAAAAAAACATAAATAGATAAATAATGGCAAGCCCCTAAGATTCTAAGGGGATTTGGAGCCCAAACGCTCTAACGCAATGATCTTCTCGCTAGCCTCATCCAAGCGCCGCTTCCAAAAATCCAAATTCCCCTCGTTCGCTCTGGTCTTCACGTTAAACTCTTTGATGTAGGCCTCCAATTCCTCAATTCACTGCAAGAGGTCAACCTTCTCCCCACGGAGTGCATGGTTACTTCGTAAGAAACGTATTCCATCTTGAGTCAAACTCTCTATCTCGGCTTCCACCTCCTTCAGGCGCTCGTCCTTCACATCGTTCTCCCTTGATGAACGGAGAATTTCCCAAATCATCTCATTGTTGCTCTTAGTCAAGGTGGCAATCGTCTCTCGAGCTAGGAGAAGTGCGTCACGGAGCTAGTTCTTGGTCAAGGTACGTTCATCAAGGTCCTCCCTTTGTTGTCCGAGGTCGTGCTCAATACCCCTCAAGCGTTGAATGGTGGTCCTTAGTTGAAGGRTCATGTCCCTCAACCCATCGTTGATCGCCTCCTCCCTTCCCAATTGCTGCTTAAAAGCTTCGAGTTGGAGGGTATAGTTAACCTCGTCCAACTGATAATCTCCGACCAAATCGTTCGCCTTCTCGACCTCATCATGTAGCTGGTTCACCTTCTCGTTGTGTTCCTCCCTCAGCATCCACCTCTTCTCGTGGTTCTTGGTGGTTCGTGGAATTGGCCTCATGGTAAGGAAAAAGGGGTTGGGAGCGAAAATAATTTGGGGAGAAAAGAGATGAAGAGCTTTGAGAATAATGAAATTAAGAGTGGGAGGGCTGGGTTTATATAGGGGTCAAAAGACCTTAAAAATAGGAATCCTAAATTCACTCCAATTAAAGATAAGGGAGAAGATATTTAGTTTCCTTATCTAATTAGAACTCCATTAAGATAAAAGATCTTGTCCTCAATCTTGACAAATTTCGTGCAAATAAATCCCTTAAATTCACTCTCCTATTTAGAATAAAACTCCCAAAAATCGCAGCTAAAACTTACCAAAAATTTCTCACGCGCACAGGTGGCGTCGACGCTGCGTCGGTCGATGCACGCGCGCCCAGGCAACTTCGTTTCCGCGTCAGTCGACGCGTGCGCCCAGGGAAACGTCAACACCGCGTCGACGCTGCGTCGGTCGATGCGGCTGCAGGCTGATTTTTAGCAGTTCTCCATTCTTCAAAAGATGAATTAGACTTATCCCGACCTAAATCCTGTTCAAACACTTACAAAAAAGTAGAGAAAAAGAAATAAATAAAAGAAAAGAAAATTAAAAATAAAGATAATACAGTAGCTTGGGTTGCCTCCCAAGAAGCGCATCTTTTAACGTCGTTTGCTCGACGCAACTGTGCCGTGATTAAATTGCCAACGGAGGTGGGTCCACCATCGCCCAAACTTCGCGATCTTGATTTGTTGACTCTCCGTCACGGTACAATTTCACTCGGTGCCCATTAACTTGAAATGTCGAGTATCGTTTCTCATCGTAAAGGGTAACAGCGCCAAACTCGTTGATTTCTTTTATCACGAACGGTCCACTCCACTTTGATTTTAGTTTCCCTGGAAAGAGTTTAAACCGTGAGTTAAAGACTAGGGCTAACTTACCTACCTCCAAATGTTTGTTGATGAGTTTCCGGTCATGGTAG
>BMAC01000615.1:677470-713852 GCA_014905375.1 Phtheirospermum japonicum | reverse complement strand
CCCTACTATGTGAACGTTGCCCTTTTGATTGGCCTCCAAAGAGACACAGAGACAGGTCACAACATAGCCTGTCCTCTAGTGAAGTCACGGTGAGGTCTAGGTCTTAAGGATTAATGTTGTACGCTATATCATAGAAATCATCTACTCGATGAGTGGGAACCACTTAGAGATTTCTAGGTGAGGGAGTTCAGTGAACTCATCTTATGAGCACCTACTTATGTATGTCGATGTCCAGACATCGTGACCGATGAGACGCGGTCCACATACACTAAGTACTAGTCTTTAATGGGAAAGGCCTGTATCCTCATTATATATATATATTTATATATATGTTTAATAGAAACCGATCATGCTTGTTTGATTTTTGGAAATCGAATTGTTTCTATTTATTAAAAGCAATTAAAACATTGTTTGAATTAATTGATTATAAAATTGGGCCGTCGTCAATTTGAATTCGATTCAAATTACTTTTATTAAAAATTTTTGTTTTCCGCTGCGCGACGGTACCACCGATATCCAACAGAACACATTGTTGGCAATAGGGTTATGCGGTCACCCACTAGATTCAAAGGCCTTGAAATATTTCATTCAAACTCATCCAGAGTTTGCTGCTGAAACACAATATGCAAGATTGGGCCCTTGTACAGATGGTTTTCAATTACTTGGAAGTTTCGGTTCAAAATGTTTCTCGTGGCTGAATGATAGTCTCACTATACAACTTGCCTCCCTATATGTGAATAAAATAAGAGTACATGTTTCTAAATATTCTTGTTCCAAGAACAAATAAATCCTAAGAATAGACTAAATATTTTTCTGCAGCCTTTAGTTTCCGAGTTGAATTAGTTTTGGACGATTGGTGCTCCCTTGTACGATATCTCTATGAAATAGAACTTCTAGTTGCGAGCAGCCCTTATGTGGACAATTAACAATTTTCTTGCTTATTCCATGTTTTTTGGTTAGAGTACAGGTGGGCGTGCATTTGTCCTTACTCCATAAACTGATCATATGTGTTTACACAAATGACAATGTGGGTGACCGCATAAGTGCCATAAGAAAGTACAAGTTTGATGCCACAAGAAAAACTCTTAGACAAAAAAGAGTTTGATGCCACAAGAAAGTACGTTCTTTTGAATTATGATGAGGTCCAAGATTATATCAAGTACAAATACTCACTTTAAATTTATGTCACAATTGTGTATATAATAAATTAAAACTATTGTATTTTGCACATATGTATTGCTTTCACGGAGGGCTTAAAGCACTTTCAACCAAACGTTACTAGTGATGAGCTCAATTATAAACTAAAAAATTAATTTGCTAATTGGTTCAAAAACTATGTGAGCTACTCTAAACTGGTCCACATGGCATATATCTCTTAATTTTTAATTTATCTTGTAATAAATGATAAATTATTTCACATTTCATTATTGTAGGCACACTCCTTGAACAATGATACCGACGTGTACATTAAGAGTCTAGTAGTAGGTCCATCATGATGTGTAACTACACATCATGGTTACAAGATAAATTGGTATATGTTTCACATAGTTACACACGGATCAGGTAGATAAACTTTGAGAACTATTGTATGTCTAAGAGGAACAAACTATGGGCATATCAATATAATTATTATGGTCGTCTCACAGAAGTTGTGAGGCTCGAATATACAAGGTTATCTTTACAAGAGCACACTTTTGTTTAGTTGTCTGTGGTATGATCTAAATTCCATGGGCACAAAGGTTGATCCTTAATATAAACTCATTGATGTCAATTACAAGTGTAGATTCAATCGCTATAAGTCATTCATACTAATTGTACAAAATGTTCAAATTTACTACTGCATATATCGGAGTTTGAAACAAGATAATCTAGATTGGTGGGCAACATATCAAATTAAAGCAAGATAAAATGTTGATTTTATTGAGCCCCGACTGTCTGAACAATCATTTCAAGAGGTTGTTATAGATACATACAATTTAATATCAATTGGAGGATGTTGATTTCCATTTACATGACCTAATTGATAATCTACATGAACGGCAAAGGATGAGACAAAAAATGAATTTCGAGTCGATCAAGATACGTGCGAGGATGAGTTTTATAATAATGTAGATCGTGAAAGTGTCGGTTCTTTGAACTTATTTATTTTGAACATATATATGGTAATATGTATTTTTTTTTGTCAAATCTAATTATGTGAATTACTCAATTTTTATTATTTTTTAAATGACTAGGTTTTTAGGTAATCAAGGATGAGGATGAGGTTGATCACCATCTTCAAGACGTAGTGTAGGAGGTCCGACCTCATCCTCTTCGTCACACCATCATTTCTCTTATGATAAGATGCGATTATTGGTTAGAAAGAGTGACTTCTTTCTGACAACGTTCTAGATACCCCATTCGATGTTGGCAGATCGAGAGGTACAATCGGTCTACCACCATGCTGAGGCATGAGGTCCGTTTCATTGATGACCAGTAAGTAACTTTATAATAATGTTATAAATTACATTTTAACCATAATTCTTTTAGCCTAGAATGTGAGACGACTAATATATGTAGGATTCTTCGAGAGATCAACGAGGAGTGTATAAGTCATGAAGGGGTTTAACATTTGCGGAGAATCCCTGAGTCATATCGTTGATTGTGGTGGCCCGAGTTCCTAGTAAATAGCTAATATTTATATTTGTAACACATGTATATATCTTTAGTTGTAGTATAATTGTTCTGTAATATATTATTTTGTTTTGTAGAAATAGTGTTATTAGGACTAGGATGTGTACAAGGAGAAGGACGTGTATGATTCGGATTGGGAGGGTGGGGGGAGGACAAATTTCATATACGAGGACGTCTAGAGGGGGTGGCAAGAAAAGTTGGTGAAGCTCAAGAATGTGGTGAAGTACCAATAGGCCAACAAAAATAGGCTGAGTGACCCCGATGATCCTAGTACAAGGATATCGAAGCATATCTGTGGGTCTTAATCTGTGATTAGTCATGCACATGTGATCGTAACTATCTCTATATTGATGTTTGTAATCTCGCATCGTAAGTAATTAAATAATTTATGATAACTAATTGTGAAATATTCAAATAATTTAATACAGCGTAAGGAGAAGGATCAGGACGCCACTACGATGAGACTTTTGTGGCTTTGCACTAGAAGCTTGATGGCACATATAGTGACTGCAGGTCAGAGCAAATAGCTACCGGTATGTGTATATATATATATATATATATATATATATATATATATATATATATATATATATATATATGTGTGTGTGTGTGGTGTGTGTGTGTGTGTGTGTGTGTGTGTGTGTGTGTGTGTGTGTGTGTGTGTGTGTTGTGTGTGTGTGTGTGTGTTAACTAACAATTTTGGTTTTTGTGAGGAGTTTCAAAGATGTCTACATGAGCCACATGCTAACTCATAGGATCTGGACTCGAAGGTTGACGAGGATGAGGTCCATCTATCGGTAGTCAAGGTGAAGAAGGGTCAATATTGCGACACATACTACTTCGGGATCTTAGCGTCTACCAGGATTTCTAGAGCCACCGATTCTTCCTCTTAGACAAATAATCATTATACGCAGCTCCAAATGTAATAAAAGTAGCTTCGGGGAAATAGACGCTAATTGGGAAGCAACGCAAGGCATACGATCGAGCCCGATAGGAGGCATAACAGGAAATATTGGAGTTCGAGATGCGACTCCAGGTGAACCTTTAGGGGTTTCTCAATGTGGAGATAGCTGTAGAAATAGTCTCCCAACCGTCCCATCTATCACCTCCACCTCTACCTCAGCTACCCCATCTGCAGCTTTTACCTCCTTCGTCTGGAGCCTCTCATCCACTAACTCCAGCTCGAGTTCCACCTAGTCCTGATCATCAATAGTCATGACCTTTTATGGATAATGTACTTTTGATCTGTTAGACTATGGATAATACTCATGTAATTGATTGAAAAATAGTTTATTTAATTTTAATTTTGATTTATCTTTTGTTTTCTTTTTTTACTTTTTTTGAATTTGAAGTTATGCAAATATGAATAGGTATAAAAAAATAAAAATAAAATACCGATGGGCATATTGCCACTGGTGTTTTTATTTAATGAAAAACAGCAACGATAATATGACCCCTTATATTTACCGATGGAAGTACCCCTCGGTAATCACCAATGTTAGGATCCCTCGGTATTTATTGATGGTAGAACCCCTCAGTATATTCTAATGGATAAGGTATGCATTGATCGTCGGTCTGCCGACGAGGACCCCTGTCGGTATTTCCCTTAGTAAATGTATTGACAAGAAAAATCTTCCATCAGGAGTGAACAACTAATGAGAAAGATATTGACAGATGATATCCACCGGTAGTTCCATCGGTAACAGGTTCATTGACAGAAATATTGTCTTATATTGACAAATCCATTCATAGGTATTTAATGTAAAGGTGGAAAGAACATTGGGGAAATTTATAATTACCTATTTTGTTTGGCTAACAAACTGAACTGGAAAATATGGAAGGGGGTTAGGCATCTTGCTGGGGTATTTAAAATGCAGGTACTGGAGCCCAGGGTGCGGTCTTCCTCTCTCATAGTCCGATGGGCCAAACCAGAGTTAGGTTCTCTCAAACTAAACTCGAATGGTTCGGTACAAGAAGGAAAGGCAGGAGGAGGTGGTATTATCAGGGGCCCAGACGGTGAGGTTTTGATGGCATACTCCATTTGTTTCCAAGCCCATTGCAGCATTGAAGCAGAGGCCCAAGCACTAGTGTATGGATTGAACCTTTTGGAAAAAATCTCGTCCCAATGTTATTGGATTGAACTGGATGCTCAAGCTCTACTCCAACTTATTCAAAACTCGGCCCACCAGGGACTTTGGACTTTGCATCATGCTTTATTAAAAATTCGGAAATTTTGTGAAATCCACAATGTTAAAATGTCGGATATCTATCGCGAAGGGAACAAACCGGCAGACTTTCTTGCAAATTTAGGATGTCGGGATCAAAGAGATGCCACATATAATTCAGAAGATTTACCAAAAATGTGTAAAAGCTTATGTCGGATGGATCAACTTGAATATCCATCCTTTCGTTTTACTAAATTCTAGTTTGTTAGAATTTTAGGTCTGCTTCGTCTTTTCTAGAATTTTAGGACATTACGGGGTTTGGTATTTTTCCCCTCAGAAAATACCAAGTATCCTTTAATTTCTTTTGCTGTAATTCTGATGTTCTTTAATATGTCTCTTCTATAATATTACACCCCTCGAGTGTTTAAAAAAAATATTAAAAAATTTAATTGCTAATTAAAAACATCATATCATTAATTTCATTAAACTATTAATTTTATAGAAAATAAAAGGTGAAATTAGAGGCGACTTCTCTCGAACATATCCTCTATGAAAAAATAATGATAGCTAGTTTTTGGTCACTAATATCTTGATAAAGGTTACAAAGGGCGTGAATAAGCATTTGCATCCTGTGAACTTCTTTTTATAAACATATAACTTAACACTCATACATAGTCAACAAATATCAACTTGAGTTAACGAATAGTATTTGTTAATTAAGTGTTGGCAGTGGAAAAATTGTTTGGCACTTGGCAACGGTAACTATACTCATTAAAAACAATGTCCTGAATCTTATTGTTGGTTAAAATTTAATAGAAGTAGAGGAATAAATAAAGCAATAAGACAGAAAGCAAAATGTTGATAGTAACAACAACAACTTTATGAGGTTCGAAGGTTGATGTGATCGTTTGACTTCTTGACTATTATCCCTGATAATATAGAATCATTAAGGGCCTATTCAGATTATCATTCGTGGGATTCTGAATCCTGTTGATGTGGCCAAAAAGATTGGCACTCCAAGAATATGGGGTACTGACCTGAAATATGAAGTCAGCGACCTAAATAACTTCAAATAACGTCACAACGACCTGATTGATCCTGCAAAATAAAACTTAAGCCAAGGCGGTGGATGGCCCCAACGTAGGCCCTCCGATGCTTAAGTTGGTGAATGTTAGAGATATTCGAGAGCTCAAAACATAAGATCAAATCAACTTAGAATCAAAGAATGACGCCTAAGTCCTCTTTTTATAGATAAGAGAAGTGTTCCCCATGCTAGGGTTCCCCTCTCCTACTATAATACCATAAATATCACAACCGACTTAGAATTAGGATTTCTCCTGTATGCTAAGTTCCCATAAATAATAGATCTCTCGCTAAATTACCAGAATAGGCCTGAGACTGTAATTCTTTCTATAATATAATCTGCCGAGACCCCACAAAACAACCCATATTAGCCTGTTAAGGCCCAAAATCATAAAGCCCAACACTCAATGCTAAGATGCCACTTGGCATCGAGCTGGTATAATGAGACTCATGCCATAAGAGCCCGCTACTCTGTATAAGAGCTAGTTACTCTCATACTTCAGGTCGTGGCTCCTTAGAATAGCTCGCTCGGCTCTCAGAAAGAATGCTCTTTCCGAGAAATGAGGTCGCTTACTCAAATTACATAAATACCTGCATATAGACCATAAATACCTGCATACAAAAGACGTGAATATTTGATGTCGTATCAGCTAGTCTCCCATATTCTAGTTGATTGAGGTACGAAATCAAGTAGAATATATAAGAAGTAAGGGATACGTCGACTGAAAACCATACACCCTTTCATTAGCTCGCCACAACTTACACCATAATCCATAATAGCCCAACTCTCAATATCGAGCTGTTACAATGTCATTTTTCTGATAAGAGCTCGCCAACCCATATAAGAGCTCGCCACTCTTATATGAGAGGTCGTTAACCTCAAACCAGCTTGCCCACCCCCCAGAAGGATTGCACCTTCCAGAAGAAGAGGTCGCTCATAAATCCCCTTCACGATGTATGTGTGCCGATCGGGACATTAATCAACTCATTCCCCTAAGAACCATCCATTGCCAACCTAAAGTCATAATCTCGGCACAATAACAAACAAAATGTAATCATTCATCTTTAAGAAGTCAACAACATGCCACCCCTAGCCATCACATCCTTATTAAGATCATTAAATGCATTTTGGCACTATGTCGGGCATGTGTCCCTTCCCTGTATCCTCGTAGTATATTTATTCATGTGGGCCCAAAATTGAAAGGCCTAGAATAAAAACCCTCCCAACTTCCCGCCTTTCTAAAACCTTTCTATCCTCTCATCTTTTTACGCTGCCCAACACATAATATACCCTTGAAGATTCATTTGTTTTCATTTTATCAAAAACATAAGCAAAAAATACCATCTCTCTTTCTGCAAAAACTTTCTCTCGTGAAATTCTGCAAAATTCACCACACACAACCATCCATCTGCAAATTCATCAACTACAGTAATGAGTAAGTCTCCCTAATCCTTCGCCATGATAATTACTTCAATATATTCTGGAAATTGTTGCATATGCTGAATGTATCTTTGTGTTTCCACCTCCCCATTAACTTATTTATGATGAACACAATACCTTCAAATTCCGATCCTCAAAACCTTATCCCCTCAAACCCACACACTTCCTCTGACACTGAACCCACCGAAACCCCCTAACCTTCACGAGAAGATGAAAACACCCTCCTTCACCCCAACCTGGTTTATATGACGAACCAGAGGGTGATGTTAGTTGGACTAAACTTGAGGCCCAGACTAGGGCCTAACTGAGGCTAGAGTCTTAGTCAAAAATATAATAGAGGTCCCTTCTTCATCCCACCCCGAAATCGAAAACATCTCAGAGGGCATTCCCCTAATTGAACCTGATATGCCCTCAACCCCTCCATCTGAACATTTCCTCGAAAATCCAGTGACCGTGATACCTCCTTCTGCCACTTCCGACCTATTTCCTTTACCTCAAACCACCAGTGTAGTCGGAGAAAACTACTCGTAGCTTCCAAATTGGGAAAAATTGGAAGAATTTAAGCAAGTACTTAACCTTCCCGATATTGCCACACTGATCACTCTGAATATCCTTCAGACCGAACCAAACCATCCTCCACCTGACCACATCGTATTCTTCGACGATCTCATTAAATCAAGTTTTAGATTTCCTGCCCACTGGTTTTTCAGTCACTCTACTCTAACAACGGCTCCCTTCCCTTTGAAAAAGTTTCTTCGGTGACCCCTATTGTAGCCCACGATCTGCCATCTTTTGTGGTGGCATCGCCGCTCTTGTCTGCGACGTTGGATTCTACCACGACTAGGGTTCAGAACGGTTCTGTCCTCCCTGATTGGAATCCCCTTCCCTTTAGGAATTCTCCACTTTGGCTTGCGTCGTAAGTTCCCCTCCCCACTCCCCACCCCCGTGAATCGGTTCCAGTCACCCACCTTCCGTCAACGCGCTGCCAGGGTTCATGCCATTCTCTGCAGCGGCTACACAGCTCTCATTTGATATGAGGGTTCTTTCTGATGTAGCTAATACCATTGATTTCTCTACCTGGAAAATTCTACCAATCCTCCCAGCCCCGTCCTGCGGGCTCGATTTTATTTCTGGGCCACATGTACTAGCCATATTTTTCATCAACCACACATTGAACCAGGTTGTTGCAGGTGCCCTTGTGCCTTTTCTCCCTCACGGTCAGACCCAGCCCATCTCTGGTTGTCTTCTGGATGGGTCTAACCCGACCGTGCAGTGTGCCTTTTACTCGCAGCCGCCGTCCCTCGCTAGCGCAGCGGCGGGCTATCCCCTCATGAATTTTCCCCCTCAGGCCCAGACCTAGACAACCTCCGGCAGCCTTCTGAGTAGGCACAGTCTGACTATGCAGCCCACTCCTACTCTGCAACCCCCATTTAGCACAGCGACGGGCTATCCTTCGGAAGCTCCTACCCTTCCAGTCAATAAGGGTGAGTTTTACTCTGTTACTATCGAAAAAAAACTATACTAAAATCGTGTTTCGGAGTTACGGGGCTGTATTATTGGCTTCCTTTTTCAACCTATAGGGTCAAAACCGCTAACACTCGATGAAGTCAAATCTTCGTTGAAATCTACTTGGAACACCGCTAGACCGTGGAGATTTGTTCCCTTAGGCAAAGGATATTTCAACATCTTGTTCTCTACGACTGACGATAGAAAACGTGCGTTTGCAAAGAATGCTTGGAAGACTGGTTTTAACTCTTTTCGTCTCTTCCCATGGACTCCAGATTTCAATCCCTATAAGGTCCCTTCGGTGTCGTCTCAGGTTTGAATTCATATTTATGAACTACCGATTGAATATTGGGATTTCTCATTTATCCTTAATATTCCTAGAGTTGTTGGTATCCCTTTGCAAATTGATGAACGCTCTGTTAATGGCTCCGTTGGACACTTTGCTCATGTTCTAGTCGATTTAAATCTTGACAATATTTTGCATGAGACTGTTATGATTGAGTGTGAGGGTTATTGTGGGTATATTTCCATTGGTTACGAGAACTTGTCGAATTTTTGTTCTTATTGTAAAACTGTTGGGCACCTCGTTAGCTCTTGTCCCTCTTAAATCTCGTGTTTCTCATCACGTAAATAGAGATGATTTGGAAACACTTAATTCTAGAAGATCTCGTTATTGTTCGGATTCCACTGATCGTGAAGTCCGTCAACATAAGGAGTATCGACCCTTAAAGAAAATTGATCCTATTGATACTTCTTTGACGACATCTAATGCTTTTAACGTGTTACAGTCTAAGGTCTGCATGGGGTCTCCGGCACCTCCTACCTCAGAGCTTACTTCGAGGTCCGAGCCTTTATCTCCCATCCCCGTGAACCCAGCTCCTAAAGCCGCCGCTACAAATGTTACTTCATCCGGTTTGGATGGGAAAGATCACTCTGGTTCTCTCCCCCAACTTTGCTACCTCTCGTGATCGGTTAGCTTCCTTGCTAGAGGTGTTGGGCGTAGCAACCCGGCCGCGCATTCTCGCCCGGTCTGTCCATTGGCGCTAGCACTTCGGCTAGCCCGACCCCTGTGGTTATGAATGATCACACACTCGCTATCTACATTCCTCACACTGCGTCCATATCACTTCTTAAAAGTTCCACAAACAAGTTCAAAGTGAGTCATCCATCTCATGATTTTACACTCGACGAGCCTAGGTCCTCTATTTCGTATAAGTTAATGTCTACGGCTGCCAGTATAAGTTAATCTAGCTTGGAAACTTTCGAAAATGAGTTATCTCATTTTGATCAAATGGATAGGAGGAATCGCCACCCCTCCCCCTCCACGRCTYATTAATGRAWTGCCTCRTTTGGAARATTRGYGGYATTGMTAACTCTGCCTCTCGTTTAGTCCTTAAGGAGCTATATCGGGTTCACCACCATGATTTTCTTGATATTGAAGACCTGGTGGTTTATTTCTCTAGCATTCATGCCTCATTTTGGTGATCCCTTAATCTCACCTTTATTGTTGAGAATTTGTGCAATAATGGAATCCGGGATATCTGGGTTTTTATGAGATTTACTGTTACCTCTAGTATGACTCTTTTCTCTTCGGATCAGGTTATCCTCCTCCCGGGCCACCTTCGGGGGTCTTGTTTTCCACCTAGGTTTCATTCATGCTTAGAAAATGCGGAGTCAGAGCGTCGCACTCTCTGGAGAGACGTCTTGAGCCATTCTCTCCCTCGTTTTTTGATTATCAGGTATTTTAACGCTGTTCTGGGTGCCCACGAGCATCGTGGGGGCAAACCTCCTAATACCTCCTCTTGTGCTGATTTTCAGAGTTTCTTATATGGTGGTTGTTTTTTGTAGGTTTCCACTAATGACGATTTTTTAACTAGAATTAGTCGTTGCCACTTCGAGTTCCGTTTTGCCCGTTTGGATCGTGCGATCCACTCTGCCGATCTGCCCCTCACGTGTGGGAGGATCTCCGGTCTTCTTCTTCCCCGCACTCACTTTGATCATCATCCCATACTTATCGGGTGTGCTAGAGATTTGAATTCCACTTCGGGCCCTCGGATTTTTTATTTTCAAAACTTTTGGACTTCACAGACTGTCTTTCATAACCTCGTCATCACTTCTTGGACTCTTCCCTTCCAGGCTGCTAACCCCATTCTCTTCTTCATGGCTAAGTTGAAATACCTTTGCGGAGCTCTTCAGGAGTAGAATGCTCGGAAATTTAGTAATGTTCATCATCGGGTGGAGGCGACTCATGCAGAGCTTATGGATTTACAATCTCATTGCATGGACACGGGGTATTCCGAAGCTGACATCGAGGCTGAGATTACCCTTCAGGTTCAGTGTTCTTTGTTGCTGGATACTCAGACTAGTGTCCTTCGGCAGAAGAGCCGAGATGAGTGGCTCACTAATGGCGATCGTAACTCAACTTCCTTCCCCCGTAGTATTAAGGCTAGAGTTAAGAAATCCTCCATTGTCTCTCTCTTGGTCGATGGAGTGGTCATCCACTCCCCTGATGCAATTCAGGGTAAGATCATTTCCTTCTTCTCGGGTCTTTTCTCCGCTAATCACCCTCTTTCGACCCCTGATTGGATTGATGAGTTCCTGCATCCAGACATTGACTCTCAGTCTAATCAGTTCCTTTCTGTGATTCCTAACGATGTGGAGATTCGCGAGGCTGTTTATGCTCTCGCCCTAGTAGTGCCCCTGGTCCTGATGGTTTTAATGGTAACTTCTTTCAGGAGTGTTGGGATATTGTCGGTCAAAATGTTTGTTCAGTAGTCCGTCACTTCTTTGGTTCCTCCTCTCTTCCTACTAGTTTCAGTTCCAATTTCATGATCCTCATCCCAAAAGTTAAGAGAGCGATTCGGGTGGAAGACTTCCTACCAATCGCCCTTAGTAACTTTTCCTTAAATATCATTACTAAGATAATGGATACCCGTATTGGTGTTGTCATTAGTAATGTGATCTTCGATTCCCAGTTTGGTTTTAACCCAGGAAAACAGATTCACGAATGTATCGCAGTTGCCTTTGAGGCTTTTAACTACCTTACCTCCCATATCTTCGGCAATAATATGATCATGAAGATCGACATTTTCAAAGCCTTTGATTCCCTGGACTGGGGCTTTCTTATTGCGGTCTTATGTTCTTTTGGTTTTTCTGCTATCTTTGTTGGGTGGGTTGAGACTATTCTCCACTCGGCTTACATTTCGGTGCTCTTTAAAGGTAGCCCCGCGGGCTATTTTAATTGCATCAGGGGTGTTCGCCAGGGGGACCCTCTTTCTCCTCTTCTGTTTTGCATCGCAGAGGATGTTCTTGCGCGTGCCCTTTGTTTTGCTGCAGACTGTGACACGATCTCTCTATTTTGTGCCGGTCATTCTCTCTGCTTCCCGACCTGACTTCTTTATGTTGATTATATCCTTGTCATGAGCCATGCTTCGACCCCTAATGCTCGGGCTATCTTGGACATCTTCCGTCGTTATGGGGATCTCTCCGGACAGGTTCTTAGCCTGGAGAAACCTAATATCTACTTTGGTACCATAGTTACCCCTGCAGTTTATGGACGTATCTGTCAGGTCTCTGGTTTCTCTGTGGGTGGCATTTTATCACTGTTTGGAAGGCGATTTTTAATCATATTGGTGTCTTTAACGTGATCTTTATGCGGGGGTTCATTGGTTCTTCTTTTTGCAGTTTCTGCTTCGCGAGCTCTGAGTCAGTTGACCATATTCTCACGGATTATCATTTTGCGCGTCACCTTTGAAGTTGGACTGAGGATTCTTTCAACATCCGTCAACCCCTTTCAAGTGGTTTTGCTAATCTTTGTGTTTATGCTATTGATAGTCATTTTAGTGCACAAGTACTCTTTTTGTGGAAGGTTAGATGATTTAGCATCTTCGGTGCAGTTACATTCACAATGGTGTTCATCCTTCTACCAAGGCGGATCTTATTCTAATTCGCTTGCTTATTCTGGAGTCCTCTGCTTTGGATCATGGCACGATGTCTAATACTATATGTGACCTAATTTGTTTGCGCAAATTGGGTTTGCGTTGTAGGCACGTGCCTCCTTCCACCCTCTCTCTCTTGTGATCTGGTTGCCCCCTTAACCTGGCTGGGTTAAAGTGAATACTGATGGCAGTGCTCTGAGCTGCCCGGGCGAGTGCGTTTTGGCGGGAATATTCCGTACGTGTCGGGGCTTTGTGAAAGGTGGCTTTTTTGAGATCGTTTGGTCGGGGATATGACTTTAAGGATGAGCTGGAAGCCGCAATTATAGCGGTTGAGGAGGCTGATCTTAGAGGGTGGGATTTGGATGGAATCTTATTCTACTTATGTGATGGACCTCTTTGTGAATCACTGTCTTGATGTCCCTTGGCGCTTCTTGGCTCGATGGCGTCGGGTTCTTTTCCTCACTACCTCGATTGATTTCATGGTTTCACATGTTTATCGAGAAGGTAATCGCACTGCTGATACGCTTTTCAAATTTGATTCTCCTCGTTATGACTGGTTTACGTTGCCCCCGGCGTTCCTCTTAGATCCGATGAGTGGTGATATTTTGGTAAAGACCATGTTTCGTTCATCACGGTAATTACTTGGGCCCCTCTTTGTGGTAGATTACTTCCGGTTTGGCAGAGGACCCTGATAGTGCTGCTTTATAGATCACGACTTACTTGTTTCAACTTGATTTTTTTTGTCGTCTTGTGGCCTTTAGCGTTTTTTGTCGCTTTGATCCACTCCTTCAACTACTGGCATGGGGAGAGTACTCTTTCCTCTACGAGGGTTTCTCCTACAATGGTGGGTTTACCTCGGGAGGTTTTAATGGGGGCTGAACAGATGCCTTTAGTCAAGGAACGGACGTCGTGATCTGTGTGATGATTTTCTCCTCTTTTCATAAAACTCATAATTTAATTAAAAAACCATACCAAAACCGATTCAATTACTCCGAATCCTTATTTTTGATAATAGATATGTAAAGAAAAATGCACCAAATAACACCACCACTGATTGAATAAATTAGTAATTGAGAGATTCTTATTAAGCTTAAGTAGTTTTGAAGAAGAGTAGGTCTCCTGTGAGACCGATCTCATAGGATGAGACCACTTTAAACCTAATTCATCTATTGAACCCGTCCATCCATTTGACCCGCCCTCAAATCCAAATCCATCAAAATCCGCCCCCTTACTATTATTGGAGGCCCAAACTATTACACATGAAGCGCAACCCTTCTTCAGAAAACCACAAAGTGTAACCATGTCGCATAGCTCTAATTCAGTGGAGGCGATCAACGAAAAATCATGTCTTTCGGTTTTTGACTATGCCCAACCATTTTTGTCCAGCTTAAAACCCTAAATATCTCCTATAATTATTTCACAGGCATTTTCGTTCCCACTTGACTTGTTGTGGGGCCCTTTCAATTTGTATGTGTGTTGTGTACTAGTTTGTGCTATTGGGGCTTAATGTCATGATGGAGAAAGGTCCATTGATGATTCAATTTGGCGATGATGAATAGACGATGAACTATGTTTTGTAATAGACGACGAACCAGCACGGATTGGGTGGGGATATTATGTGAGGGAGCTGCAAGGGCCTTCATGATGGTCCAGTGAGCCTGCTGCACTAGAGTGGCAGCAACAAGTTGTGGCTTTGGCTCGACTCAAAGCAAACATGCCTGCTCAACTCATTATGGGCCTCATTCAATTTGAATGTGTGTTGTGTGCTAGTTTGTATTGTTAGGGCTTTGTGTTGTGATGGAGAAAGGTTTAGTGATGGTTTGGTTTGGCGACAATAAATAGACCGCGAACTATGTTTTATTATACTATAGTTGTATTTTGTCAGACATCAATAATACTTTAATTGCGACATTCAACAAATTTTTTCGACCAAATAGTAGAAATGTATCATTAAATATGCATTGTTGAGAATTTGTAATAATTCCGTCAAACTTGGTTTCATAAATTTTCAATTATTAGAAGGAACATTTTAACAATATTTTTTGATACTTTGACAATTGTTTGTAATACTTTAACAATCGTTTGTGATACTTTAACTACTTAGTATGTGAAAATAAAAATTAGAATTTAAATGTGATACTTGAAATATATTTTGCGATACTTGATTAATACTTTGTGCTACTTTAACTACCTCTTTAAGAAAAATAAATATGAAACCAAAAATCACATATAAAAGAGATGAAATACTGTAACTATGATTAATGATATTGTAACAATCTTATGTGATACTATAACAGTCTATTGTAATAATACCAAAAAAAATCAAATTTAAAACACATAAACACACACACACACACACACACACACACACACACACACACATACACATATATATATGATACTTTAACTATATTTTGTGAAATTTTCACAATACTTTGTGACACTTTTATTAAGAAAAATATAGTTTTTGATGTTGTGATACTTAAAGTGGAATGATTACATATTTTTGATTTAACTTTATAAATCATAACCTAATCAAAATCTAACAAACATTCATAAAAGTGATATATATACATAATCAAATATAGATGTAAAAAGAGAAATCAAATTTAAGAAATCTATGATATGTTAACTATATGTTGTAATACTTTAATTACGTTTTGTGATACTTTAACTATATTTTGTAATATCTTATTTAAAATATTATATTACTAATACCTAAGGTTGTGATACTCTTTGGGATTATGATACTTTTGGTGTAATTCGTAATACCTTTATATACAACTATAATATTTATATTATTGCCTGTAATTGTGATACTTATATTTGAAGTAATACTTTTACCGAATCAAAACTACCTTAACAATAATTATTTAAGATACTTTTGTTGGGCATGTGACAATTTTAATGGAAATAGTGTAAATTACAAATATGATGCTTTTACTGAGATATGTGATACTTTAAGTTGTAATGGTTATTGTGATACATTAAACTAATTTTGTAATACATTCACCAGAAATAGTGTAATAAGAAATTACTCTCAAAATAATTTGATTGTAATACTTTTACTTGCACTTGTGATACTTTAAACATGTATTGGGATACTTTTACTAAAATAAGTGTCGCGGAAGGCTAGGTGGCCTTAAGGCGGGGAGATTTTGTCTAAATTGATGAAAATAATAGTGAAATAATGATCTCTATATAATCTTTAAGAATCAGGATAAACGTTAATCAATAAGTCTTGAGCGAAGAAAATAATAAGAAATTTAAGTTAGAAAATTCCATAGAGACGGTTAATGCAAATCCTCGTGAAATAAACACTAGTACAAAACCCCCCCTTTAGTATTGGTTCTTTTTACCAATAGGTATTGGTTCTACAACTGATGCATACTAGACCGATGCTAAAATCTGGGACTTTAGACATCGGTTTTGGTTAAACAATTGATGCCTAATGTATAGATATAGGCATCTGTTTTGATTAAACAACCGATGTCTAATGTCTATATATGGACATCAACATCAGGAAATGAATAGGCCAGAACAAGGAGTCACATTAGCCAGAAAATGGGTATAGACTAGACAAGAATCCACCAGGAAAGGTTTATTAAACCACACCACCATTGCCATGCTGACTAATAAACAATTACATGGATTTTTTTAATTACGTTTGTTAATCCTGGAAAAACAGCATCTATAATTATAATTATAATTCAAAACTAACAATAAACATCTATATAATATGGGCAGAGCATGCAACAAGGGGCACATCACTAAAAATATACTTACGATATTTAAAGTAGCATATTCTCAACAGATAAGGATAATAGTTTCAATGATGTACCTCTGGAACACATTTCCACTAGTAAACTATAATAAAAACAAGAGCAATTATTAGTTAGCCAACATCTTGAGCCCTTGTGCCATCTAATTCACTCATAATTATCATTGTCTGGATAACACTAATTTTGTAAAAATAAAATATAAGCTTTGTCCTAGTCAGTTCCATACTCACTTGAACGAAGCGAATAACTTAGAATATAGATGGACCTTTAAATTAAACAATGACAGCTCAAACTATGAAATCTGTACCATAAAGTTCATTAACCATAAACACCATGTAGCATTTATCTCAAATATATCATAGGTATACATAAAAATGTTGTATTTATCTCATACCGTAGAATAAATGCGTCTTATAATGCATTATAAACTTAAATAATAAGCATGGATAGTCAAAATTGTTGAGGAATTTATTCTTGGCAATAATTTCTATTTTGTTATTTGTCTTTCTTGGGCACAAAATAAGTTAGGAAACTAGATTTAGGAATATATTGTGTTTCCTAGTTTATGTTTAAGACTTTATTAGTTTCCTAAATTGTGTTTAGGATTTGTTTTGTCTTGTTTACCAAGTTTAGGATTTTAGAATTATCTATTTAAGACAAGAGAATCCTAAAGTTTGACTAGGATTTTTACGCACGGGATTTTAAGAGAAGACGCACGACGCAAAGCAGAAGACGTGCGGCAAGAGAAGAACAGGAAGACTACTTGCAGCCATTGATCGAGATCGACAAGTTATTCGAAGTTGCGTGACCAAAGGAGAAGAGCTTGTTCAACCTAGGTGACAAGTATTTAGTATCATGTGTTTTGATATTTTAGTTTTCATATATTACTTAATATTTTTGTATTGATCTCAAAAAAAGAAAGTAATATACTTTTCGGGTTTGTACACCCAAGTTTACAAGTACTTATACTTGTGAACTGAATTTGTTATATCGTGTTCTTAGTTTTTATTTCTGCTGCATAATTCTTATTTTACTCTGATCGATGTTGGTAGTCAGTGTTGTTTAACATTGATAACAACATCGTAAATCTGAGACTTAGTTTTAAAACCATAGACCTTCAAATTTTACAATTGGTATCAGAGCGGGTTACTTAACCTTTTAAGTACTGATCCTTATTTTTTAGGTGCTATGGACGCTCAAGGCAACCCAAGGCTACCGATCCTCAACGGGGAGAATTATTCTCTCTGAAAACAAAGGATGCGTTGGCACTTAAAGAGCATTGACGAACGTGTTTGGAAAACCGTCCTCCTTGGATGGAAAAAGCCACGTTTTACTGATGGTGAAGGCGAAACCTTCCCCAATAATGAAGTAGATTGGACTCCTGAGGAAGCAACTGCTGCAAACTGGAATTCCAAATGCATCAATACCTTGTATAGCTTTGTAGATGCAAGTTACTACCGAGTCATCAAGAATTACGAGTCAGCAAAGGATGCATGGGTCGAACTCCAAAGTGTGTGTGAAGGAACATCGAGCGTGAAGAAATCAAGGCTGAGAATGTTGATGTCCACTTTCGAAGCAATGAGAATGGATGAGAAGTTGTCAATCATGGACTATGCAATGAGATTATCAGACATCACGAACGAGTGCAGAGAGCTTGGTGAAGCAATAACTAACTCTCATCTTGTAGGAAAACTGCTGAGGTCTATTACGAATAAATACAATATGAAGGTGGTTTCAATAGAAGAATCTAAAGATGTTGATAACATTGAATTCAACACCTTAGTTGGAAACCTTAAGCAATATGAGATGGAACACCTTGGTTCCAACTCAAGAGAGAAGAATGTTGATTTTTCCTCCGACGCTAATCCAGACAACGATGAAGATGAAGAGGAGTTTGACTTCAATGGAATTCTAAAAAAGATGGAATCTACTACGCTTTGTGAAGACGAATTGTCGTTTGTTACCCAATGTTTCAACAGTTTCTTGAAGAAGAAGAATAGCCTTGGAGGTTCAAATACGAAGACCAGGCCACAGGTGTCCACACCAAAATTCACTGGACGTGCTCTTCCCAGATCTCAGTCCACTTCCTCAATTCCAAACGCATCCAACCCCACTAGACCACTCAGTGAGGTGCAATCTCATGAATGTAAAGGTTGGGGACACTATAAAAATGAATGTCCTAACACTCTTAGGAAGAAAAGCATGGTTGCTACTGATTTTACTGAGGATGTCAATGATTACGAGTCAACTGAACCTGTTCCATCCTTATTTACCCATGTTGTTTTGGACGACGACGTCCATGTTGATATCCTTGAAACCAACATCGTATGATTGAATGTTGAAACCCCTGATTATCATAAGGAGTACAAGCTCCTGAGTGTTGAGCACCAGCAACTGTTTGTCAGCTGAGGAAAACAGGTACTCAAGGTCAAGGATCTCGTGAAAGAAGTAGAAAAACTGACCAAAGAAAAGAATTATCAGCTCGACATAATTGTTCATTTGGAAACATCTCTTACCAAGAAGGATGATGAGCTAGAGAAGATGAGAACTGAGATGACGAAGGTCCAAGGAACCATATCAAATCTGAACAAAGGCAAGGCGAAGCTTGATGAAATCTTAGAGATGAGCTTCCCAGAAACCTCGAAGCATGGAATTGGATTTAAATCGATTCAGCCGTCACATTCCTCAAGTCAAGAGCAGAAATCACCTAAGAGGCACAAGAAGAGAAGAAGACAGTTCGTGTGCCATCATTGTGGCGAGCTCGGACACATTCGGCCTTTTTGCTGGAAGATCATAGGCGAGAGAAGGCACTTTCAGAGAACTAATGCGGCCGCTAAATCCAATGTTGGTTTCCGTCATACCAACACCAGATTCAAACAAGTGTGGGTCAAGAAAAATAACATCAAGTGTAATATGATCCATACCTCCCTGAAGTCCTATGTCCCTGGAGCCTGGTATTTTGATAGTGGATGCTCCAAGCATATGACTGGGTCAGAAGAGCTACTTTCCAACATTGTCAGATTTTGAGGTGGAAAAGTAAAGTATGGTGGAGGCGCAAATGGCCAAATTGTTGGCCAAGTAACTCTCCATGTTCCCGGCATTGTAACTCTTGAAAATGTGCTTCTGGTAGAAGGACTTACTGCAAATTTGATTAGCATAAGTCAACTGTGTGATGGAGGTTTTTGTGTAAAATTCAACCGTGAGAAGTGTGAAGTCTATGAGGAGAATGGTCCATGTATCCTTGTTGGACATAGGACTTCAGATAATTGTTATCAAATCAACAGTGATGCTTTTTGCAAGTTATCTCAACTAAGTGATGCTGAGGTGTGGCATAAGAAACTAGGGCATGTCAACTACAAGATGATGGACAAGTTGTCCAAAGAAGAAGCAGTGGCTGGGCTTCCTAAGCTAAACACCAAGATCACTCCTGTATGCGATGCGTGCCAAAAAGGAAAGCAGGTCAGAGTACCACATCCAGTCCAGCAAAGTCTCACTACATCTTCTTGCTTTGAACTCGTTCATATGGATCTCATGGGTCCACTTGAGGTCGAGAGCCTTGGTGGTAAGAGGTATGTTTTAGTTATTGTCGATGATTTTTCTAGGTTCACTTGGGTAGAATTTCTAAAAGAAAAACCCGAAACTTTTGAGGCTTTCAAAAAACTTGCAAAGAATCTGTGTGTAAGGTTTAATGTTAACATTGCTACAATTAGAACTGATCACGGAAAAGAATTTGAAAATGCATCTTTTTCAAAGTACTGCACTTCGGAGGGCATAAGTCATGAATGTTCTTCACCTATTACTCTACAACAAAATGGCATAGCTGAACGCAAAAATAAGACTCTTGCTGAGATGACTAGAACTATGCACATTTCAAATGGCATAGCAAAACGTTTTTGGGCTGAAGCAATGACTACTGCATGTCATATTACAAATAGGGCTTACTTTAGACCAGGGTCATGTGCTACTCCCTATGAATTGTTGATGTGTAAGAAACCGAACTTGAGCTATTTTCATATTTTTGGATGTATTTGTTATGTGCTCAATTATAGAAATCATCTAGCTAAACTAGACTCAAAAAGTGATAAGTGAATTTTCATGGGTTATTCCCAAAACAGTCATGCATATAGGTTGTTTAACCTTAGAACTAGAAGCATGTTTGAGTCAGTTAATGTCAAGTTCGACGATCTAACGAGTGCAGTCAAACCTACTGAGGATAATGATCTAGTTTATGATCAAAATCCTCAAGAAAATGTCACTCCTCCTTCAGATGATAGTGCAGGTATTGAGAACAGAGATGCAGGTGCCGAACTCAGAGAATTGAGTGATGTTGGTACCAATGTTGATACTGGGATACCAACATCAGAACCAACATCAAGCCAAGTTGCAGAATCGGATTCTGATTCAGAAGAAGAAGATCCAGCTGATCCAATTGATCTTCATCAGAGGGATATTCCATCCAGAATCCAGAAAAACCACCCATTGGGCCAAATTATCGGAGATTTAGATGAAAGGAGCACAAGAAGGCGACATATGAATTTCAAGGAGATGGTCAGATACGTGTGTCTGTCTACAAATTGTTCTAAGATTCATGAATCTTTGTACCTTTCTAAAATAGAGCCCAAGCGAGTGGAGGATGCGCTCAAGGATGAGTTCTGGATTCGGGCAATGCAAGAAGAGATGGACCAGTTCGCCAAAAATGATGTTTGGGATTTAGTTCCACGACCAGAAAATTCCCACGTGACGGGAACAAAATGAATATTCAAGAACAAGACTAATGAGGCTAGAAACATTGTGAGGAACAAAGCTCGACTAGTTTCACAAGGGTATACGCAAATTGAAGGAATCGATTTTGATGAAACTTTCGCCCCTGTTGCCCGCATTGAGTCGGTAAGGCTTTTACTTTCTGTTACTTGTTGTATGAAGATTTCATTGCATCAAATGGACATTAAGAGTGTTTTTTTAAATGGAGTCTTAAGTGAAGAAGTGTATGTTGAGCAGCCTAAAGATTTGTGGATCCTCAAAAACCAGATTTTATTTTAAAACCGAAAAAGGCTCTTTATGGTTTAAAACAAGCTCCTAGAGCTTGGTATGAAAGGCTAACTCAACATTTGCTTTATTTGAACTTTAGACGAGGGGAAGTTGATAAAACTTTGTTCCTTCTTAAATCCAATATGCACATCTTAATCGTCCAAATTTATGTGGATGATATTATTTTTGGATCCACTAATGAGCAGATGGTCAAGGAGTTTGTTACTCGGATGTCCGATACATTCGAGATAGCATGGAAGGTAACCTCTCATACTTTTTTGGTTTACAAATCAAACAACTTGATGACGGTATTTTCCTTTCCCAGGCTAAATATGCTAAGAACTTAGTTGAAAAGTTTGGTTTAGAAAGTGAAACTCACAAGAAAACGCCACTGGGAAAAACTGTGAAGCTGTCGAGAGACGATGTTGGTAAGGGTGTTGTTAACACCATGTACAGAAGTATGATAGGGAGTTTGTTGTATTTGACAGCAAGTAGACCAGATATTATGTATAGTGTGTGCCTATGTGCTAGATATCAGTCTAATCCAAAAGAGTCACACTTAAAAGCAGTTAAAAGAATAATAAGGTATATTGCTGGTACAACTGAATTAGGAGTGTGGTACACAAGATACTGGTACTGAACTTGTAGGGTACACTGGTTCGGATTGGGCTGGGGATATGGTAGATAGAAAGAGTACTACTGGGGGATATTTTTTTTCTCCGTAATAATCTAATCTCTTGGTACAGCAAAATGCAAAATTG
Source organism: Phtheirospermum japonicum (assembly GCA_014905375.1). Taxonomy (NCBI): domain Eukaryota; kingdom Viridiplantae; phylum Streptophyta; class Magnoliopsida; order Lamiales; family Orobanchaceae; genus Phtheirospermum; species Phtheirospermum japonicum. Next base: position 691,475 of record BMAC01000615.1, on the reverse strand, counting down.
TATTTCTCTTTCTACAGCTAAAGTCGAGTACATTGCAGCTGGAAGTGCGTGCACACAATTACTGTGGATGAACCAGATGATAGAGGACTACGGTCTGTATAGTAGTATCTTGACCGTGCTGTGTGATAATTCCAGTGCCATTGACATTGCCAAAAATCCAGTCCAGCATTTTCGAATCAAACACATTGACATAAGGTACCACTTTATTCGAGACTTAGTTGAGAGGAAGATTTTTAGCCTTGAGCATATTGGAACAGATAATCATCTTGCTGACATCTTCACTAAGGCATTAGATTTCGAGACCTTCTCTCGTTTGAGGAGAGATCTCGGTATGTGCATTGTCTGAACCAATGTTGGTTTGTGATGTTGTGACACCCTTTATCAACATTGGTCACAACATCTGTATACTTTTGCATGCATTTTTATCTTTCTTTTTATACATAATCCTAATGCATTGAGTTTGATTGAAAGTGCAATACGTTCCCGTGTTGCAATAAAAATGATGGCAAAAAGAACCAACCTCTTCAATTAGGTGATTGTGGTATTTGCCCGCAAAAACTGGTTTTCTCCCAGGTCCAAAAACAAGAGGTTTTTAACATCAATTGCTGAAGATTAAAAGATTCAAATCCCTTCAAGGATGAAGAAAATATGGATACAAAATGATCCAATCTTTAAATATCACCTTCTTGAGAGATCTTGACGTAGTCATTAACTTGGGTTAAGGGGTAAGTTTCCATTGATTTCACCTAAGACAATGTTGGTTTATACAGTTATCAGTAATAAAAAGCAACATTGGATCAAGTCACTGAAATCATAATATGTTTTTGTATATTCTTTTAGGTCATGATTTTTAGGCATCCCGTAGGACATTCATACTTTGTGAAGATGCCATCTTACTGTGCGTTTTGTTGCTTGTGTTCTGTGTCTATCTTGAAAACTCTTAATTTTTTTTTTTGAATTGAGCTAACTAAGTGTTTCAGTGGAGTTAAAGTCGGACGGCTGGACAGGTACTGATGAGGTGAATTTGGTGAGTGAAAATTAACATTGCACAAGATTGGTACTACTGGGCTGGTGGTTCAATTTTTATAGCTATGTATTTTCGGCCGATGTTGTGATAAGGGTTGTGCAATTTAATTGTTCAAAAATAAGGAAGAGATATTGGGTTGTTAATGTGACCAAGTAGCCTAAACTAAGGGGGAGTGGTTTTTCGTTTAAAAAGGAAATAAAATCGAAATTGGGCTCTACAATCCGCAGCTAGGTAAAATTAGGTTTCTTTTTTCCTTTTATTTTCCTTTCTTCTCTCTCCTTCAACGGTTGTTTTTTTGAATAAATAATAATTATTTTACCGTTTGATCACTTCTGCAATTCACCTACTGAAATTCACCTCTCCAACTCTCACAAACATATTCTCTCTACTTCGATTCTTTTTCCTGTGTTTCTGAGAATTTGCAGGATGACAAACTCGCCGTCATCTTCATCTATCCCAGAGTTGCCGGCAGAGGTTCGTCGCTCCGACGAACAGGTTCCGGCGCCTTACCCAAAGATTGGTGGGCTCGACATACGCGAAGAAATTTATGGTGGTTCCTCTTCCATCCCACCACCGGTATCAACATCACCACCACCCTCGCCGGCGCACGATTCTCAAGATGTTATTCCAATTCCGCCGCCGATTGACGCCACGCCTATAGCGCGGGTGTTCCCAGGATAGCCCGGGAACGGGATTGATGTTGATAATCCCCCCGATTTGGCGTTTGTTTCGGAAACTTTTGGGCGCGTAGGGAATCTTACTTTGAAAAGGTCGAGGCACCTGCGCAATATTCCTCCCGATGTTGTGCCGCCCGCAGTACCAAAGAGCAAGGCGGGGCCGCACCGCAATGTGCCGATTGAGCATATGAACCTCACGGAGGATGTCACTGTGATGTCCGATCCTGATGATGAAGACTTTGCTCCTGCTGTTCCGGTTGAGGGGTCCGTACCGCCGTTTACTTCTGCCCTGAGTCTGCCGGCGAAGAAGTTTACTGCCGGAAACAGCTTGTGAGAAAGGCCGACAGGAGATCTGGCCCAGCAAAAGTTAAAGTATCTCCTGGCTCTACTGTGACAGAATATTCATCCCCTCCCTACACTGTTTTGGATTTTATCACCGGCGAAGTCACCAGTTCCGCCAAACCGCCTGCCGATATTCCTCCATCTCCTGTTCGTGATGATCAACCCGAGTTTGATCCAGATTTCTTTGAGTATTCCCCTGATTTCTCGTTTGATGTGCCTCTTAGATATATTCTTAATGCTTGCAAGAAGGACAAGAAGAAAAAGAAAGTGGCTGCGGAGGACGATGTTGCTACTCATGTTGGTTCCCCCATACCAACATCACATCATTCATCGTCTGTTTCGTCCTCCAGCACTGCCTCTATTCCGATTGCTTCTCGTACTCCCACCCCGATTTCTTCCGATGCCTGTGCTCACTCCCAGTCCTCCTCGGGTACTCCTTCTCAGACTCCTGAGCTTGAGGACATAGTGCCTTTTTCGGAAGAGTTTTTGACTGCTGAAGCTGCCGACTTGTTTGCCACTTACCAGACCCGCCACATGATCGCCGAGCGTTGAGTCCCGGTTCAGCTATTTGTGAAGCACAATCTAATTGCCTATCTTTAACACAAAGGTATGTATTCCACTGTTTTCACGGCCATGCCTTTTGTATGAGATGTTGTTGTCGAGTTTTATGCCAATCTTTTGCCCTCTATGGTTGATCTGGAGTCTGTCAATTATGGCAAAGTATATGTGCGTGGCAAGGTGTTTTCTTTCACTCCTGCTTTGGTTGATGAGTTTTTTGGCACTGAGCCATACCGCGGTGACTCGACAGTTGATGATATGAATGAGGTAGTTTCGTTTTTATCTGGTGGTCTGGTTCATGCATGGGTTGAGCAGCTACCTAGTACTCGCCTGTCTTCTCTTTACTCTATTCTGCATAAGCTAGCTATTTGTAATTGGGTTCCCTCCAAGAACACAATGTGTGTTACGCGGCCTCAGGCCCATTTCTTATATAGGCTTGGGAGAGGAATCAAATTCAGTTTTGGCAAGCATGTTTTTGATATTGTTGCTAAGTTTGCTACCACGAAGTATGCGGCCTCGTTGTGTTTTCCTTCTTTGATTTTCACCTTGCTAGAGAACCAAGGATTGACACTTCGTCCCAATGATGTGCTCACGGGGGACGCTGATTGTTTGCTTTGAGAGGTCAGCATGTTACCAGTGCCCGAGTCATTGATCTTCCTTGGCAGGTGCCGTTTCAAGCCGATGTTGGCAGTGGTGTTGGGATGGCCGATCCCAACATGGTCCGCATTTCTGCGCAGGTCCTTCGTGTGCATGTGGCATACATTGATTTGCAGATGACTCAGCTGAAGGCTCTTCGTAGCTCTCTCTTGAAGGCCTTTTCGCTTTCTGGTCAAAAAGGGGGAGAAGATGATGAAGACGCTGCTGAAGATGTTGACGCTGCTGAAGATGTTGTTGGAGATGATGCTGATGGAGAAGATGTCGTTGCTGTTGAAGCATTGGCCAGTGTTGCTCAGGAAAGGAGAAGGAAGAGAATTCGCTCGCGCAATAAGGCTTTGAGAAAAATGATGAAGATGCAGAAGAGGAAGCGCAGAGATAGGGGTGAAGGAACTTCGACATCCCCTCGTCATCCGAAGAGGGTTCGACGTCAATAAGTTCCTTTTTGGTTTGTTTTTTTAAGTTTTTGAACAATGTTTGTATGTAATGTTGATTTGAAGTTTTAACAACATTAGGTGTTTTGTTTAGGGGGGGTTTCTAACTTAGAAGGAGTTAGAATTTTTATTTTCATTTGTGGTTGCGTCGTAGTGTTATGTCCAGAAAGGCAAAAGGGGGAGATTGTTGAGGAATTTATTCTTGTCAATAATTCCTATTTTGTTATTTGCCTTTCTTGGGCACAAAATAAGTTAAGAAACTAGATTTAGGAATATATTGTGTTTCCTAGTTTATGTTTAAGACTTTATTCCTAGATTGTGTTTAGGATTTGTTTTGTCTTGTTTACCAAGTTTAGGATTCTAGGATTATCTATTTAAGACAAGAAAACCCTAAAGTTTGACTAGGATTTTTACGCACGGGAATTGAAGAGAAGACGCACGACGTAAAGCAGAAGACGTACGGCAAGAGAAGAACACGAAGACTACTTGGAGCCATTGATCGAAATCGACAAGTTATTCGAAATTGCGTGACCAACGGAGAAGGGCTTGTTCAACCTAGGCGACAAGTATTTAGTATCATGTGTTTTGATACTTTAGTTTTCATATATTACTTAATATTTTTGTATTGATCGCAAAACAAGAAAGTAATATAGTTTTTGGGTTTGTACACCCAAGTTCACAAGTACTTATACTTTTGAACTGAATTTGTTATATCGTGTTCTTAGTTTTTATTTCCGCTGCATAATTTTTATTTTACTCTGATCGATGTTGGTAGTCAGTGTTGTTTAACATTGATAACAATATCGTAAATCTGAGACTTATTTTTAAAACCATAGACCTTCAAATTTTACAAAAATTAAAGAAAATGAAACATAATGATCCAACATATTAAATAAATACTTTAATTAGCTCAATCACATACATACCTCTTTGAAATCTTGAACCATACCAATTGAACATCGGAAAAACAAAAATTAGAAAGGAAAAAAATAAATTAACACTTTATCCAGATTTTAGTTACTATAAGCATTTATGATCGATTAACCAAAAACTAAAAAATATTTCCATCTATGACAAGCGGAAAAAATAAGAATCCCTTGGTAAAACTTATTCATTATTAAGAACTATTCAATTGAGATTCTAGCAGATTTCTTGTTCCTATGAAACACTAAATACGCCAATATTGTTTCCTGGCTTCACATTGACAGGTAAGTTGCAGCTACTTTAACAGTGCTACATACATTTAGAATTATTGAATGAAAAATCTTAATGATAAAGAATAACAAATAGAGAACAATATATACATTAGTAGAAAATCATCTAACGTCAAATATTTGAATATCCAGATAATCTAACTCGGTGTTTCATAGTGCAACTTCCATTCCAAGAACCACCCCACCCCCCACCCCCCTTTTTGTTTGGCATGGAAAAGAATCTTGACAACCTATTTTTCCTTTTTTTTATTTGTAAATTTAACACATGAAAATCATGTATTAACATCCACCATTCAAACAAATCAAATGCTTTCATCTCTATACAAGATCCAGTTATAACTAGCTAAAAAGAAAAAACAAAACAAGCATAAAAAATGAAACTAACTGCAATTTTAAGCAACTAATCAGATCTCCAATACTTCTAAACAGTCAAAACTTCACTTGAATTCCCTTGATCTAGATCTGTCAAAAAAGAAGAACAAATACACAATTAATCCTCGGTAAGAAAGTTTATCAAAGTTATTCAAAATACAATCAAAAGTGCACTAATTAATTAGCATCTATTTGAGATGTTCCCTCAATTCCAGATTAGGAAGCCTATGCTTCGAAACAGTGATTAAAAAAAGATTACGTAGTAAATCACCGGGTTAGAATCAAATTTCAAACGGATATGTCTATCGGTTTACTTTTGTTATGGTTTTCCAGATAAAAAATTATTTTCAACAACTGAGAACGATGAGAAAATTGATTTCACAGACAAATGGGAGGCGAAAATGAGCGGAGGCGATAATTAGTTAGGGCGATATTAGGGTATGGTGCGTGAGAAAAAATGATAGTGAGAAAAAAACGTGTGAAATTTAATGAGATAGTGAAGAAATGAATTATTATTGGCGATAAAATGTCATCAGTTTTCGAATAAAACTTTCTATGCAAAAGCGTGTTTTCCTAGTAGCGCAAATTATAGGTATCATTTCTAAATCAATAAACGATGCTCATATTTAATTATATGCATTGGTTGTGTTAATTAACCGATTCCTATGTGTTTTAATGAAATTTTAGATTTTTTTATTATTATAGGCATCGGTCGTATCAGACAACCGATACAAATAAATTTTGCCGGACTATTATAGGCATCGGTTGTTTGGTAAAACCTATGTATATAACTTTTATTTATTACAAAATACCCTGTGCGACCATAGGCATCTGTTTTTGCTTAACAACTGATACCTAAAACTTTTTTTAATTATAAAAAAGACCCCGCACGACATTAGGCATCGGTTGTTTACTAAAACCGATGTATATACCCTCGTTTCAATGGCACTTTATTGTAGTAGTGAAAGTTAAAGGAAATTCATGAGATTGTGAAATAAGCTCCTTTGAATAAATATCCGATCACGGAAGAATACAGTAATGGAGCATAAATTAGGCAGAACATTAATAAAGATCAATAAAATAGAGAAGAGTAATCACAATATTACATGCTCTACACTAATATTGTGCTCGCCCGACGTGATGAAGATTTCTTGAGACTTGTGACGTAATTTTGGAATTAGGCCTTCTATTTCATTAACGGAATAAAAATGGCAGCACTTCAACCATTTTTTCAGCCTACTGATACTCTTACGAGTCTTCGACATAACCAAGGCGGTCGTTTCTTTCTTCAGTCAAAAACCATAGAAAGGAATTTACCTGAAGATTATACAAAGATTGTGAGAATAGTTCGTTTTAAAGGTAATTAAATGTTTAATTTAATTACAAATGAAATATTATACCAAGCATCATTCTGAGATAATTTTACACCTTCCAAACCATTCTTGGTCGCTTCAAGTTTGGCACTTTTTTCAATGAATGATTTGATCATATTCATTGATGATTCGACTACATTTACATCCCATAAATTCCTCGAGGCACATAAAATGCAACTTATGACATCGACACAATCGGTCGTCGCCACTTGAATCAATCGGTCGTCGCCACTTGAATCGACAATCCGACATATATTTTCTTTAAATGCTTTAGGACTTGATGCGGATGACTGTTGACAATCGGACTTCAAATTTCTCAGAAAATACTCAAATTCTCGGACACCAATTGCCTGCCTCAGACCTCGTATATAATCTACATCTAACTCATAAATGTCCTGAATCTCTTTAGTTAAACCAGCATAGACCATTAGGTTAACTTTTTGGTCATTGAACTGATCCAATGTTGGCAGAGATATCGTGTCTTAAATTATTGGCTCGACCCCAGCTATGCATGGTATCCCTTTGGAAGATCTTGCTTGGAAGTTCACCTAAACACGAGGATAAAATAGATATTACTTGCTCTTCCATTGATCATTTGGATGAATTGTGTTTGTTGCCACATGATTGAGTTATTTAATACGATTATAAGTATAATCGCGATTTTCACTTAGCGGCCCAAATTGAAATTCAACTTCTTCATTATCTCCAGGAATGTCTAATAAGAAATTTGCTTCGGACTCTTCAACATAATCATCTGATAGGAACCAACTTAGGAAAGCTTGGATATATTAATTTGTCCCACCAACTATAACATGCAAGCAATTGCGAGACCATATCTAATCAATGAGCGAAATAGAAGAATTTCAAAAATCTTTACCATTAAATTCAACATTTGGGCTTTAGCCGCGTAACCCTTAGATCTAAAATTAGAAAGAAAATAAATGCGAGTAATCGAATGTTGAGAAGTCGAGTTTGGGAATCTTCTCAAAATATATAGGGGTCGAGATAGATAATGAGACTCAAATCTGAAAATTAAACTACACACAAACCTTAGTTCAAATCTAAACCTTAATTAATAGTAAAAAAATTGGCTAATTCGAACACACAAAATGTAAATTCGAATATTGAAATCATATTTAAAATAAAAATTACAAATATAGAAAATACAGGGTGAGTCGTAATTAAAATCAAACGAAATTTGAAATATTACCTTTAGTTTAAGTCTGCACGGTCGACAATCAGATTTTAAAGAATATCGTTGTCCACTGCCGCTGTCGTCCACCAGCCGTAGACCAAAGCTCTCGCATTTTTTTTCCCTCCCAAGGCTTTTCAATGTAGTTTTTGAGAATGATCAAATGCTCTCTCTTACACTCACCAGGGAAGATAGAAAGAAGATAGACAATTTGTTTTTACATTACTGTAAATGGATCGGATGGGCTGCACTGGGGGGTTGCGAGTCTGTGGGTGGATTTATTAGTCAGTTTAAATAAATGATAAAAATTGATCTCATAGTATTAGTTCGCTCTCACCCAACTATTGGCCTTCGAATAATGGGGGTTGAAGTTAGCTGAACTCAATGTCTAAACCCTAGTTTGTAATGAGAAGATAAGAAAGAACTGTAGGTACTATTTTATACATATGAAAACAAAATATCACTTAAGATATATTATACTCGAAGCATCACATGCCGATAAATTAGCACCAGAGAACTCATACGGTGAGATCTAAGATAATAGTTTTAACAAATAAGGATGGATATCACAAATAGTTCGTATTTAGTTTTTAAAATATTTATTTCGTTAAGAGATATCAATATGATGCGTGATTTGTACATACTTGTGTGTGATTCTCGTGTGTTTTTGTGTCTTATTGTGTGCGCTTTAGTCGGGTCTTAGTCGTATGTTGTCCCTTTTTCCTTATTTTACGTCTTCGTAACTTTTGTCGTCTTTTTAGTGTTTTTTTTTATTTCTCTTTTATTTATTTTTATAGATTTTTATGTTATTTTACTTTTCTTTATTTTAGGGTAGCCGATCAAGCCTGAGAGCGTTCTCGAGAATCACTACTGGCTCGATTTAACAAAAATACGACTCGCACCCGCGAAGCACAACCACCGATCGACGCACAATCGATGCCCAGTCAATGCGCCGTCGACGCCCAACCGACATGCCATCGACGGGGCTATTTTCCAAAATAAGTGATTAGGCCATTTTTGGCCATTTTGGGCAAAAATTATATTTTACCAACGCTTTCAATCCTATAAATATAACCTTTCATTCTCAGAATATCTAGCTTTTGAACCCCTTAGGGTTTGAATGCCCAACACATTCTCTTCATCTTCTCTTGATTTCTTTTCCTAATTTCTTCATTTCAATTTCTAGCTTTTTGATTTAATAGAATATTTCTTGAGCTTTGCTTGGATTTTGGACGCGGCTTAGTATCAATTCATGTATTTTCTTGTTTGAAGTTGGAATTCTCCAATTTTAATAAGTAAGATTTCCATTTCTTTTCTTTAATTATTACAATTTCTTGTTGCTTGATTATGAGTTTTCTTGTTGGGTTATGATGTTCTTGATTCGTAGTTTTGTTTCTTGCAATTTCACATTATTTTATGTTATATAATTGTTATAAGTTCATATGAATATATTATTGTTCTTAGAAGTTCTTTTTTACATTGTTGCTCTATTTCAAGGTTTTTGTCACTTTAATTACTTGTATGCTTGTGATGAGTTTGAATTGCTGTGTTACTTGATGATTGTTGGTTAGAGTTCATGGGTCTGGTTCCTAGATGAGTTTAGAACCATAAATTGGCGTGATTGGGTGTTTAATCTACATGTTGGGATTGACAACCCCTACTTGTATATTAAGTGTTCGATCAAATGTCAATTAATCGTGGAGACGATTGTAGAGCCCTAGATCTTTGTTTTATAAATCTTTTCAAAGTTGTCAATTTTATTTCTCCTCATTTAAATCACATCATTGGTTATTACAACTTTACAAACTGAAATTTGACTGCGTGTTTAGTGTAAGCTTTTTCCTTATTTTCTTATTCGTGAATCAAACACGGAAATTACATCCGATTAGTCTTCCTCGAGAGTTTTGACTCGAGTCAAACTTACCACTTACAATTGCTCCGTTCTCTTGCGGACGAACTTTTCAAATAAAAAATAAGTGCAAAAAGTTCGATTCAATGCGCCACAAGTTGAGAAAACTACATTAAATTTTTTTAATTACCCGTGCTTCAATGATAGTTAAGAGTGAAATATTGTTGAAAATTCTTTACTGCAACGAAATTGACATAATTGTATTTCGTTTGTATAATAATTCAAATTATCAAATTGTTACATTTTTTTTCTCAAAACTCACGTAACATACAAGTTTCAAACTAGTATGTGTGTCTGTGTGTGTATAGAGAGAGAGAGAGAGAGAGAGAGAGAGAGAGAGAGATTTTACGGTGCCGTGACTATATCATTCTTCACTTATAACCATTAGATCATTTTAGGGAATAAGTAGTGGTAGATTAATGGATGTAAATTCAGGAGAGGTGGGGGGCATGGCGCATTCACGGCACCTCATTACCCCCCCCCCCCCCCCCCCTCTCTCTCTCTCTCTCTCTCTCTCTCTCTCTATATATATATATCATATATATATATACACACACACATACTAGTGTAATACCCGTGTGTTACACGGGATTTATCAAAAATTAAATATAAGAGTATATGTGATAGTTATAGAGGTTTTAAATCAAAATAAATAAATTCAAAAGATATTGTATTCTCAGTTCGTACCTTCTACTGATGTATAATCATTATTTATTAACTAGGCAAACACTCAAATGTGGCAGCCACACGGATCCTTTTATTGTGTGACGGGCTCCGACCCACATTTGACCCGGATCCGACCCAATGAATATGGGTTCATATAAATAAAAAAAAAAGGAACGGGCGAAAATATTCACCACAATTCCTTTTCATTGTTCGGTGCAAAAACAAGGGTTCACTCGCCTCGCCTTTCTGTGTAGTCGGAATTGCTTCGTGTCGCCGGAGTTACCTCGTGTCGCCGGAGTTGCTTCGTGTCATCGTAGTTGCTTCGTATCATTGGTGGATTTTTAGACTCGCCATTGTTGTTTTTCGAAGCTTTGTTATTTTGGAGCTGCCTTTCTTCCTCGCGTCGCCGGAAAATTCGCCGGAAACAAATCGTCCTCGATTCAAGCATCGCACTGCTATAAGGTTTGCTCTTGTGTTTTTTTTTTTCCTGAGTTTTATAATTTCTGATTTTAGGGTTTTGTTTCGCTTAGTTTGTGTTCCTTAGTTTGTGTCTTTCATTGATGTTTTTGTTAGTAAATTTGATGTTAGGATATACTTGATTTTCACTCGCTTGAGGGATGAGAACTGGGTAGGGTTTGTATGGGGATTTCATTACTTGAATAACTGATAGTACTTCCAACACTGACAATAATGGATTGTTTCAACATTGACAATAATGTATTGTGATGGATTGTTTTTGTAGTTTTTTTTTCCCTAAAGTTGTTGATTGTTTTTGGGTTGGATGATTGATTTTTCTATGAACTTCGCCGTTGTCACTACTCTAATTCAGGTTCATTGACGAATTAATTTTACGATCAATGATTCTTTCTTTCAGTGTTTTGTTATGATTTCAGTAGTTGAGCAAATTCTTTTTAAATTTACAATATTATGATTTTACCTGATTCATTCACTGATTTATGGTGACTTAATTTCATATATAGTGTAATGTTAAATGAGAAAAGCTGATTCACCTGGGTATTTTTAGAAGCTTTGGAATGTGATGATGGTCTATAGGATACTGATTGACATACATTGATAGGCAAAATAGTTGAATGTTAATGTGCATTCAAGTTAGCAGTATATCTTTTAGATTCAGATTCATGTTTCTTTATATGATTACAAAATTGAAGATGACATGGCTTGTTTGATATTGTGATTTAACATGATTTTGATTTAAAATTATAAATGCTGCTTGAGTGAAAAATTAATAGTTCTATCATTTGTAATTGTAGTCTTATTTTAGTAATTTTATATTGATATTTGCGTGTTTTTATTTGTTTGTCAGATGGGAAAGAAGCAACTTGTTCGAAAAAGGAAGCGAGAGTCGACAAAGGATCAATCAGAGAAGAAGATTAAGAAAAAAYATTTGGATGAAGAAACTCCCATTGTGGKTYAAGTTTCAATTGAAGCTACTGAGTCCTCAAAGAATTTAAAAGTACTGTTGAAGGTTCCAAAAGGAGAAAAGCCAAAACTAGTACCTGTTATTGAAGAAGGTGAAGTTGGGATTGACAAAGCTGAGATGCTCAAGAATCAGAATTGCCCGACAAAGGGTGAAAAAAAAACAAGACTGCAAAACAAGGGTTTGATGGAGGGAACTTTAAAAGAATCTGAACATTCAAGTAAGGAACCTGAGAAAGTGGAAAAAAAATCATCAACRGAAGAAACGGCCGAACCGGCCAAATTTGTAATCGAAGAAACTGGAAAAAAGAAACAAGAGAAGAAACTGAAGGCACAAAGTTTAACTGCGAAGGATCAGGCTGTACCAGCAAATGATCAATCTACAGTTTCAAAGGGAGTGAATAAAATGTTGAAAAATAAATTGAAGGTGCAAAAGGGGGATGATGAGAGGTTAGTATTTTTGTGGAATTATTATTGTTGTTTCTATAGTTTGTCACTTATTAACTTTTATTRGTCACTTATCACTTTATATCAGTCACTTATTATTATTTTTTTTTGTCACTTTTGATCTTATTTTCTGTCACTTATTATTTTATATGTCACTTATTATATTTTTAAAAATCATATGGTGCAAAAAAGGAAACACGAGTCTGTGGAAGATGAGCGGACGGATGATCAGAATGTGGTCGAGGGAATTGAAGAAAATCTGTCTGTTGAGGAGTCTGGAAAAATTAAACAAGTGAAGAAATCGAAGGCGTAAATTTCAGCAGCAAATGATGAACCTGTACTTTCAAAGGGAGTGAAGAAAAGGAAGGCACAAATTTCACCAGTGGATGATCAAGTCCTACTTTCAAGGGGATTGAAGAAAATTGTGAAAAACAAATCGAAGGCCGAAATGGAGGATGATGAGAGGTCAGTAATTCTAAAATGATCTTTGGTTTTTCTCTTGATTGTTAAATTGTATGCTGGCAAATGTGATTGTGTAAGATTGTATTTTCTAGACTTTTTAGTAAAGAGAAAAAAAAGAGAAATATCAAAAGTGACAATTAAAACGCAAAAAGTGACAATAAAGAATTGAAAAGTGACAGTAATTTCTTAAGAAGTGGGCAGTATTATAAAAATTAAAAACTTACGTCTGTGGCCTTTTTCTGAATTTCATTATTAGAAGGCATGCCCAGTGGTAATTTGAATTTTATAAACTGCTGGGCTTTTTCATCATCCTCCCCATTGATTCCAGCATTCTTTTGTCCCTCGTTTTTTTCATCGATAAAATTCACCGATCCTGAAATAGGATAGATGTCAACCCATTCCCCTTGCCCAAACTCTCCGGCCCGTTTCTCTTCTTTTCACTCTCATTCTAATTCTTTCAGCAGTCCAGTGCTGAATCAGGGGCAAAGAAGACGGCTCGACTATCCCCTTCCATTTCATTCGGTGCAGATATACAATTTGTAAGACCAACACACAACCGCTTACATATGTGACACTTTTTTTATTGTACTTGATAACAGATCTACAAAGCCTATCTAACACAAACGAACACCAATCCAGCTTTGCAATCTCCTTCACATCAATCATTGATTTTAACACGTTGAAATCAACATTGCCATTTGCAGTTGGAGCCAGGAAACTAGATAGGCTAACCAACATAAAGAGCCTTATAAAATCATCTCCACCTCCAACTCTTTCCAAAAGCAGTGACTTCAGAGTTGCAACAGAGCAGACTTCCCCGATCCCACACCTCGTCTTGAAATCATGTACAATTTTTGCATCCTCTTTGGTTTTGCAAAGAGGCACTTCATGCCCGGTATTCTTGGGAAGAAGAAATATATCATGGATATCGTCTGCGGTCACAACAAACTTCTTATTAGAATCTATATTCAGCATCCGACTTGTCCCGTTGAACCTACTAACCAACCACCCCATCATCTCAGTGGGCAGCTGCGTCACTTTCATATTCAACAAGCCGCCGAATCCGATCTTCTTTATATCTTCCTTCCTCTCGGCTGACAGTGTAGACACAACATCGACAAGGGCTTTAGGCCTGCTTTTGGATGCAAAGGCTCTGCAGAAAAAAAAGATAGTAAGTGACAGACATAAAATGATAAGTGACAAAAATAAGGTCCAAAGTGAAAAAAATAAGGTCAAAAGTG
>BMAC01000615.1:628962-670448 GCA_014905375.1 Phtheirospermum japonicum | reverse complement strand
TATATATTAACCCAGATGGATCCGGGTTGTGTTTGAATTTGGGCCCCGTCACACAATAAAAGATTCGTGTGGCGGTCACACAGGAGACCCACTCTATTAACTATTATTTGTTATTGTTAAATAATTTTATGTTTTAATATTTTGATTAAATAATTCTCAACCCGTGTCTAGTTTCTATTAATTAACTATTATTATCATCAAATACTTTTATATATTAATATTTAAATTGAACTCGTTAATAACTTATAGTTTCATACTTAGAAAAGTTCAAAAGACGTCATATTTTCAACTCGTGTTGCATTATACCGGTGTCTAATCAATATTTATTCATTATTATTACTTTATAATTTTATAGTATTTATGTATTTGTTGAATTCGTTAATAATTTTTAGTTACTTACTTAGATAATTGCAAATAACTCAAAACTTAATTATATTTTATATTTCAAGTTCTAAGAATAGAATTATTTTAATTTTTATTTCAACATTATAATTTATCTTTTAATTAAGATAACTAATTTAGGTTTTTTTTAATATTAAAATCATTCATAATATTTTACATACTTTGATAATTACAAATAATTCAAAATTTACTTATATTTTATATTTCAAATTCTATAAATAAAATTATTTTAACTTTTATTTAAACATTACAATTTGTCTTTTAATTAAGATAACTAATATAAATTCTTTTCTAATTATACATGGCTTTTTATATTTTTATATTGGAAGAATAAAAGTAAACAATGAGTTGGGAAAAATAGAATAAAAAAAATTATTATATTAAGTAGATATTAGAATCCTATATTTTAGTAAGTTTACGAACCTCCAAAATTTGCCACATAAGCATCCAAACCACCGAAATTACATGTCACACCAAAGCTTCCTAGTCACGTATGATAGAAATCTTTTCGTTTAGTATATATACTAGTTTAACACCCGTGTATTACACGGGATTTATAAAAAATAAAATATAAAAAATATTTGTGAAAATTATAAAGTTTAAATTTAAAATAAAAAATTTAAAGGATGTGTATCTCAACCCGTGCCTTGTTCAATTTATTAATTATTATAATTATTGATTAATATTATATTTAATGTTCATACTTATAAAAACTCAAAAGTTGCCACATTTTCAACCCGTCTCTAATCTATATTAATTAATTATTATTAACTCATTTTATATTATTATGTTTAAATTAATTTTGTTAGTAATTATAGTTACATACTTTGAAAAATTCAAAAGATGTCATACTCTCAAGCCTTTTCGCATTGTATCATTGTCTAATAAATATTAATTAATTATTATATAATTTTATTTTCTTATATTAATATTGGGTTCATTACTAATATTTAGTTACATACTCCAATTATTGCAAATATATCATAATTTACCTATACATAATATTTAAAATCTCAAAATTAAATTATTTCATCTTTTATTATAAATATAATTTATTAATTATTTTCATATATAAGTTTTTTTTGTAATTAAAATTATTTCATATGTAATTTGTCTTTTAATTAAAATAATTAATCCAGATTTTTTTCTACTAATTGTATATGACTTATTTATATTTTTATATTTGAAGTATAAAAGATAATTATTGAATTAGACAAAATATAATAAAAGAAAACTATTAAGTTAGGCTAAATATAATAAAACTAAATTATTAAATTAGGTAAGATAGTAAAAGGACAATATTAAATTAGGTATATATTAGACCCGGATGACACATAAGCAAACGAAGCACCAAGATTTTTTAATTATCCAAGCGAAACATACAAATCAGACACATAGATTATGAGAGTTTTGCATTAATATATACTTGTTTAACACACGTGTATTACACGGAACTTATCAAAAGATAAATATAAAAAATATTTGTGATAATTACTGAGTTTTAAACCTAAAATAAAAAATTAAAATAGTTATTCCCAATCTGTACCTTGTACATGTCTAATCTATTTATTAATTATTATAAATATTAAATAATTTTGTATTTGATGTTTAGAGTTAATTCATTAAATCTTAGTTACATACTTACAAAAATCCAAAAGGCATCACATTCTAAACCCGTGTCTAATATCTATTTTATTAATTATTATTATTATTAAACATTTTATATATTAATGTTTAGAATAAATTCGTTAATAATTATTAGTTACATACTTTGAGATATGATATCTTTTGAATATCTCAACTTGTGTTGCATTGTACTGGTGTCTAATCAATGTTTATTAATTTTTAGTATATAATTTAATATTTTTATATTTAGATTGAATACATTACTAATATTTAGTTACACACTTAGATTATTGTAAATAACTCATATTTTTACTTATATAGAATATTTGAAACTCCAAAAATAAAATTATTTTAAATTATATTATCAATAAAACTTATTTAATTATTTTCATAATAATTTTTTTTTTAATTAAAATTATTTCATGTGTAGTTTTTCTTTTAATTAAAATAACTTATTTACATCTTATTTTTCTAATTATATATGATTTGTTTCTATTTTCATATTAGGAGAATCAAAAGAAATTATTGAATAAGAAAAAATATAATAAAATAAATTAAATTAGTTAAAATACAATAAAAAGAAAGGTATTAAATTAGGTAAATATTAGGCTCGCATAACACATAAGAATACGAAACACCAGAATTTTTTATTTGCCAAACGAAGTATAAGATTAGGAGGATTTTACATTAATATATAGAGGTGATATATAGATAGATAGATAAAAACAGACTTTCAATGAAAACTCAACTTTATTTGAACTTCATTGCTTTTATCATATAACATCAGTGTTTTTATTGTGTAATTTTAGAGAACTGCTTTTATTAGATATCAACTTTATATTACAACAATATTTTTGTTGTATAATTCTAATGTTTTTTATTAAATAAGAAAAAATATAAAAAATCTGATTCTCCGGTTAGTTGTATATAAGGACCACAACAACTAGGAGAACCAATCATTCCACGAAAATAATTTGTGCTTTCTTGATCAAAAAATATAAATGCAACTCATTATCCACATCTGTTCCTTGACAACAACCGTTACAATGGCGTCAAACACATTATTAACCATAGCACAAATGCTAATATAACATACAGATAAAAGAAAGCTGTTCCGCTCACAAGGTACACTCATAAAATAAAACTATAAAAAGCGTTTCATTACAAGAGATGCATTTGAGAATTCATCTTACACACGTTATATTCTTGAACAAAACATACATTCTGCATTAACCAGCAAGAGGATTAAGTACTTGCCCAACAAAGAGCACAACACCGGTCATATCTTCTCGTACAACAAACAAAAACGGATGGTCAGCCACAAAATCCAACGTATCCTCGTTCAGCAAAGCCCTAAGTCTAACAACCGCAGCCGAAGCAGCAGCAGCTTCGGTTCCTTCCTCGTTCACCTCGATGAACGTCTTATGGAAAATGCTTGAAACATAGAGATTTTGTCCGACAGTCGAGTCGACCATCTCAGTCAGACCACCGCCCGAGAAGGGTAGAACCAATCCCTGTCGTGTAAGAACTTCGGAAGCCTCGAAACCGAAATTTATCTTAAACTTTGGAACACGAAAATCTCCGACTTTCACTTGTTCGTAAGGGAGGTGGTGTTCGATGAATCCCGATTTCGAGCTAACTTTTTCGACCAAAGCTGGGAGACCATCTTTAGCATCGGGAAGAAAGAAGCACATTGAGAATTTACGCTTATCTTCACCATGTTTGTACGGTAGGATTAAAACTTTGAAATCGTCAAAAGAGCGAACATATTGCTTCTTCTTGCTGGTCATGAAGGGTACTTGAGCTGAACTTCCATTTAAGAGGAAAAAGTCGTGGTCTTTTGTTAGAGATGAGTCGAATTTTTCATTCCAGGCGCCTTTGAAGTAGACTGCATTTGCGAATATAAGCCGAGTTGAAGAATCAACCGAACCGGATGGAAGTATATCTTTGATTAGTCCACTTGTTTCCTTGTCAGCCCACGTGTTCACTTCTCGTGTTACGTCAGCAGCCTTCGGAAAAGGTCGAGTTAAATAAATGTTGCAATAAGTCAGTAAATTTCGTCAATAAATTCAATCTAAAAAGAGAATTACTAAAATTCGAATTTTCTTTTAAATTTTTGGGATACCTCATCATCACCGACCCCCCAATCACACACACACACACACATACGGGGAAAAAGAAAAAGACAAGGTGTTGGGAAAGGATATAAATCCGCAACATTGATTCCATGTTTCGATTTAGACATCTTCTAGGAACAATCTCCGACTCAGTCCATAATGATTCTTAGTCAAGATTATGTGAGTATGCAGTATCCTTAAAATTTGTAATGTACTATATTCATCATAGTTTATATAGGCATGTACCCATTGTGTTTATCAACAAAGAGAAACAAACTACTTTTCTCTCTGTTTGATGGTACCAATACAACAAAGGGTATATAAGCCCCATACTCATTTTGAATTCATAGTCTAGCAGTAGCCACACGCTTGATCGAATGTAATAATACCTTCAGAGCAGAATAAACTTATATATGCTCATAATATCTCCAAAAAAGTCTACTGAAATATTTATCACATAGACCAAACTACAATCACGCAATGATAGTTACCGAGGGAGTATAGCCCTATGATTGAATTGAGTCTCGTCTTATGCATTTTTGTTTTTTTTAATCACAGAAAAAATAAAATCTTTCGTAGGCTCGCGGCAATGATGCACAAGGAATTGAGGTTTTTCACTTGTAAGTTAACAATTTACAATTAACACATCCAGTTGAATTCCAATAAGACGAATCTATAAAGGTCCTTAAAAACTGACATACATGAAATTAATGATGAATAAAGGCAGCAACCAACTATTCTAACAAAAGATAGCATAGAAAATAATGAAAATTGCAACTTCACAAATTCCAAAAGGGAGCAATTTTTTGAAGTAAACCCAAAACCTAATTCGGTTTACACAACAGCCCTAAACCCTACCAAGAAAAAAATGATTAAATAAACTAACCTTGGTCTGAAAATCAACATGATTCGAAGCAGCTCTGTAATCATTCTCGACAATTTCTTTGAAAGCGGGCTTCAAGGTGAGGCTCTGATCAACCCAAACTCCGTTGGCGAAGGACAAGCGGGGTCCACCAAGCGACCCGCCGTCGGCGAACAGGAGCGTCACGAGCTGTGAAGAGAGCGAACTGAGCTCCTGGACGGACTTTGACTTGAGATAGCCCAGAAGCTGGTCTCGGGTTGAGCCGCCCGACCCGGCTGCGATCAAGCCCAACACGACGTGGATCGACAGCGGCGAGAATACTAGGTTGGCGTCTTTGGCTTTTGTGGAGATGACGTGCTTTGCCAGCGACAGGGAGACGTCAGTTTGGTTGACGATTGATTCTCGGAGGTCCATGTTGTGTTTTGCTGATGTAGTGCGTGTTTTTGATGGGGTTTCGTGAGGAGAATAGGAGATATAAAATGAAGCAACCCGGAGACGAGAATAATTGGTTTTGTTCCTTAATTGTGAAGAAGTTTATTTAGTTTTCCGCCGACAGCAAATGTTATGTAATTGGAATCCCATTCCTCTCCTTTTCTCTTTCTTTGCCTTTTGTTTTTCCTTCTGGTTTCCTAAAATAGTTATCTTTATTTTTTTAAACTCTTTATCTCCCTTACTTTATCAAACTCCTTACTTATCTACATTTCTATTATAGAAATTACCTATTTTCAATTTTATTACAACAACTTCATACTTATAAACTATTTATTTATTACACATTTATAGGAAAACTGCTAAATAATAATAATAATAATAATAAGGAGCCAATTGGCTCTCTACATTTAGTGAGTTTGAAGGAAAATGTAGGGAGCTCCTAATTTAATGAGTCCCTATAAGGAGACTATTGAAACAAATCTCATTATTTTGACTCCCTAAATTGACTAAGGAGCCATTACAGGGAGTCTCTTGGAGACAGTCGGCTTCCTTCTTTATCATAAAATTAAGATCAGATTATAACTTTAGTTTTTAATAGAGCTGAGACCATATTCAATGCTACATTATAAATTGTCAATAATATAAAAAAATAAAATACATATAATTAAAAAATCTCTAAAATGCTAAATGTGGATGGTAGGGGATAATTGATTATTAATTGATTAAAAAAATAATTAATTAATTTAAAATGATCAATAAATTAGGAAAGATGTCAAATAGACAATGTCTAGCACACCATTTAGATGTAGATGGTGTGCTATACATTGTCTACAAAATTTTTAACCAAATATTTTTTTTAACTTATGTGTCTAATATTTTACTCCAATTGACAATGCATTGGAGATGATCTCATGTTGACGTTTAACAACATATATCATGTCATCAATTTAGATATTATCTTAATATTTAAATTTGAGACAATCACATATGGATCATTAGCTAAATATTATGTTCTAAAAACTCAATTGAAAATATCAACTTTTCATTTAATTAATACTGTTACATGAAAGTACTAGTTTATCCTTACTAGTTAATTTATTTATTCCCTTATTCTTTCAAATGATTTCACATCTCTTCTAATTTTAATTCGAATAAAATTAATACTACTACATTTTAAATTTATATTACCCATGTCAATTTCATATTGATTGTCGTCTGCCACCAACCGCCACCGGACTCCGTCGAATTTCATACTACATTGTAATTTTTTTTACTATATACTGAAATTCTTATACTACATCGTAGATTTTTATACTAAATCGTGAAATTCATACTACGCACGTCTTCAAATCTCTTACTATATCATGAAATTTCATACTATTCATATAATTTGATCTTTAGTTTAAGACTACATAACACTAAATTCTTTTACTAACCATATTAAATATCATATACTACACCTACTAAATCCATACTACTTTATGAAATTCATACTATTATTATGAAATTTCATACTAGTATTCATACATGAGTAGTATGGAATATGTAGTTTTATAATTCATACTAAAATACAACTTTTATTTTTAAAAAAACACTTTAAATTTCAATTTCATACTATACAATATGAAAATTTTAGTGACAGTATGAAATCTCACACCACCTGTACTAAACTTCATACTAACTTTGATAAATTTCATACCATTTCTATCAATTCTATACTATCATATTAAAATTTATATTAACCATATTAAATTTCGTATTATCTCACATATTCATGAGCCTATTATAAAAGTATAATTTAACTTGAGTACAACTTGATGGAACACCCATTCATCAATTTTTGGCCAACAGAATCTAGGAATTTTATATAACAATCAGTGTTGTTTTGTTTAAGAAGTTATTTGGAAATAAGTAATACTTACTTAAGTACTATGAGTAGAAGAGAAAATGTTTGGGAAAATAAAGGAAAAAGGTTAAAAACCATCAATCCAATAGGTGCTTCCTTTAAAAATCATGATAATCTAATTGTGGGGAGACAAATTGATTCGGCCTTGTAATGAAACAACACCAAATGTAACATAAATCATAGTTTAGGAACAACAACAACGACATCTGAGAATGACAACGGGATGGTGGGGGTAGGATGATTTGATGCACGTGAAGGATATGTGGGTGATGTGGAGATGATACGGCGCCGAAAAAGCTATGAAGGCCTAGCAATTTTTGGGTGATGTATGATGGAAAAATTAAACACTATTTTTTAGAGGGAAACGATGGCGATCGGAACTGAGAAATGGTGGGGGTGATCGTCTCAATAAGATGAGGGTGGTGTGATCGATTTTTGGCTAGTTGATAGAAAAGAGAGCATGGTTGTTTTTGGCAGAGAGAGATGAGGGAGAAAGGTGGAGGACGATAGAAATAAATATGAAAATTAAAAAGTAAAGGAGAGAACAAATAAATATGACATTATAGCCAATTTCAGTGGTAATGTATGATATAATGAGAATGATTTGAAATATATGAGAACAAAAGATTTTGGTTGATTATTTGAGAATTTAACTGTATGTCAATGTATCAAATGAGATTTTTCCCTTTAAATTTCTAATGGACCATGACTTGGGTTATATCTTGTTGACATGGGAAGAACACCTTTGATATCACTGTTTGCACATAGAATAATAGAAAGGCAGTTTGCCAGAAATTATCATGGGAAAAAACTCAGAATTTGTGGGACAATATGGCGTCACTCAACGATATGAGGGGCAAGTGACAGTTTGGGCAAATTCTGTGCAATTTAAACTCGACCCAGACATCAATTCCAGTGCATTTCACAGGTTTTGTTCGTTATCTATCAACAAGGTTGACACCCCCAAACTATATGCATGTATCCAATGCTCTTATATTGACATTTGAAAACATATGTCATCAATTTAGACATTGTCTTCATATTTAGAGTATCTCCAATGCTCTTATGTTGACATTTAAAATTTTATGGTACATGTCAATTAATAATCAGACAGTCCATTCATATCATATAGATGTTTACTTGACACACGGTGAAAGCCCTGTACTATCTCCAATGCTTTAATTTTCTACAACTAATGTCTTGCTCACATAGAAATTATTTTAAATAAATAAATCACAAACTTTGATTGTTTATAGAATGGTTATTTAGCAACAAAATCTCCAAAGTATCAAGACATCCTAGTAAACTTGTGAAACTGGGAAATATATTGTACCACTTGAATACCTTGGTGATATTTGTTAAATTGAATACCACTTTCATTACGAAAAATAATAAGTTATTTGGCAATTGATATAAAACATGAGCTAGTACGCTGTAATCAGGTAACTTTATTTTACACATAAAAATAGATTTAATCACACTTGATCCTATACTTAGTTGATTTGTCTTTTGACCTTTTCTTCTGATTTGTGTACTTTCTGTTCAACTCTGCTTTTGGATTGGTGAGTATTGGGAGAGATGATCAATTTACCACATCTTCTATATACACCTAATGGCTTATCGTACCGACACCTTTGTGATTTTTCTACACATGTGAATCTTTCTTATTATCAACCTATGTATTTGGAGTGTAGGTTTATATATAATTAATGAATTCAATAGACGATGAATCAAATTCTGATAGTACATCATGAAGCAACGATGAACTTTCATTTACCAAACAACTACTAGATGAGACATTAAGCAATGAGTATTTTATGAAGAAATGAATTATAATGTTGTTCAAGCATGTTGAATTCATATTCCTTTGATAATTTCTATGTTTTTAACAAATGAGAAATCTCATCATAGTGAAATGAAAACTAGTATACGCTACACTCATCGTGATTGGGAAGAGCGTCATGAATTAATTATTAATGACTATTTCAAAGGCGAGAGCTCAAAATACATACCTGAACATTTACGACGTCGATCTCAGGTTGATATCAAATTATTGAAAAATATTATACAAGTAATTAAAAGTTATTAACACAAAAGGTTAATGCAATGAGAAAAGATGAATGGAGTCTTTTACAAAAAAATAAATAAAAATGATTGCAGCAATACCTATGCTTGTATATGGTTGTGCAGTTGATATCCTCAATGAATATGTACAAATTGGTAAAATCATGGTAATTGAAAGCCTTAATGGCTTTGTGATGCTATCATAGGAATAATTGAAGACAAATATTTGAGAAGGTCGAGTAGAAATGATATTGCAAGCTTGCTAAAAGAAGGCGAGGCTCGAGGAGTTCCAAGTACGCTTTTAGCTTAGATTCTATGCACTGGCATTGGAAGAATTATCCGACGTCTTGGCATGGCACGCATACAAATGGTTTTAAAATAGTTCCAACCATTATTTAAGAGATTATAGCTTCACAAGATTCATGGATTTGGCATGCATTTTATTTGCATGGCCAGTACAAACAATGATATTAATGTCTTGGATAAATCCCCATTACTTGATGATATAATTAACAATGTTGCACCACGTTGCAAACTTGTAGTACAAGGTCATTACTATAATATGGGGTATTACTTGTTCGACAACATTTATCCAAAATATGCTACTTTAACCCAAACAATCTCTTAGCAATCATCTACAAAGGAAAAAAAATATTTGCAAAGCATCAATAATTTGAATAAGGATGTGGAATGAGCGTTTGGAGTGTTACAAACTCAATGGCATAAAGTCAAAGGTCCATCTTGTATGTGGAATTCAAAAGATTTGACAAAAATAATGAAGACATGTATCATCTTGCATAACATGATTAATGAGTCTGAACATAACTAGACATCAATACTGAATGTTGGCAACCTCATGGAGATGAAACAATTGAAAATGTGACTCACGTGCATAACTTCACTTGATGAATAGTTGAATGAAACAGATGTAAGACAAACTGGTGAGTAAAGATTTAAAAATAGATCTTATGAATCACTTATGGAAGCTATATTGTGGTCATCAAGTTACTTTGATATTTTTCGCATGAGCTTCGATGTTTGAATTTTTAATTTATGTTGTATCTATTAATTATGAGTTTGTCAACTTTATTTATCAATAAGATATGATTTATCATTACAGAAAGCCAAAATGAAAATATAAGTTGTAAAAATATACTTGCTTATATTTTACCCTCCAAATATAAAATATTAAGATTTTTTAGATTTTCTCGAGTAGGCTGGTAGCCTTAACTCAAATATCCATAACTCCATAAACATATAGAATTTTTTCAATTCCGTAGACTCACATAACTTTATAACCATATATGTATCATAATTTAATTCACCTTCAATAAAATCAATTTATTGTCCAAAGTTAGACCCTGTGCAAATTAATTTTCACGAATAGGCAGGCAACATTCACTCAAATCTCCAACTCTTTGCATATATAACTGTTTTTTGAATTAATTTTTGTTTGAACCTAAACTAGATAGCTTTTCAACCATAAGGATCATAATTTAATTCATCTCTAATAAAATCAGTTTATTTCTCAAAGTCAGACCTTGTCAACTCTTTGCTCCAAAAAAAAGATTCGACTATAGTTAAAAAGTCCTATGATTGTAAAAAAAAAATGCATCTCAAAATCTATGTATAAATATCAAATCATCTAAAAATATCTTGATAAGTCATCAATTTAAAATTTGGATTGTAGCTCCTGTTTTGCATGTAATTGTTGTATTTTTCTTCGTATTCTTAATTTAGATTTTATGTTGATTTTAGTAGTTTCTGAGTCGAGTTTTATTAGGTTTTGCGTTTGTTTTCTCGTTTTGTTGTTTTTCATGTTTCTTTTTGATTTTCTACTTAATATGATTATTTTAATCTTAATTAATTAATTTTATGTATAAATTAGGTATTTTGAAGTATTCTAGTCTGGATATGGCCGAGTATGGGCTTCCGATTGGAGTTTTAGCGGAATTGGGGCTCGATTTGAAGAATTATGGCTGGCACTGGTACGTGTTATGACACTATGTTACCCAGTGTCTGACCGAGTCCTATCGAGAGCCGCCGAGACTGCGAGCCACAGCTGTCGAGCCTGCCGAGATACAGCTGCCGAGACTGCCGAGCGCAGTCGATCGACTGCCGAGCACTGTCGATCGACTTGCCGAGAGGCTGGATCGACTGCTCGGCAGAGAGTTGCCGTCCCACACCCGTCCTTCCGGGAGCAATCGATCGACTGTGCACATGCCTGCCGAGTCCTGCGCGCAGCTGCCGAGCACTGCGCGCAACTCCCGCCGAGACCCACGCGCATCTGCGCGCCTGCCTGCACGCTGCCGAGCGCCTGCCGACCAGCGCCGAGTCCTGCCGAGCCAGCCCGCCCAGCGCCGAGCCATCTCAGCCTATGTCGTGCCACCTTTCAAATTTGTCGAGCCAATCTCAACCCAAATGGTCTATTTTGACCATTTTGGGTCAAATTTGGTCAATATATGGAAATCCAAGTTCATATGGCATAATTGACCCATTTACCCCTAATTAACTTGTATAAATAGAACCTCTCTTTCATTTTGTAAAACACCTCCTCCCAACCCAAGCTTGGGTTTGGGATTATTTTCTCTCTCTAGATTTAATTTCAAGCTTTGCCTTGGGTTTGTAAGCTCAAGAAGTATTCAAGTACTCCCTTGGATTTTTAATTCCTTACAATTTCAATCAAGCTTTTGGATTCTCCATTTAATTTTAGTAAGCTTTCTTTTAATCTCATGCTTTGTTCTTCATTTGTTTTATGCTTTTTGCCTTAACTATTAGAATTGTTGCTTGATCTTTTGAATCATCCATGGGATCTAGTTGAGTGACACAACTAGATCATGAATTGAGGCCTAGATTATTTAATTTCACGTAATTTCATATGTTTCATTTATTTTCTTCATTTCATGCTTTTTGTCTTAGCACCTTGAATTCATGTTAGATCTTAAGAATTGGCTATGGAATCTAGATGAGTGACACGTCTAGATCATAGATCGGGTCTTGGATCGTCTTGATTTTGAGTTTTTCATATGCTTTATTTGCAATTTAATTTGCATGCATAGTTTTAGGTTGAATCTTAGATCTACTCTTTGTTGCTTGTTATTTCTCATAAAGTTTTAAACTTTCATGTCAACTTTCATTGCTCTTTCTATCCATGCTTTCAATTTTTGCTAATTTGTATTATTTAGGATTTTATGCATAGTTGTACCTTGTGCATGCATGCTTGTACTTGGTGAAACAATGTTTTTTCTTACTTATTTGCATTACTTGCTTGCATTTACATATTGAGGCATACGACGAGGTATCCGACCAATATGCAATTTCATTTCTTAGCTTAGTTTAGTTAGCTTAATTGCTTAATTTCCATTTTCCTTTATTTTTCCAAGCTTGAAACACATTGAAACCTTCAATTGAATCGATTTCCGATAATACCAAGCCATGAACCCGTTGATATATTTCAACACCACTAAAACTCTTCTAACAGCTCCAAGTAGAAAGAGCATGAAATGATTAAAAACTAAATAAGATAAAAAAAACACAAATGTCATGATTATATAGGAGTAAAATTGAATAACCAACATTTTATGACCAATCACAGTCCATATTGTCATAAAATAACTCAGAGAAAGCAAGAATTTGAAAATCCCATATCCATTAACAACGGAAGAAGAGTTGCTGGTCTATATAGTCATTGTTTCTAAAAAACATCCGACTCAAACCAAAGCTAACACATATGAAATCCAACTCAAACTAAACCTAGTATGAATGCAATCCAACTCAAGTTAAAGCTAATATATCCATGAATCATTACTGGAGGACGCTCCGATATTTAATATGATTCCAGAGAATAAAGAAATCTCAATGTACTATGAGAGTTTATATGAGTTGATGGAAAGACATTCCACACACATTAATGATGTATACACTGTGGCTCAAGGAGTCATAGAGCATGATGATATCGAACCACGCTCTATTAAAATGTCAATATATAGCAAATTGACCTTAATGTAAATAATCAATCAAGGTAGAACTAAATTCATTTACAACAAGACAAGTATTTTGTCTTGTAGTGCTAACCTTAGCAAGTGTAAAGCCTATAGGATATAAATAAAGTTTTGTCAGAAAGTGCAATGAGAAAAATATAAAGACATGAGATGCAAATCTAGACTTGAAGCACAAATTTTCTCACAACGCCCTGGAATTGACTATGAGGATATGTACTCTCTCATAATAGATGTTATAATTCCAAAGAACTGAGAATGTAGCTTATACCTGTGGTGTTACATCATATCTCTATGGGGAACGTGATTTTATATATATATATATATATATATATATATATATATTATATATATATATTATATATAATATATATATATAATTAGGTTCAAATGAGAACCACGTCATTATATGTGAACTTAGGGACCAATTCAGGCCGTAGATTAAATAGGATCAATGGTTAAAATAAAAAGAAACATTTGACTCTAATTCAGGCATGCTAGGGTTAATTTCGTATTTTTAAAATCTGGGCAATTAATACATTCCATAATAACGTATATTATCTTTAATACAATAAGGAAGTATTCAATCTCCACGCTGAATAAGGGTGACAAGAAATACCCAACATCATTTGCGCTAAATCACCGTAATCACCGTTTGAGGCTGAACCTCCACGTCGAAATATCCAACATCCTTCTCAACCCTTGACGGCGTAATTAAGAACATGGAATCAACAGGTTTGTGTCCATCTCCATAGAGTTTTCGTTTTCATTTTCCGCAAAATATCTTATAAAACCAATCTTTTTTTTTACACCACATCTGCCAACGGCTCTGGTAAAACATGATCATCGTGGGGAAAAAAAAATCCCTAGGGTTACCACGGACGACTTACTTCATAGATGAACGAAAAAAAAAAAAGAAAAAAGAAAAAAAACGAAAGCATGTGTATCGGCCTGTTGGAAAAGCACCATATAATAACCCAAACAGCACTGAAGGATTTTAAAACAAGCACTAACTGGTCAATATCACGACCAGATCTTTTCATGTCTTTTTTTAATGCGACAATTAATCACGCCTTAATCTACAAAGAGCACCGTCTGATTATTTTTAAAGCACCAATATATACGTCAAATTTCTTAAGAGCACCGTGTGATTTTTAAAGCACTATATGATGATTTTTTAAAGCATCGTATGGTAATTTTTTTTATTATGCGTGTTTCATTTTTTCGCAGGCACTAACAAGTGTAGTGAAAGGACCGAGTATCACGTCGAGGTATCACCTGGACTAACCGAGTATTACGTGCCGTACTGTGAATTAAGTTATTATCCATTTGAGGGAAAAGAATTTACGTCGTTAGAAGAAGGTATCAAGTTCTACAGAAATTACACCTCGAAGTGTGATTTCGATGTTCAACTCGGATCGGAAAAAAAGTTCCTGATAACACAATTATGCTCAAAACCATTTATTGTAATCGAGAGGGCAAGAAGCTAGTCGCCCCCCTTAATAGTGAAAGTTTCGTGTGTGAGAATGAAAACATAAGTGGAAGCCCTCTAAAAAAAAATACGCCGAACGTCAAAGCGATGTGGGTGCATGACACGTGTTACGTTTATATTTTGTCCCGGTGAAGGTTACGTTGTTAATGAGCTCATCGAACGTCATCGTCACATGTTAGTTTTTGAACCATACAAGACATTCCTTAAAGAGAATAGAAATCTAGACCCCGCTCATAAGCAATTCATGTTGAACTGTGCTAGGGCCAATATCGGTGCAACGAGATCTTATAGGCTTTTTAAGGAAGTTTTTGGTGGGTATTCGAATATAGGTTGTACTAAATTTGAATTCAAGAACTTCGCACGTGATTTGAAAGCATATGTCGTTGGGTTTGATGCTCAAATGCTTCTGGAGAAGTTATTTAGGAAGAAAGAACTGTATCCGGCTTTTGTGTTTGATTATGCCATTGACAACCATGATAAGTTGACCTGGTTATTTTGTGCAGACCCTACGTGTAGGAGGAATTTTGCTACTTTCGGAGATGTTGTGTCATTTGATGCCAAGTACTCGACAAACAGGTTATAATTTCCTGTTTATTTTTTGTTAAAATTAATTACATGTTCTTGGATATTTCTATAAATATATAACATTGTTTCAAATCATGCATATTTTTTTTTTGCATATAATATTTAATTAATAAAATATTATTGAACTGGTGCCCTTTTTCTTAGTTGTTTCACATCATATTCCTCTCAGCATAACCATTTTGATAATGTTCTAACATTACCAATTTCATGTCCACACATTTCATTCTCAAGTACAGTGCACAATAACTAATGAAAACAATGGTTTAATCATATTTTTATACATTTTCATGATAGGTATAATTTGATATTCGCACCGTTTACCGGCAAAGACAACCATGGTAAATGTGTTTCATTTGGTATTGGGCTATTTTCAAGCGAAGACGTTGGCGCTTATGCATGCCTATTTGAAAATTTTAAGGCTTGCATGGGTCGTAGTCCATTAATGATTACAACCGACCAAGATCTGGAGATGAAGATTGCAATTGAGAAGGTGCTTGGTGGTACAAGGCAACGCTTGTGCATGTGGCACATTATGAAGAAAGTCCCTGATAAGGTATCGACTAATCTAAAGAACGACCAATCATTCAAGGATAAACTGAATTCTATTGTGTGGTCCGATCTCCTTGAGCCTGCCGAGTTCGAGGTGCAATGGAAGCAGGTCATGGTCGAATTTGATTTAGTCGATAACAACTGGTTTAAATCGCTATTTGATATACGTGAAATGTGGATCCCTGCCTACTTCAGGGATGTCCCAATGAGTTGGCTTTTTAGGACAACGTCTATGTCGGAAAGTGAAAATGGGTTTTTCGACAGGTACACAAACCCTCGTGCTAACTTGTTAGAATTTTATTTAAATATCGAAAGTGCGTTAGATTCACAGAGACACACCCTTGATGCTATTAATAGCCAGGAAGAAACTAAGATTCCATACCTGGAGACGCCTTTAGCGATTGAAAAACACGCTTCGTCTATTTAGAGAAGTTCAATACGAGATTATCGCTGCTTGTTTTGGTTGTCGTGTTGCCAGCATAATGGAGAATGAAAACATGTTATTATATGACGTTGATGATCGTAGGGGTTTGTTCAAGGTTGCATACAATAGGAATGACGACTCTATTGTTTGTAGTTGCAAGAAATTCGTTAGAGAAGGATTATTGTGCTCTCATAGTTTTCTCATACTCAAAGAATTGAGAAACGAGAAGGTGCCCAATAAGTACATTATCGGCCGTTGGATTAAATTCGCACATAAGAACAGCATGTATGACACTCATGGACAAGCTAGTTGTATCGAGGAGAATAAAGCACTTATGAATCAGATTATGTCCGAGTTTTACACTTGCGTTGGCCTGGCCGAGGGCATGGTAGATAATATGTCTATTTTGTTAAGTGTCATTAGGGATATGAAAATATCTCTCACGGTGGACGGGGACCAACCGAGTATCTCCTCCGCGAAGCGCAAGTTATTTGATAACTTCTATGGTACATCAATCCCTGAGGATGTAACAGTGTTGCCCCCGTAAACGATCAATAACAAAGGTTCTCGTAACCGCATGAAGTCAATCAAGGAAACGATGATTGAAAATAGCAGCAAGCCATTGAGAATGTGCAGTCGCTGCAAGAAAAAATCGACCCATGATGCTCGAAATTGTCTAGTGGAATTGAAATAGGTGTCAGGGTTGTATTTTTCCTAATCATAAATCCTTAATGTCCTTACTGTCTTCAATTGGTTTTTTCATGCCCAAGAACCCATCTTTTTAAAATTGTTATGCCATCTTTTCGTATGAATAAAGTTTGTTTATTGTTCTCAATTAACATCAATATTATAATTTTTTGAGATCATATCATGGTAAAAAAAGATCCGTTAATTTGTATATTTATATTTACTCGGTGTCATGAGCTGGAATCTGGTGTGTAATTTGTGGATACTAAATATGTGGATTGTGTAAATTGGAAATTGTTTTTCAATGGAAAAGATGAAGTTGAGTACTCAGAAAGGGTTTGAAGTAAGTTTCGTTCTGGATTCCAACAATTTGATTGTAGTAGTCTTTGCTGCGTGCTCATATTTTTCAGTTTTTGCATGTTAAAAAATATTTTAGTGTTTTTTTATTTCTTACTAGAGCAAGAAATACTTTAGTGTTGTGTGAAAATATACCATACCACTGTTTGTTTTTTTTTTTGTTTTTTGTTAAATGGATATTTAAAATTCAAGAGTTATGATATGTCTCATTTCTCATGAAATGGTAGTCGAATACTTTTTACTGTTTTACATTCTTACACGTCCTGATAAAAGTGAAAGAGTTTCATGAAAGAGTGTCGTTACTGTAAAAAAAAATCATAATAATATTCCAAGGGAAATGGATTCTGGAGCTGTGATGTTGGATGGTGAAACTATTGTAAACATTGAACTCTTGTGTCATTGGAAACGAACATGTCAATAAGTTTTTGGATTACTATTATTATTAATTCAATGTAGAATTCTTGTAATACTAGGATTTGGTTAATTCAATGTAGAATTTTTGTTTTATGATGATATTCTTATAATATGAGGTCTTCATATATTTTAAGTCACTTCAGCTTGTGAAAGATGTTCTTGCTGAGAAAGGGGTTTTGGTACCTCCTTTTTATAACTTGATATATCACCCGCCCATGTATCTTATTATCAGTTGTAAAATAAGTTGCATCTATACATATGTGCATTTATATATATATATATATATATATGTGTGTGTGTGTGTGTGTGTGTGTGTGTGTGTGTGTGTGTGTGTTTGTGTGTGTGTTTTATGTCTGGAAAATCTTTTCAATTTTGTGAATGTTTTAGGAAGCAGGATTTGAACATTTTTATTGTTACCTAATTCTTTTAAATATCCTTGATCTAAGTGGTTTGTCTATTTGCTACAAAACTAATAGGAATATTTAGAGTGTAGTTGGATATCCTTTCATTTTGATTTTTCTTTTTTCGGCTAAGAATAGTGGTTAATTAATTTTTTTTTTTTTTGAATAAAGGATGGTTTTGAGGGTGTGATTAGAAATAATAAATTAATGTGATTAGAAATGTGTGTGGGTGAATAGTGGATTTTGTGAGAAATGTGTAATAATGGTAGTTGATTAATTTGATGCCTTTTAATTTTTTTGGAAAAAGATTGTAACCATCCTGTACTATACGCGTTTTTGGGTTTGCATCCTAACGTTTTTTTTTTGTAATTTAATGCATCATGTACTTCAAAAAATTCCGAAAGTGCATCCTCCGACCAGCCAACTCGCCGAAACTCACATAGTCTCGCGAGTGAGGTTGCATATTTTCAAACCCGTATACTTTAGGTGAGTTCCGACGAATTTATTATTTATTTAAAACTAGTTCCGGCATATTTTATTGAATATTTTATTAAATATGCAAACTCACCGAATTTATTTTTTAATAAATAATAAATTTTATTTATTTAATAAAACTAGTTCCGGTAAACGTTAGGATAAAATATGGTTTGCATATTTATTTAATAAATTCTAGTTTTTATTTAATAAAACTAGTTTTTTCAAAATTTTGTATAGTACAGGATGCACTTTCAAAATTTTGTATAGTACAGGATGCATTAAATTACAAAAAAAAAACGTTAGGATGCAAACCCAAAAAACGCGTATAGTACAGGATGCATATAATTTTTTACCCTAATTTAAAAAAAAAATAGACGTGATCAAAAAAGTAAAGAGTGAATAGTGTATTTTCTTAAAATTCTCGTAAGCATGTTGAGGTCAAATAACAATAGTCTTGTTGATGGTCATTTTTTTAAAGAGACATTTTTTTAAAGTAAAGAGACGTGCCCTGGTCATTTTTTTATGGATATGTTTGAGATGGTTTTTGCCACCTCATGGCAAATAACAATATTCTTGTTGACAACAACATGCACAGAATAAAAAAAAAATAATAATAAATTCAGCTATGTTTCATAATGCTTATGTTCAAACAAAAAATAGTGTGGTTTTTTACATTGCTTTCATTGTTATATAATGATGCGTCGATTACAAACATCCCGCACTGCAGTTGTGCTTACGCAATAAACCAGCAATTTTCATAATTAACAGAAATTATCATAATTTAACAAGACAAACATAAAAGAATACCACAGATGATCAAACTACATAAAATAAAGGCACATGACTCTTTTTAACCTAGACAAATAGTGACAAGTGAATCTCCATGAAATCCAATACGAAAACCAGTTAAATATAAGACAAACATCAAGTTCGACAAAAGATAATTATTTTAATGCAGGAAATACACAAAAAATCAAAAAGATTTGTTCATGCATTTAAGATATCACTCCGTCGCATCAACATCAAACTCGGGAGGGGCACCACTTCCACCATTTATAAGCAAATCCACCACATCAATCTCGTAGTCTTCACAGGAGCATCTATAGTAGTATGAAGCTGCTTCTGGATTATGATCTTTGTACACATTACATTCAGATGTTAGTATCGCCGCGTAATATTTGGCCCTCAAAAAAGCCATTTGATTCGCCGACCTACTCTTCAACCCGGCATCCCATCTTTGCCCTGTCCCCATGTAAGTCTCCATGTGGCTCATTGTATATATCGCACCGTCGCATTTATTGTTATCATGTCTCCAATTCATCTTCAACCTTGTCACCGGGACTTTGTTAAGCCCTGTTGCTTTGTGCCCTTTTCCGTTGCGCTTCAGAAACTCACCAAGCTTATTCTTCTGGGATAAGATAAAAAAATACGTTACATTTATAATTATAAACAAAATTTCATTTTCAGACTCCATTTCAAACAAATGTATGAAATCACTAAACCACAAAAATAAATACCACAACCAGGCCAGTTGAAAAGGGGCAATCTCTAATTAATGCATATCTATTAACCATCCAGAAAGCATTAAAAAATAATTAAAAAGCACTATAAACAACTGTTTGAAAGCAGTTGTTCCCTTAAACCAAAATCAGAATCAGAACAAAAGATCAATCTCAAATTATAATAAATGCACAACTATTCACATTTAAAGAAGCATCCAATAAAAAGTCAGAGAGCAACACAACAAGTTTGTAAAAGAAGTGTTTCCACTAGTACAATATCATACTCACAACCAATAGATTATCAAGTGCGAATTACAGTTAATACTTATGTATTTACAATCTGAAAAAGCATTCAACAAATCATTAAAAAGCATTATACAGATGCACGTGAAAGCATTGTTTCCCTTTGACCAATATCCTAATCAGAATAAAGGATTCAAAATCGAAAACTATGATGAATACATATATGTTAACATTTAAAATCATTCATCACATTATCATCAAGCTGAGCAAATAATGCAACGCCAGTTACAATGCACACCCTATAATAGTTTCAATAATCTGAAATAGCAATAAAAAAATATATAATCAAGACCACTAATTTTTCGTCCAAAGTACACAGCATTTGAGTTACTACACCATTATATATTCACACTAAAAAATAATATATGTGCGCATTTACGTACCAGCAACACCGGGGTATCACCGTACGCATCCTCTAACGATTTCGAATCCACCACGACTGAATTGTCGATGAGATCAGCCCAGAATCTTTGGACATTGAAAGCCATTACATAGAAATGCTCGGCATGGTAAATGGGAAAGTAAAACTGCAAAACAACACTCGGTCAGATAATAAAATAATTTTTAATATAATATGTAGTCCAACGAGTCCGAATAAATATTACCATATCTATTTTGCTTATTAGAAGCCCATCGATTTGTTGTAACTCTTCTTCCAATTTCTCGAAGAACTTCTCTTCCCGTCTGGCCATATCTCAACCCTTCGGTGGGTCAACTATTGTATAGCACTGCACAAACTGGACCACGAATTAAAATAATAATACTATATTATTGAATGATTTATTATTATTTTTTTGCAAAATATGTGTGACGTACGCATGGGTCAGTTGTTGCAAAGAATCGACACAGTGATGTTGCTGCCCTGTATTTCTCTTTACTATTAAGAATCTGGCTCCAAACATCAACAATAGATGTACTCACGTACGATGTTGGTGCAATCTTCATCATCTCATGTCGTTTAAGGTCAGATCTACCGTTTGAAAAAATAATTTCTTTCCTGAATAATCATAAAAGGGGTTGTCAAATACTCAGCCAATATATTAATAACTCCAAATTTTTTAAAATCACATGGTTCTATATCAGCAATTATACAAACAAATAATATAAAAGTTTTTATATTTTTAGATTTATATTGTAAAGCACTACTTTTACATTCACTAAAGCATTGACAAAAACTATAGAAAGCACATATTCAACGCACCTGTCTGCATCCTTATTACACAAAACCCAGTAGAACGAATCCTTCTCCAACCTATCCAATTTCTCGGACACAGATACTGCTCTTTTCATGTAAGGTGATGCAAAAGACACTGGCTTTTTAAGCTCCTTCCCAGTCCTATGAACCATTTTGTGTGGTTGCTGCACAGCATCAGTCTGCATTTTTCAAGAACATGATTGTATAACATACCAAACAATATATTTCTATAACAACCAGCAGAATAAGTACATGGAATTAGGAAGTCAACGTGTATGAAAGGTTCAGATAAAACACATTTGCTCCGTTTTGTTTCCCATTCTTGCAATTGGTTTCCTTGTTCATCCGTTTGCGCACAGGTTGCAACTTACCCCGACTACCATCGCCTTTTATCTTCTCCCTCGAAGTCTTTTCATTAACCTATTAGGAAAAATTGGAGACTTCATTAGTTTATTTAACTTCATACTAAGATTTTTGCAATAAATGTTTAAACACCTTTGCAGCTTTGTCGACGACCGCTGGGTTTTCACTTGGTGTGTGCTCTTCTCCTTGAAGACCATCTGCAATCCCACCATAGTCCATCAGGTCATCTACAGGTGGATTAATCTCTGATGGGTTTTCAGCGACATCTATCTCCTCCTGTGTTAAACCAATGCTGAAACTTGGCATCTCGTCTCGAGTAGAGTTGTACTTCATTTTCTTCCTAAGACCGTCCTCTATCTCTAATATGATACCAAGACGATCGGCCCAGAACTTATCATCACCCAACTCTTCATTCCAGACTGTGTCATGGGCTCGGTTCACCGGAGGAGTACCCTGTTTACTGCAGCCCCATAGTTGTTGTGTCGTAGATAAAACTCGATTAAAATTCAAGTCATTGATCAGACCCACTGGAGTTGACTGCACCATTTCCATGATAGCTGACATTGCCTCGGCCATCTCCTTCGCTTTTGCAAGCAGCCTATCCGTGAATGCGTGCATGGTATCCACTTCGGGTACATCTTTCAGTTTGTTCTTCTGTCTTTGGGGCGGCGATTTAATTGATTCACACACCGGTGTATTTGGAGGTTCCAACCTATCGCATGGGAAACCGGCACCAAAACCATTCGCAGCTACCTCCTGATCCTCTCTTTTCTTCAAAAATTCTTTATCCCAGCCTTATATTAATGGGAAAGCCCGTGGGACAACTCTGGTGAACAAGGTAACTCGGTCAATGTACATCACCTGCGATCACTTTGATTATTATTTTCACATAATTTCAAACAATCAACACATAATCACTGATTAACATAATACCATATCGGATTTTTGCACAAAATAAGTTAAAATCTTTATTATTCCAAAATCAAGTTAATATCCTATTTTTGAAAAAGATTGTCTGATTCAGTGGTGGTGTGCATTCCTGAATAAGCATAGAAAAATTCATATAAAAATAACTATAATAAGATTGTTTATTATCGCACACCATATGATATTTTAGTTAATGCAGAGACATTACCGCCAGGAATAGTTTTGGGCCCCGGAACTCCTTTGTCTTGTTTTGGTCCCCGTACAACTTGCAGCTTATAAGCCTTGTCAACGTGTACTCACACCAGTTCAGATTTGCAACGCTGTCAATGTCATCTAAGTAGTCCATGATTTGTGGAAGAACATAGCCATTGTGTGCTGCCTCAATTAGACACGACGTCACCAATATAAATAATTGGTGCTTGAACCATACGCCACCATCGCTCTCATCCACCATCTGTTTTGCAACTTCCTTGGGCAGAATCTTATCCTTCCTCTTCGTGAAGTGACCATCTCATTTATCCAACAACGCTGACTGTTCGTGCCTCGGGTTTCTCTGGATACTCACATCACCCTTCAGTAGGCCAAGAGTGATGTGGACATCTCTATCATCAATATGGATGGTCTTGCTCTTCTATAGATTCAACTCATAACTCCTCGGATCAAAATTATCTAAAACCCAATAACAAAGTCTTTGCGGCAGCGCAGTTATATCCAAATGTAGCAGGCCACCAAACCCCATCTCCTTTATCGCTTCAATCTATCGCAGATTGAGCTGTTTAATCACAGTCACTAAGATTCTGGGAAATGTTCTGGTTCTAAGCAATGGGAAATCTTGATCGACAAATTTGTCGTCCTCGTTGTCGCTTTGATCCTGCACCTCAGGCACATTCGACACATATGGGGCAGGTAGTCTCGGGGGCTCAACGCGAATGATGTTTGTGCCAAATTGTCCGCTTGACGCAGAACGATACTTATAGGTGGTGCATGAAATCTATTATTTACCGATGCGAACCTGACTGAAAACGCGTCACCATTATCCGCATTCTTGCCAACTGCCTCACGATTTTTCAAACCATCATCCAAATTTCTGATGCCTTTGCCTGCCTTGCGCTTTTTTGATTCATCGGGCTTACCTGACGATTTAAACAGGTTACAAATTTATAGATAAATGTCGTACAAGACAAAAATTGTTGCAGTATACATAGACTTATTCAAATAGCCGGAAAATCACATGCGAATCTATCAAAGGCACCAGTTTCTTAATATGAATAAATTCTGAAACAATTATTAGAATTATAATAATCTCTAGAAGCCAAAACCACAAGACACCTTTAAATTCAGTTGAAACACACCACCATACTCACAGAACACCTTCCTCATACACCAATAAATTAACTTCCATAACAAAAGTACAATACAAATCATATATGTAGCTCCATAAGAATAAGTGACACTGCTAAAAACATACACTACAAAGCATTACTAGAAAAATATATTTCACCCCACAAGATAAACACCACCATATACCCCTGCACACTAAAAATATACAATGAAAGCACTTAACATGTAAATCAAAAACACCAAACATCAACATATACTCATCACCATACAATATTATAAAAAGCACTGTAAGGATATATAGAATACCATATACCCCTGCACACTAGACATACAATGAAAGCACTTAACATGTACATCAAAAACACCAAAAACCAACATATATTCAACATCATATAACATTATAAAAAGCACTTTAAGGATATATAGATTACCTTATACCCCTGCTCACTAGACATATACAATGAAAGCACTTAACATGCAAATCAAAAACACTAACCAGTTCAGTCCAGCACCATATAACATTATAAAAAGCACTAAAAAGATTCAAACAATTCAGTCACAATTCAAACCATAAGATTTATAGCAAAATCAACCCAGTATTGCAAACACTATACAACTTAATAATTTCTATAGCACTGTAGATGTAGCTCAAAAGTATTACAAAATATTCTAAATGCATGGTTTAATATCAATTCACTGTAGACATTTTCCCCAAAAAATAATGGTACTAACATATTTACACATCAATACAAAAAGTCTGTCATATTATCTATATATGATAAAAGCACTACAATACAGATAACAAAATATTGTTCTGTTAAAAAAACACTACTTCATTACGATATCAAATACTCCAATCCCACAAAGTTTTTCAGTGCTCAATGACATCAAAAACTAATGAAAGCACCTAATCAAAAGTCTACAAAGTAGTGTTCTATATTTTTCTTGGATCAATGCGTCCAAGGAGTGGATGGTTACAATGAATTGAAACCGAATTCGCAAAAAATAGTTTTACCCCAAACAATCACCGACGAGCCCTATTTTTTGGGGCGCACACTTAAAAAAAATTAAGAACAGGACCATCACAATTGAAGAGATGAACTACATCAGAGTGCTTCCAATTCACTACAAATTCACTTATTGAACTGCGGGTGAATTTTAATCTAATTAATTTCAACGTTCTAGGGTTACCAGATAAATTCAGAAACATTCGGTAGAAAATATACCTGCTCCGCCAGAAGGTTGCGTCCGCCGGTTACCTCTGGATGGCCATCCATTGTTCTCCATCAAAAAACCTCAAGCTTTCCTCTCTAGACTCGCTGTCGAAAATTTCTAGGGTAGTTGCCTGGAATGAATGCCCGCAGAAATTTTTTATGGCTTTCACACCTTCCCAGAAGCTTTTTTTGCATGTATATTTGGTTACGGGGAGAAGGATATGATATTTGCCTTTTCATCTTCCAATTATCATGCAAAAAATAATGGGCGGGATTTGTATAATATTTTTTATGGACTAATTTGACCCTATGAATCGTTTGACCAGCGTGTGAAATCTCAATTTCCATATTGGAAGCACAAAATTGGAATCAAATATATCCGTTGGATTGAAAAAATCTACGGCCTCAAATAGTCCCTAGGTTCACATATATTGATAGGGCCTCATTTGAACCTAACCCTATACACACACACACACACACACACACACACATACACACACACACATACATACAAAAGTGTTGCTGGACTTTCATTGCCAAGGAAAGTGACTCTAAGCCATGGAGTGCATTTGCAATTAAATTAAAACATGCACTTTATGAATTGAAATAATCCAGATGGATGTAGTATAACTGTCTAGTGACTACTTGATTAAGAAAAAATAATCTATGCGTTTATAAAGAAAATAAGTTTCAAATTTATGATTATAATTGTATATGTCGATGGTATGAACATAATATCCACTTCTAACGAAATAAGAGATATCACTATATTTGAAATTTTAATTTGATCATGTTAAGGCTTTAAACTAAAACCCGAGTTTATGGCATACTAAATTCTACAGTTTGCATATATCCAAAAAATAATCAGGCAATTAAATATGGATAACTGCAATAAGTTAGCACTCCTATGATTAGCCAAAGTGAAGATATAAGGAAAGATCAATTTCGTCAGTGGAATGGCGAAGAACTAGTGAGAGCTGAAACCTGTACCTATGTTCAATATATGCATTATTGCACCATTACTAATACACTTGACCAAATATTACTTTCTCAAAATTATTATCTTGATTTAACTCAAGAAAATGCAATGTCACTAGAATGGAATCAAAACGTATTTTGATACCTAAAAGAAACCATTGACATAAGTTTATTTTTCCAATGATAAATATAATTGGGACTGCAGATGGTCTTGTAAACCCCTAAAGAAAACGTTGAGTTTACTTCCTATTGTGAAACACTAAATTATATTGTTGATGTTGGTTACTCATTTGATCCATGTAAAAAGATCATTAGCATACATATAGTAGTTCATGAGTATCTATGGTAATTGTTATACTCAAACATATCTATGAGAATAGTGGCTTTAACTATACCACTTAAGAACTCATTTGTAGATATGAAAATAATGCAAGTCGTAACGAACAAATGAAAGTAGGCTAGATGAAAGGTGATAATACAAAGCATATCACCACAATTCTTATGGAACCAGCAATTATGAACTTTCTCAAGAGTAAAGTAAATCGAGGAAGTGGAAACTTTCAGAGCTCACTTGATAAATGTGTATATCATTTTCAAAGTTCTCTTTAATAGATGTACATACCAAAGAGAGGTGTAGACTTCAGGGGGAGTCTCAACATAGGTGTGTTGTACTCTTTTTCCTTAGACCAAGTTTTATTTTTCCCATTGGGTTTTGCTACTAGGCAAGGTTTTAACGAGGCAACAATGAAACATCATTTCACCCTTTGACTTGGAACAAGGGGGAGTGTTGAAGGAAAAACACAATTAGTGTGCCTTCGTCAATAAGTAACTGATAAAAAATAATTTAGGTATTTGTTATCTTTATGTATTATAAAAATATGTATTTGGTACCCTATATAAAGGGAGTCTTTGATGAATAAGAGAACCCTAATTTCTACCGTCTCCTTCATCCCCTTTATGTCTTTTTCTTTTCTACTTTTCCTTTTACACATCTCTTTTGTTCCTTGTTTTTTCTTGAAGGAAGCTTACATGGCTACAAAAGTGATATTTCAATCAAGTGGGCATTTTATGTAGTTTTAGGACAAAGGTGAGAAATAAAACAAATCAAAGCATTACTAACTTTCAAGATTTAAAAAAAGGCACAAAGGTGCCTTTGATATTCATGATCACATCATACAAAAAACAATATGTAAACTAATATTCTAAAGGGGAAGTTGCAAAATAGTCATTCATGATAAATCAATTTGTCAATTAGTTCAACAACAAGTTTAAGTCAAATAATCTCTCAAAATTTTCAATTATTCCAAACTTATGACATAAAATAATCTGAAAACTCATACTATGATTAAGAAAAAAGGCAAATTAACAATAAATACAAAGTAAAAGGTATTTGTGCTCAATACATCATAGTTCACTATTTTTTGCCCATTTGGTATATTTTTCCGTACTTTTTTAGCATCAATTTTTTTTAGCCAATAATTAAGGACGATTTGACCTTTTATTGTTTATATGAACCAAACCATTTATACACTTTACTTTCATCATCTACGCCCGAGTAGTGTTATGACGGCTTCAGCTTTCTCCTAACCGAAGTAAACAACCTAATTCCAGAATGGCAAACACTAATCGGGGCAGAATAATCTTTGTATCAAAAGAGCCCCAGCCCAACCTATGATATAGGACCCCAATCTGTAACGACAAAAGTGCCAGAGGTGGAGGTGCATGTGTACAAACAAATTAAGGGCTTGTTCGACGTTATCAATGGGCCTGACTGGTGGGACCAGGACTAGCTAGAGGTCCGTGAGATCCTAAAAATACGGATCAAATCACTTTTTGCATAATCCATGGATCAGGTCGGGGCGTGCCGATTCGGTTCATTCCAAGGAATGGCTGGTCCTTGATTACTTATAAAGATGGCTTCGTTGTTTACGTTGATGGCAAGCCCAAAGTAAAAACAAAAACATAGTTATTGATGTGCGAATTTGGTGTTTTTGCTTATTTTGTTTGCATTTAATAAAATTATCAATTATACTTCAAGATTGAAATAAGAGGATTTCTAAAATTACTTATTTGTGTTTGAGCAGGTTTTTGGGAATGAATTTACTTGATTTTGTATCATTGCAACCTGTTTTAGGCATGAGTACGTATGTTAATGATGGGAATATGAATTGATTTTTGGGTGTTTGATTTACATAGCTGAGATTTTACAACATATTAATTCGCTCATAAGTAATGTTGCAGTGTAGACAAAGTACAAAAAAGAATGTAGAAAAAGTGTTTGGTGTTTTGCTTATTTGTTGACTTGACTATTGCTTGATGATTTTGTTGTGCAGTGTTCTGTGAATTTGTTGATGTTTTAGAGATAATTAAATTTGTTATTACTATTTGGTTGTTGATTTCAATAATCTTATTAGAAATGTATCATGCTAGTTTGATTATGGGGTCATTCTGAAAGGATATTAGTGATACTCTGACTGGCCAATGTTGACTATAATCTCTAAATCCCTAAATTATGGGCTAATTGGTTATTATAATATATTTTGTTTGGATAATGTGATTAATGGTTTTCCCAATTTGGTTAACCAATGGAAAAGAAACACATGGTAAGATATTCTTTACAATATTTTAACTTGGCTTAGTCAAGATGTTGATAGTAAAATGTTTTATAATATAATAATTCGAACATTCATTGCAGACTTGTATAGTTTACAACCCAAGTTTGTTGGAGTGTCGTATCTATCAACAATGTATCTCGAATTGAGTTATTCTATACAATTGATGATTGCTAGCAAAGCATGACGTTTGAATTTGAGCTCTACAAGCTGACAAATTACATATAAGACTCGCGAAAACTTATTCTGCATATCCATGGTGTGGCTTTTTAGAGAATGTGAATGGTGTAGTGCTATTCACAAATGGGATATTTTGTACTAACAACTAATTTGAGAGATTTTCTACTTTATACATATATATAC
Source organism: Phtheirospermum japonicum (assembly GCA_014905375.1). Classification (NCBI taxonomy): domain Eukaryota; kingdom Viridiplantae; phylum Streptophyta; class Magnoliopsida; order Lamiales; family Orobanchaceae; genus Phtheirospermum; species Phtheirospermum japonicum. Next base: position 640,857 of record BMAC01000615.1, on the reverse strand, counting down.
TAATGATATGTGCAAATATGGTATGGTATGCTTTCTTTTATTTAGAGCACTTACATTTGTACCATTAATGCACAATTTATAACTCAAACCAATATCAATTCATTCAAATGAGAATTTAAGGGTGACCCCATCCCATTCATTTAATACATATAATGTGTACCTATTTATATTTAATAAATCTTAAAAATATAAAAAAAGTTCAATGGGTGGAATATGGAACCGCACATGTAATGAATTCGATTGTTCAAATGAATAAATCAATGTGAAAATATATTTGAATATAAGGGTGTTAATGATGTTGATGTGAAGATGACATCAAAAAGAGGGGGTGATAATTATATTCAAATGAATTAACAAATGTGGATAAATTGCAGTGTTTACTTTTGAGGGTCTAAGACTGTACACTAATAGTACTACAACATATGTTGTTTTGCAACTGGACCTGGCTATTATTCTAGTATTATTATATTTTGTTACCACGGAGCACATAACATCTTTATATTGGGAGGGAGAGGAGGAAGTGGGCGACGTTGTTGAGGATCTTGAGGGGATGGGCAACTGGGATAATTGGAGAGCATCTTAATAGTACTCAAAATTCTACAACTTTGAGTTTTGATTGTTTGGTTTAAAACTCAGAATTACTGGTTATAATAATTTTATTACCAGTTAAGATAAATTTATTATCGTCTGTAATAATTTTGTTATTAGTTACAATAATTTATTACCGGTTGTATAATTTTTGAAAACATAATTTCATGAGATTTACTGGATGTGTGGTTATATTATTATTGAATGTGACAATCTTATTATTATTTGTGGTAATCTTGGGAGGGATTATTGGATGTGATAATCTTATTATTAGATGCGGTAATCATATTACTAGATGTTGTAATCTTATTATTGAATGTAATAATCTTATTATGATCTAGGGATATGATTATTGGATGTGATAATATTATAGTATTCAATGCGGTAATCTTATTATTATTTATGACAATTTTCTCACAGGTTAGTTGATGTGATAATCTTATTATAGAATGTGGTAATCTTATTACCATATGCGGTAACCTCAGTATTATTGGTTGTACTAGCTTGTTATGGTAACACGATCCCCAATTATAATTTTTTAAAACTTAATTATTGCAGATTTATGTTATGGACAGTGTGTTACAAAAAAAAAGTTAAGTTGAGTTGACAACCATTAAAAATATAAGTGTATTGCAAAAAGAATTACTTTTTTATTAGTGATCACTGAAATAAGTTCGGTGTCGAGTTCTGAGGATTACTAGATGTGCCAATATTATTACTAGGTGTGGTAACTTATTATTATGGTGATAACTTATGAATGATTAATGCATGTCATAATATCATAACTGTATGCGGTAATCTTAGTATTATTAGTTGGGATAATTTATTACCGTTTATGGTAATCTTATCAAAACTATTAATAATCTCATTAGAACATGCGGTAATCTTAATATTGTTGTTTCTGATAATATATTAACGGTTGTCGTAATTTTGGATTACTAGTTGTGGTAATCTTATCGCTGGGCATCGAACTTGTCCTGGACCTAGAATTATGGTTTCTCATCAATAATTGTGGTAAGCAGCGGCGAGATTAGTAGCGATCGACGCAAAATGATAATAGAAATTAATGGTAAAAATCTTAGGTTAAATGGACGTCGGAGCTGGACGGAATCGATAGCGGAAGTTGCTGATTTTTTTTTTTTTGTGAGAAATGTTTGAAAAGCAAAACTTTGATTGGCGATTCAATGGGGCAAATGGAATACGATTGACTTGAGACATTTTAGACATACTCAATGTGATGAAAATAACTCAATGGGATAATCTTAGGTTAAATAGATGTTAGAGTTGGTCGGAATCAACTCCGGAAGATGTTGATTTTTTTGTGTGAAAATCAAGATTTTGACGGGTGATTCAAATGGGGCAAACATACTTTGATTAACCTAAGATTTTATAGGAGATTTGAAATGATAATAGATATAAAATCTAAAACCTCAAATTAAACATACATCGGAGCTGGCCAAAATAGACGCCGGAAGTTGCTGATTTACTATATAAAAAACATTAAAATTTGAAATTTTGTCAGGTAATTTGGGGTAAACAGTATCTGATGGACCTGAAATATTGCAGGAAGATTTTAAAAAATAACATAAACTCAATGGAATAAATTTCAAGTTAAACGGACAACGAGTTGGCCAAAATCGGCGCCAAAAGTTGCTAATTTTTTATGTTTCAATTAAAACTTTGACTATAATTCAACGGGGAAATGAATTTTGATTGACCTGAAATTTTGAAGTTATATCTAAATAATAATAAAGTCAATCGTAATAATCTTAGGCTATACATACGATGAAGCTGTCCAGAGTCAATGGCCGAAATTGCTGATTTTGTACGTGAAAAAAGTTTGAAAATAAACACTTTGACTGGTTATTCAACATTGCAGACAAACTATGATTGACTTAAAAACAATCAAGCAGACTCAATATATATCATAAAATCAATCAATGGTGAAAATTTAAGACTAAATGAACATTAGATCCGGCTATAATCAACACCAGAAGTATGCTAATTTTATATGCGAAAAAAGTCTCAAAATCAGAATTTTTATTGATGATTCAACAACAAAAATGAAATCTGACTGACCTAAAAATTTGTAGGTAGACTTGAAATGATAAATAAATTAACTGTTAAATTTTCATGTTAAATGAACATTGGAGCTGCCCGTAATCAACACCGGAAGTCTGCTAATTTCTTATGTGTGAAAATCAGAAAATCAAAACTTTGTCTAATGATTCAAAAGAGAAAACAAACTCTAATTAACTTGAAACTATTCATGTAGACTCAAGATAATAATAGATATCAATTAAAAATTTATTAGGTTAAATGAGCATCAAAGCTAAACGGAATCACCCCCAAAAGTTTTTGAGGAGAGGAGAGAATGTGGGTTAGGTTTGTCCAAATAGTACCTATTGGGCAAAAAAAAAAAAAAAGAGATGTGAAATCTTGGGCAAAAAAACCTTACACTTTGTATTTATTGGCCAGTCACCCCAACCCCCACCCCCCCACCCCAAAAAAAAAGGCAAAATTATTATTATTATTATTTTTATTATAGTATTGGCAGTAGGGGGGCTACACCTGCTGTTGTCGGCCATCGAAAATTTCCGGTGAAAAACCTTTTTAACCAAATATTTCTAACTTATTGTTCGAAGGCTTCTTACTCTATAGTAAAAATCTTACTTGATGGTAGTAAAACATTCTTACTTTATATTCAAGAAATTAAGAAATCTCTTCATTTTAAAAATTTATTAGTTCATGTTTTGAAAATCTTAGGTCAATAAAGAAATTGTCAATAAACCAATCGAACGTCGTCGGTGGCCATCGGGTGGTGGTGGTATATATTAATTAGTTATTATTGTTTGATTCAACAAAAAAGGATTTAATGGAAGCGCAATTTGAATTTGCACTTCGCCAGACTTTTATTTTCAAAAAAAGTAAAAATTAGGAAGCGCAACATGGGAGTGTGGTTCCACCAGTTTCTAAGAAATAAAAGTAAAAAATTTAAGAATCATAATTTGATGGTGAGCTTCCACCATTTAAAAAAAATGAAGCCAACTACATGATGCACTTCCACCATTTAAATATAAATAAAATTAGGAAGCACAAGATGAGTGTGTGCTTCCATTTGAATTTGAAACAAAGTTAAAAACTATGGTTCGCTTGGGATTTCCATTCGATTTTTAAAAACTAGGGTTTCACTTAGAGTTTTTAAATTGGTAGAATTAAATAAATAGTAATACAGCTTAAAAATATAACTGGAAAAATGGTGCTTTTGGCAAAAAATGAATAATTAATAAATTTTTTAATTGAAATTGACAAAAAGGTGCTTGTTGGGGCATGATTGAAAAAGAAATGTCCCAAAACTACATATGGGATTCATCTTTTGTCGTACTCTTCTAACCAAGGTTTTTTTTGTTCAAAACATGTTAGTTATCATTATTTTATCGGTGGTGTTTCCTAAGCATTTGTTTGATGAGAATATAATTGAGATAGGTAAGCTATTTTCTGAAGTGGAATAGAAAAACAGATGCTAGAGAAGCTGCATATCGATCCAGATTATAGAAAACATGCATGATCACAGTTTGTTAATTTAGATTTCAAAACACAAGAGTCAACACATTTTGCTTCCATTTCGCATCCTACAAATGTTAAATAATAAAAAAAGCACAATACTTTTACATCATTTTCATTCTAGAGCAACATCTAAATCTATGCATTTGGTTCATCTTCTTCAACTCCTTCATCCACTTCTTGATCACTTTCCTTGGGGACGTTCATTCCCCTTCTAAAAAAAGTGCTATAATTTAATGAAAAATGGATCCTCCTCAAACGAGTTACTCGGGCTTATGATTTTATGTTATTATCTTAATAATAATGAGTTAGAAAATAAGAGATTTAAAGTGCATTTAATTATTAAGGAGGGACAGCAAAGTGTACTGGTAAGAACTCTCTAACATTGTAATCTCTGAAGACCAGTGAACCATACATGGGGTATATATCAGTTCATTGAAATGCTTAAATCATACTTTATATTCATCGATATTGTCCTTGACATCATCTGAAGAAAATTAGGTCCCAAAATCTTATGCCTTAGTAACACTGTCTTTGGGTGGTAGTAGTCCCTAGTTGGATTACACTCTCCATGATTAGAAATTCCAGTAGAGTTTCGCCCATCTACTTAGTCCACTTAGTGTTCTCTAAATTATTTTAATCATCAACAATCATATGTAAAGGAGGAACATCATGTTGGTCTTCATCATCAAAGTGGTCAGCCATAGCCTTTTAACTTGATGATGATTTCTGTGATGTATTTCAATACATAAGTGTCTTTTACATTTAAGGGTGTAGTGTATCTCTTGGTGTCTAAAACCCTAATGTGCTAATTTTTTTTTTTTAAAATTTTTTTTGTCTCCACACATGACTTGAAAGTTAAGTGTCAAGCAGGGTGCTATGTATGTGTTGCTCTTGACTCGTGCAAAATCTTTTGCACCCAACTTGTAAGTTGGGTGTCAAGTGTGGTGCAGCCTAAGTTTGGTACTAGATTTACACACCTTAACTAGGGTGGCAACTTTGGTGTGCTTCCTTCTCACTTTTGGCCCTCGAAACTACTGAATTGAGCTTAGGAGTCTACATGAAAGTTGTTTCCCTATCTCTTAGATTTATGTGGCTACTTGAAACACCTTGATTGGAATTTGCATAAGAAATTTATGTCTCAAATACGAAGCTACTACAATGTTTTTTACTTTAACACTTCGTATTCCCACGTTCTTGGCCCTCGTTTTAAACTTCATCCTTCGTTCTTCCATCATTGTGCATCTTTTGGTTGCCTAACTTGGGGTTGTCAACGTTTGTGTTCCAAAAAGCTAAAATTTTTTTTTTTATCATTTTGCTATGAAAAAAAACAAACCAAAAGCATAATATATTTGAGGGATTAAGAAAAAAAGAAAGGGAAATCACATGAAAAGTGTATGTGTATCCTCTAAAATGTTATAAAATATACACTTAAAACACATTGAACGAAATAATGAACCACTTGAATTAATTCACTCCGATGTATGTGATTAAAGGACACATTGACTCGTGGTGAAAATAAAGACTTTGTTTCTTTTGTAAATAATTGCACCAAATTATTTTATGTGTATCTTCTCAAAAGTAAAGATTAAGCAACAGAGAAATTTGTTCTCTATAAAAATAAAGCTGAGAATCAACTACATAAAAACATCAAGGTGATAAGAAGTAACAGAGGAGGTGAATATGAGTCACCTTACTCTAATTTTCGTGTTGAACATGGAATAAGAATTGAAACCACATCATTTTATTTACTTAAACAAAATGGTATTGTTGAATGAAAGAATCGTACATTGAAAGAAATGATGAATGCATTGTTGTTGGGTTCTATATTACCTCAGAACATATAGGTGAAGTTGTGTTGTCCGTTAACTATTTTTTAAATAAGTTTACCTGAAAGAAACTGAAAAAAATCCCATATGAGTTATGACATAAAAGAACACCATCATATAAATACTTACAAATGTGGGGGTGTCTTCCCAGGTTTGCTATATCTATTCTAAAAAATGTGAAAATAGAACCCAAAACCATTGATTGCATGTTAGTTAGATACTCACATAACATTAATACTTATAAGTTTCTTGTGCACAAGTCTAAGATTGAAGACATATAAAAGAATACTATAATTTAGTAACAAAATGATTCGTTCTTGAACATGTGTTTCCACTTAAGTTTGAAATAGAATATGGACTTTATAGACCAATGTCAATCATTATCGTAACGAGTTTCCCTTCATCCAAATTCGCATCTATATTGTCATCTGATTAGCCCAGTGATCTGTATGCTCCTATTTACATAAGTACTAATTACTCTATTACACGAGAAATAAAAACAATAACTGCAAGAGTTTCTCAACCACGTACTCTTTCATTTCTTTTTATTTTACTCTTTTTTGGTTACTAAATGATGATGTACAAAATGTGCATATATTTATAAGATGAGCTATAATACACAAATATGAGTGTTTACAACTCTAACACTTGTTGAAACGTTCAACTAACATAATCTTCGTAAAGCACAAAATGGAGTAAGACATAACATCTCAAAATAATAATCACAAAATACAGGAAAATAGAAGACGAGGATTGTAAAAAGTATTCAATTTTTGCTCAACATATATGTGGATATAATGGGCTCGATGCACGTTCATAATAAAACTATACAACATGCCCCAAAATCACAATAGCACTCAAACAAGCATCTCAATGTCAACACAAAGACTAATTTGCTTCACTTTGCCAAGGTTCCAAATATAATTGTCACACGAGAACTCGCACTGTCACACATACAAACACAAAATGAAAAGCAAAAGGCAATTGGAAACTCCCCCATGCTTAAAACTATGCAATTCCCCCATTGCATATTATAAAAATAAATAAAGAGGGATTAAGGTAATACTCCCATATCGAGCAAGTGGGTAGTCCAATCTCTAGGTTCCAATGGAAAATCTTAAAAAATCTAGGCGAAAGAAGAATACAAAATATAAACACTAATACACAAACATAAAAGGTGAGTAAAACATGGGCTGCCTCCCAAGAAGCACTTGTAACATTGTTATCTTGATGACTTAAACACGAGCAATCATCCAGGATCCAAGAATAAGTGACTATCATGCCATGCCTCAGTATTTTCCAAGAGCAAGAACAAGCGACAAGAGTCAGTAAGGTGTGCACGAAAAGCAAGATATGAATAAGAGATCTATGAGCTTCATCATGCATGGGAGGTCGGAAACACGAGTTTGGTGCTAAAAACTAGAAGGTCACAAATGTTTGTTGATTGAAAAAAACTATAGCTGGTTTACTCAGTCGCCTTGATAGACTCTACTTCTTTGGCTCGTGCTTCGAGTTTATAAGGAAAAAGCATGAGGATAGCCATAAGATTCATTATCTTTGGAAGCTGAAAATGGAAGCTATCACCACAGAAAAGAGATCATCAAACAATTGGAGTAAGGCACGAGGTTTGACTAATGGGAGGACAAATATATTCATCGAGCATATAAAATGGTCTCCGGTCAACCCTAACTTCGTTGGTTACCACCTCATCACTCTACAGGGAAAGTAAAGAATCATTCGAACATAAGAGATGGGGATCAAAAATTTTCTCTACTACCTATTCCACCACCTTTTCCCTCAAGACTCAGTAAAGCATTAGGTGGTGGTAAAAGTTGATCGACGATCTCAATCTTCTCCAAAATCGACACCATATGTCTATCATCCTCACAAAGAGGAAGTAAGCTCAAATCATCAATGTCCATTGGGTTCTCCAAAGGTAAAACCCCTTCGCTCTCGTATATAATATCATCAAAAAGCACCAAAGGGGTGGTGCACACATCCGTATCTTCAACTTTAATCTCAACTTCATTATACTCTTCAACCAATATAGCATCTAAGCTCAAGTAACATCTAATCAACGAGGGCTCTTTTACATAAGAATTGGCACTTCATCTATAACTAGAAAGGCTTCCGTAATGGGAACACTAGAAAATTTATCGTTAGAAATAAGTCATTTTACCTCATCACGAGACTCGTGAATGTATTCACGTGAAGGGGGTGCAAGATGATGAGTATAGCTCGAATTATAAGAAGGTGAGACATGAACAAAATATTGGACATGGCCCAAATTATAGTACTTGGAAGCCTTGTACGGTTGGCTAAGATTTCATGAAGGGAAGGGATGATAATGATCATATCATATATTGTAAGAATGTTAGGCATGAGGAGCATATGAAGCATTATATGCGAGGCATAAATTTTGTAACTTGGATCATAAGGGATCAATGCGGTGGATCTTAGTTATCATAGCTCAAGGTGTACACATTATAAGATGAAGGGTGTGAATTATAAGGATCTTGAGGGTTTTGTGTATAAGTCACTTGAGCATGAGAATTTCCCCACTTTGAATTTAGAGTAGTCGGATAAAAGAGTGAGGGTTTGAAAGGTTCTTTATAGGCTTGAGTAAAGCTTGAAATCTATGTTTGTGTGTCCATCGCCTTTTGAGGAGAATAATACTTTCCCATGAATTGATAATACATCTCATCGTAAGTCATCAAGGAATATGGTTCTAAAGTCATGAACCACATGGCCTAATTCTTCAACGTATATGAAAAGGAACATGTCTTCAATTGACCTATATTGAGGACATGAGAATGTAACGTTTGAGTGATAGCATCAAGCTCATGGAAAGATAAGAGAATCCTCAGTAGTCTAAAGAAAACCAGGAGTAACTTTAGATGGATAGCGGTTAACTTGTAGTCTCAGGCAATGGGGATTAATCGAATGCAAGAGGAAATAGTATCCGGCCAAGATAAGTCTCTCATAAGACGAGGACCTTAATCATTGTCCATCTTTGGTTTGTTAAATCTCATAAATGGAAAAATGTGGTTGATGTCGTCGATATAAGGAACAAGCTTAAGTCAAGTAATCATCTCCCTTGCACACACAACACTCAACAAATAATATCACATGTACCGACATGATATAGGAAAAATGAACAATAAAAGAAAATAAAAAATGAACAAGGCACAACAAAAAAACAAGCAACACTAATTTTAAATGTTTTAAGATTTTCCCGTAAGAGAACGGGATCGAATGATATACGGTGAGGTGACTCAAGTCTTATATCTCAAGGAAGACTAATCAGAAGTGGTTTATGTATTTGAAACACGAAAGAGAAAGTAAAGAAATGAAAATTATAATCTAAACACTCGATCAACTTTTGGGGTTTTAATTTTCTAAACACTAAGATGAGAATTTAAATGGTGAGAATTGAAAATGAACATTTACATAAAACATAATTTTAAAATGAGAATTTAAATAAAATGAGTTTAGCATAGAAATAAATGGGGGTCTAGAGCATTAGGCTCGTTCAATGGTTACCTAAGCAATTTGACTTTAATTATTAGGTGAGAAACCTAATAAAACTTGAGTCCAATTAAGCTTCTACCTAAATTGTACAAATCTAGAATTGGATTAAGTCCGATGGATTATATCCTATCCCTATCAAAACCATCCAAAACCAAATCAATGTTTTACCAAAATACTTAATTAACAATCAAAACATTCCAATTAAGCTATATCCAATTAAATAATGTACAAACATGATTGAGCAGACACACTAATTCATCTATGCCCTAGATCCAAAAAATCTAACTTAATATTATGAAGAAATACAATAACAAGCATGAAAATCGTAAACACAAGGAAAAGTCATAATAAAACCAAACAATAAATTGAAACAATAAACTAGCAATTGAGAAAGAATCTAACGAGGTGTACTTAAATTGACGGAGGAGATTACTATCCAAGCGTTCATAAGACTTAAAGTTTCAATCTTGAAATGAAATTAGTAAGAACAAAACCTAGATAAATGATATGAAGAACATCGAGGAAAGATATATAAAAACCTAAAAAATGGTGAAAACTATGTCTAAATTTTTTCTTGAAATGGTGTCCAAATGGTTGTATTTATATCTCCTATTTGTCTTACGTATCGGGCCATTTCAGCACTTCATTTTTGGGAATTTATAAACTGCCGAGGTGTGGCTGAAGTTGAGCTTCAGCGATGGGTTGAACCAGGATCAAGAAAAGGGGTATGTTAAGCCTGGCGTTATGGCTAAATATGGTTAGGTACTGCACGCGTTTGGGTGTTCGACCGACGAGGGGCTCAACCATGTTGTCGAGAGGTGCAAGTAGTTTGCAAAGTAGGGGAATGCAACAACGTTGGTAATGATTTTGAGGTTCCAAACTTACAAAATTTGCATTGATTTCTTTATACAAAAGTTATATATGTATCTTGGCTTTAATTTACCGCTTTAATCATTGCAATTGTTGTTCTTTAGAGAGACTTATGGTATCCACACCAACACCTGCCACATTTGAGAATCGCATTGCGTTGTCTCCACTTCAACCAGATTTCTACAATTTTAGACCTTCAAATTAGGATTTGTGTTAAACATGTGTGTTGTAGACCCATTGGAAAATTGTTTTTTTTGTCCACTATGTTGTCCACTTTCAAATTTAGGACCAAGATATTTTCCATTATCAAAACACGTACACGAAAAATGGTCCAAAAATATTTTTTATATTTCTTAGCAGATGTGATTTGATGATTGTCAATGTCACGTACGTTTTTTGGAATGTGGCCAACATAATGGACCAGAATTGATTTCTTTCTCAGGTTTTTTTGTTCAATTAATGTTTAAAAAAAATGATAAAAATTATTGAATCACGCCACGTCAGCAAAAAAGCCCAATCGGGATAATTTTGTACCTTTTTTTGATGATTTTGCCAACTTCGTGTATGTTTTTGATAGTGGACAATATCTTGGTCCTAAATTGGAAAGTGGACAATATAATGGACCAAAAAAGCAATTTTCCCTATACCCATTTATTAGATTTTTAATAGTATAAAACCCATATTTAGTTGACTCTGAGTGAAAAACTATGATTTGAATAAGAGAACTTATGCAGGTATGCTTGCAAGTGTCATCATATTGGGAAATGGCTCACAAGTCCTCAATGTTTCTCTTTTCGTTCATCAATGTTTCACATAATTTGTTATTTTGGTTTATGTTGAGGTCTTGGGATTTTCAACCTTCATTTTACATCCTCAACAGGAGTCCACTTTGATCACTTTTGACCTAAAAAGTAAGAACATAGTTAAAGTCCAAAACGATATAAAACATGCATGATAACTGATTTGCATCTTTTTGTACATATTTTCATTACCGTTTTTGTTTCACGTTGCGTGTTTTTCGCTTGCTTTTTGTTGTTTTAGGAGTCGGGTTGGCCGTTTTTCGTATTTCTAGGTTTTCTTAGTTTTTGTACGTTTTCTTATTCATTTTCGTAGTTTTGTTCACGTTTTCGTTTTTATTGGCCGTAGGACGCCCAAGCGGGGCCCACGCTCGTGGGGATCGTCGATACTCGACTCGGGATTGGACAGACAAAGCAAGGAGGCGCAGCGGACGAGGTTCGATAAACCGGCGGAGGCGAAAAGGACGAGAAATCGAGCCGGAAYCTGGAATCRAGTCGACCGACTGGATGTTCAGTCGATCGACTGKATATCTGGTCGATCGACTGAACCCCCCCAAAATCGACTGAATTCCAGCGAGTTTTGAAGCTTTTGACATGGCAGTCGATCGACTGCCTACTTGGCCGATCGACTGCCGTCGATCGACTGGTGTCCCAAGATCGACTGAATTACAGGGCTTTTGGCCATTTCGACACAGCAGTCGATCGACAGCCGACAA